>JAIXHY010000016.1:733271-1169267 GCA_020449905.1 Globodera pallida
CCCCGACCGCTACCTTTCCCTTTTCCCTGTGCCTATGAGAATGAAAGGGTGTTCCACAGCCCCCACAGCCCCCTCCCCCTCTTCCTCATTCTCGATTCTCGACCCACAAATTAGTCATTCCCTCATCGTATGTATATTTATGAGCCGAAGTCTCGACAAAATCCTCTTGATCAGTTCAAAAAAGCTCAAGTAAATTTGAAAAATTTCTCTAATTAGGCTCACCAAGAATCTCGAATGATCGAAAGCACAATCTCTATTTTTCAATTAATTAGTTTCGGTCTTTTTGAATTTAAAAATTCGAAAAACTCCATCAAAGAATGAACGACCTCGTCAAGACGTGCACGGAACAGGTCGGTGCTGATGTTGCTGTTGTGCCACAAATGATGTCATTGCATACGGACTGCTCAACTTCTGCTGATGGTCCAATAAATACTTCTTTGTTGTTGAAATATTATGTCAATGTCACAAACCCTTAAGGGAAGAGGAAGTGATGAGTAGGGCTGGAATAGGCTCAAAAAATCTCGCGAATAGGTGCCTGAATAGGCGAGAAAAAGTGCCAAAATAGGCTCGAAAAAATGTGTGTAAAAAAAACAATAATGGCTTAAAAAATTGTAAAAAATTATGAATCAGTAGAGCTGCTATTCTAGGCAAAAAAAATTGCAAAACATGCGCTTAAAAAAGCACGAAATTTAGGAAAGATCCTGAAAAAAAATTCGATATTGTATTTTTTATGAAATTTTTGAATTAGTGGCAAGGAAAATTCGAAATTTATTAATTTTTTCTAAGAAATTTTCTGAAATCGAAATAGGCAGAAGAGTTCAAAAACGTAAAATACCCGAAATAGGCTTGCGCCTATTTAAGGTTCGAAAAGTCCGAAGTAGGTTTTTTAGGCTCGGATAGGCGATAGGCTCGTTAAAAAAAACATGTTTTTCGTGCATAACTTGTCAAAACAAAACTGCAGAAAAACCAATGATGAGTACCGAGCTTTTGGAGCTGTTCAGCTCGAGAATTGATCGGAACTGAAAAAAACAGGTGGGTCATTTTTTTCACAAAAAACATTTTTTTAAAGAAACGCTTTATGAAAGCACTTGAGGGGGGCTGAATGGCCGGGTAAAATTGGGTCTGGTCGGGCAAAAAAGAAGATGATACCACACAATACACTTTTGCTGTGGCGGTGACGGTGGGATGGACAAAATGTCCACCAGCCGTTGCATTATTAGCCGCCGACCAGCAGAGTGTTGTGGACGGACGGACGGGGAGGGGGCGGCGGAATGGTGGAAGGGCGTGGGTGGGACCGTCCCCCCGGGGGGGAGGAGTCCTCTCCTTGTCCGCCGTGTCCAGATGTTGTGGCGCCGGTGGAGGTGGACCGGGTGCGGAACCATTGGGACGACGCCCGGGGGGAGGTGGGGACACAAAACGAACGGACGACGACGGAAGGTGGCCGGAGGGGGGGGGGGAGGCTCTTAAGTTAATACGGATGAGAGGAAAGGAAAGGAAAGGGAGAAAAAAATGATTGTATTGGAGAGCTGAGCTAAGCTTCAACGATATGTAAATTTTGTAAATGAATAAAAGGGTTCAACGCCGGCAGGGATGTGCCCCCCGGGTTCCGGACATTTTCAGGTCCGGAATTCGGCTTTCCGGAACAAGTGCTGCGCAGCATGTCGGGCGCGCGGAGTAAAAAAACGTAAAAAAATTCAGAATCGGAAGGGGTAAATTGAGCAAAATTTAATTGTTCTCATTTTTGTTTTGGTAATGGGAGGAAAGTGCTTTAATAGAGTACAGCTTGAGAAACTCACTGAATGTAAAGCTTTACAAACACAACAAATTTGGGCTAATATGCACTGGCCTTGAGCCTCCTCACATATCGATACAAGGCTAAAAATAGCAAAACAAAAATTGTTGCAAAAACAAATAATTTCTTTCACTTAAATTTTGTTAAACATTTTTTTTTGTTAAAAAAGAATATTGCAGAAACATTTTTACAAAATTAAATAACAAAAAAGAAAATCATTTTCATAAATATGTAAATTCTGACAAAAAATTTGGCAAACAAAAAAAGAATAATTAATAAATGAATGAACTCTATCAAAAATAGTGGTTGACCCCATTTCTCAATTAGTGAATAATTAAAGGTCATTCCATTCTCTCTCATTGAAGTGAATGAATGAATGACCCTTTCGTCCAGGCCGCCGCCCGAGGTCATATTCCCTGCCCCCGCCGAATTTGTGGGAAAACAAAGCAAAAAAAAGTTTTACAGCGTTCAGTGGGAATGGAGACGGATAGACAAAAGGCTGACACAAAAAAAAGACAAATGGACGACACAACAAAAAGACGACACAAAGAGATGGCCAAAAGGCTGATACACAAAGGGTTAGACAAATGGACGACAAATGATGAGAAAATGGCCGCACTAAATTTAAGAGATTTGCAACCACAATTTTAAAAATTCAGTAATTTTGAAGCGGTTTTCCTGATGTACAAGTACAATTTGACGACAAAAATGGGTAGACAACAGAACGACATCAAAGAATATATGGACAAACGGACGACAACAAAAATATGTGGGAAAACGTTGTTGTCCCAAATAGTATTTTTTTTTGTTTGATTTTTGGTTTAGATTGAGTGCCTTTGTGTGGTGGCGTTTTGGAGCCACTCTCAATTGGGGGGAATGGGCGAAGATCGGACCCCCCTCCCCCCCCCCCCCCCCAAAAAAATGAATGAATTGAATTGGTCGCCGGCGGCGCACATATGGGGGCGAAATGAATGGAATGGAATGAATGGACGGATTGAAACACATTTTTTATGATTTATTCAGGCGGAGGAAATTTTGCAACTTTTCAATGAGAGGCCGCCACCCCCCCCCCCCCCCCCCCCCCCGTACTTCTCTCTAAGAGCCACCCCCGCCATTGTCATCTGCAGACGACAACAGCAGAAGAGAGGAGAAGATGTTCGAGCTTTGAAGAGATTGTACTACTAGTGAATTAAGGTTGAGGCACTCGGCTTATATCCCTCATTATATGGTCTTTTTAAGAGTCAACCCCAATCAATCCCGGCCAAATCCCGATCAAAACCCGGTTAATCCCGGTCAAAAGCCGGTCAAATCCCGGTCAAAAGCCGGACAAATCTCGGTCAAAAACCAGCCAAATCTCGGTCAAAAGCCGGTCAAATCCCGGTCAACGGGTTATCCCTCATTCTGGGACAAACTTGGTCTATTTAGAGACTAAAAAACCGTTCAGAAACTGGATCAAAGCCGAAAGTCGTGGCCGGATTTTAAATGAAAAGGAAGATGCTTTTGACAGGTCTCGAAGAAAAATGCAAGAAAACGATAAATTGGTTTTGACAAGCAAAAACAGAAAATAATGACATGAATGGGGGATAAATAATTCGCTCATCAGACGTCACAGGGAAAAAATCCTTTTTTAAATTTTTGTCTGTTAATTGTGGCCTGTAATTTATGTGTTACATTAATTGACAAAAATCGATGAATTCAAGTGTAAAATAATTCTGCGGGGGGGGGGGGAATTTTGAGTTGGGGGTGATCTGATCTGAGTATGATCTGGGGCCCGCGGATTCCCTGATCATCTGAATACTTGATCTGATCAGAAGGTGTCATGCATGATTTGTTAGGGCCTTGAATTTTAAAATGGTCAAATTGATGCGGGAGCCGAACAAAGGCACATAAAATATTATTTTATAAAGTCCAAATGGCCATTACTGATACTGATCGGAAGCATCAACTTCGTTTTTTAATTGGTTTTGTCCCATTTTTTTATGATCTTTTTTTATTTCATTGCTCCACTTTTGCTGAATGTGCTCTGGGGCTCCCGTTTGGGGGGGGGGGGAATTCCGCGTCCGATAACCCCCCGAATTTTGGAACAAAGTGGCGGGGGGGGGGGGAAGGGGGGGGGGTGTCGAGAGTTGCATGGAATGGGTGCGGCCCATTTTTTTTTGCTCGAGAATCTTTGGCCTTTCCCTATTCATTATATTGCCCCTAATCATCCCCGCCCCATCGGTCCGACGTCGTCCGTCTCAATTGCCGATTACTGGCTGGCGATCATTCATTTTTTCATGAAACAAATTATTGGGAGGGGGGGGGGGGGGGAAGGGGGGATTTTAATTTTGTGACGGAATGTACTGCTTGAGAATGTGGAGCAGAGGAGGAGATGGGGCACAGACGGACGGAAGCGGACTGACGAAAGGGGGAAGAAGGTCACCACCAAATTAATAAGTCGCAATGCGGGGGGGGGGATATTTCAAAATTTGGTCAAAAAAATCGACACAAAAAATTTTGGTATACACCCACCCATCTGATTTGTGAGTTTTGTGATTTGATTGCTGCAAATGGTTGTAAAAAACCGATGATCGGAAGGAGGCTTTGATCAGACCAGAAATTCTTTTATGAAAAAAAAAATTTAAAAATTCAAAATTAAAAATCGACAAATATGCAAAACGCACATTTTTTTGTCCAACCCTTAACCCTTTGAATGTTTGTTCAGACCAGAGTTTTAAATTATTCATAAAAAATTGAGTAGCACTATCTGTTGCTGCTGAACATTTTGATCAGACTGGTAGTAGCAAACTCAGATCATTTCAATGAATGAAAATGCAAATGAACACGGACAGAGGGGGCACACCGGGGGCGGGGGGGAAGGTCGCCGCCAAATTAATACGTTTTATTGTGAAAAATTTGATGCAAAGAACGAATGGGGGGTGGATAGATTATTGGATATTAATGTAAAAAATTAGTGCATAAATATATTCAAATTGGGGGGTGTGAAAGTAGTTAAGAAACGCAAATCGATATTTTCAAATAAATATTTTATTATTTGTTGCGTTAATTTGATATACGACAATTTTCGAGGTTTAGCGGAGGTTTTTTCGACTAAAACCACCTGAAATTGAGGTTCGGACGACAAAAAGACGACAAAATTTTGGTTTTCGTGGTTTTTTTAACTACCCCCCCCCCCCCGGGTGCCAAAGATTATGGTTATGGGAACGTCCGGTGCTCCGCCCATGTGCATAATAAACACACATTCATTTTTTGCGTCCATAAAATGATGTGAAAGGGCACCGGGGGGTTGAGATGATGATGGGGATGGACAATATGTTTTTTTTTCGAGCTGGACAACGGAATATTATGGTCAGTTGGACGGGACGAAACATTTTGAAATTTTGGAACGGAATCATCGGCATGGGGGGGGGGGGGATGAGATGCCGGATTTCCGGTCATTTTTGGGTCCGGCAAAGCCGGCATCCGGACTTTTTAGCAAAAAAAAGTTCGGAATTTTACAAAAATTGGCTGATTACGGAAAGGGCGAAAATAATCAGAAATTAGAAAAGTCAAATTTTTCTAAGATTTCGAATTGCCGGATTCCAGACATTTTTGGGTCCGGCATGCCGGAATTCCGATTTGGGAGTTGGTTACATTTTTGGTATGTGGCTTCGTTTGCGGGCAGAAGAACGGAGAGGAGGACGACGACACGAGTGAGGAAAAGGGTCAACTCGGCACCAGGGATGTGCTCTGTTCTGTTCTGATTTTCTGATTTACCAGAATTTCTGGTCATTTTGGGCACCAGAATTCTGATTTCTGGTTTCTGGTTTTTAAAAAGGCGACCAGAATTCTGATTTCTGGTTTCTGGTTTTTAAAAAGGCGACCAGAGCACATCCCTGCTCGGCACCACTAAATCAATCTTTACCCTCGCATTCAAAAAAGCATCATACATTTTTGTAAACTGTCCCGGACCTAGAAAGTGTTCCATTACCCCCAACTTTTCTGGACAAATTTTTGCACCCCGTTTCTTGAGAATTCTGTCCGCCTCCCAAAGAATGTCGGGGGCTGTTTGAGCTTTCAAATGGTACCCCAGACGACCGCTTTAGCGACGCGGTCTGTTTAGGCATAGGGGATCGCAAGGAGGGGTCATCATGCCGAGCCGTGGTGAGTGGGAGGGATCAAGGCGCTGAAGCCCAAATGCTTTTTCTGGATTGGCTGGGTGGGACAAACTCTAAATTGGTGACTAATTTAATGCATTTTGGAAAAATTGGACAAATGAATATGGACGGAGGTTCGGGGAAGGGGGGGGGGGGAGACAAAGTGGTCGCTGTGCTTGGACAATTTGGGAACAACAGAGCCCCAAGGCCCCGTCGATTGTTAAAGGATCGATGATGGACTTCGCCAACATATATATCACATCATCATTAACCTGTCGGAGGCGGCGGCTGCGGCTGTGTGTTAGCCCCTCGGGGGGAGTGATGCGATTGTTACACAAAAAAGGGTTAACGGCAGACCCTTTTTTGCCAAGAAAAATGAATGGTTCTCCCCCCCCCCCCCCAGATCAAATCAATGGACGGGGAGAAGCTTTGTCCGGTCCGAGCTAAGCCGAGCCGATCAATTGTCCCTTGGGGGGCAAATGCAGCAGTTTTTTAATGAAAAGTGTGAAGTTTCAATTACAAAAAATCAAATTTATATAAATTTTAAAAAGTGAAAAAAATTTAACATCTATCAAAATTGGTTAAATTGAAAAGTCGGGGACGGTGTTTCTCGGGGTTAAAAAGTCGGGGACGGGGTTTTTGTTTGAAAAGTCGGGGACGGGGTATTGAAATTTTGCCCGTTTCAATCCGATCACTGATCATGCATGATCGAATAAGAATAAAGAAAAAGCACATTCCATAAAAAGGAGAAAACCAGTATTTTTTCAATATTTCCGTAAAATTTAATTCATAAAAATGAAAGTTGGAAATTTGTCAAAATTTGACCACAAATCTGATCGGTCAGAGGACCAAATTTCTGGCGACCAATTGCACTTTAATTGGCTGCACTTTGGTGGTCATTCAACGGAAATTCGGCTTTCCCTTCCCCCCCCCCCCGAACCGGATGATCCGCGCCGATCCATTCAGAGAAAAGTGCGGGGAGCGGGGGCGGGGAAGAATAAAAACGGGGAGAAGGCGGCGGGGGTGGGGGCGGGGAGAGGCACAAATAAATGGGCATATGGAAATGAATGAACAAAATGGACAGTGCCCGCCCGCCCCGCGGGGGCGGAATTAATGTTGTTGCGATTCGCGCACACACACACAAACAAACAAATCTTCTGAAAAAGGGAGGATTTGCGCCGGAAGGGAAAGCAAACAAACAGTCACACAATGATGGAGTGGATGTAGATTTGGAGATGATGGACTCTGGTGACGACTGTGCTAGGGACGGCGCCATGTGTGTTCATCTGCTGCTTGCTCTGTTTGTTTCTGTGTTTATTGTTCATCAACAGAACATTCTGGGTCGCCGCCATCGCCACTCCTTCGTCCATCATCCGGACCGAAATCGAAAGCCGACGACATTTTTTTGATGCCGTTTTGGTCAAAGGGGTTCAGTTTCAGTTACCGAAATTTTTCAGTTTAAGCTATCGGTTAAGTTTCGGTCACCAAAGTTTCGGTTTCAATTACCGCTCATTCGGCTAATCGACGATGACTTTTCATCCTACCCCCTAAAAAACGCCCAAGGCAATCTGCTCTGAACAAAAAGTGCCCCCTATTTTCTGCAAAACTCTCCCCCGGTTTTCCTGTACCCGGCGGTGTTATACTGTTAATTATTGTCATCGATATTCATTGAACAACAACAACACACAAACGGACGGAACGGAGGGGCAGGTGGGGGGGGGGGGGGGAGGGTGATAGAAAGTGGAAGGCGTGGGGGGGGGGAGAAAAAGGTTGCTTGCTGGTGTTCAGTGTGTACAACAGCACCAGCAGCAGAAGACTTGAATTGATGAATATATGGATCGGAGGGTTATGGGTAAGGTCAGCAAATCGCCCGCGCCAATTTTCATCCCATCCCGCGCGCACCACAAAACCCGCACTTTAAAACGCTGTGCGCCTCGTCGGTGGTCGAGACTCTCGACCTTTTGGGAGCGTGGGTGGAATAATGAATGGTAACTCTCGCCGCCTCGCGCGCTCCCGTCACACCGACCAAAGCTTGCTCACGCTCGCTCTCGTCCGTCCAACCGCCGGATGTGGCGGCGGAGATGGACGGCGGCACATCATTCATGTATGTAAATTGAATAACACTTTGCGAGTAAATTCAACCAAAAATTTTTTTGATTTAATAAAATTCGCGAGATTCTCGCCCATCGGAGTGGGGGGAGAGGGAAATGCGAAGCGCTGTGTGTTGGTCGAAACTCTCGACAATTTTTGGGTAACAAATTGAACAATAAGCAAGAAGCAGTTTTATTAAATTGAATTGTGGTCAAGACGCACGAAGGTTAAGGGGCGAAAGAATGTGTGCCAATTACGCCCCCCCCCTTCCCCCCCCCCCCCCCCCCCCTCTCCGGTCAAATTTTGTGTGCCCGATGTGCAGTGTGTGTGATTTTTATTTCGCCGTTAGTCGCCGCCCGGAAAATTAAAAAATTGTTAAAAATTCCGTCAAGACTTTATTTTTGACCGTTTTGAGATAGTCAATCAAGCAAGCTCCGATAAATGGCTGAATCCAAAGACCGAAATTCCTGTTCCCAAAAAATGTCCAAAAAAACCGGGAAAATTTCAAAATTTTGAAAAATTGCAAATAATAATCACAAAAACTATCAAAATTTTCACTTTTCTTTAATTGTTAAAAGATTTCAGGCGTGCTGCATCCGGTTACATCCTTGCCATATACAATTTACAATAAATAAACAATCAAAATTTAAATAAACATACTTTTTTATAAAAAATGTAGGGGAATGAATTAATGAATGAATGGTTACTCTTTCGCGCCCGTCACCGATCAAAAAAAGATCAAAAAGCTCTCTTCTGTCCAACTGACGGACGGACAGAGATGGACGGACGAGCATATGTCAAAAAATGGGTTTATAAATTAAAAATAAAGGTGTTAAATTTTTTTTCTTTTTAAAATCTCTTAAAACGGGTGAAAGTAATGAAATTTGAAAAAATCATCAAAAATATTCCTTAATTACGTGTTCCCAAATAAATGGCAAAATTCATTAATCCCGTCATCCGTAATCAATCAAAACGTTTAGGTAACCCTTATTCCCACCCCGATCAAAGCTAGTTTGTCTCCGATGGATGGCGCTTATGCAAAATTGAATGAAATTTTGACAAAAAATGAAATTAATAAAATTATGGAACGACAAATTGTCAATATTTCAAAAAACTTTTTCGCTCGGGGGGACTCACGACATTTTGGGGGTGTCGGGATGGAATAAAAAGGAACAGTCACACACACACAAACTCCCGCCGTCCGATCAAAGTTCGCTTTCCCCTCCCCCACCCCTCCAAACATATGCAAATTGAATAATAATAATTTGCAAAATGTTCCCCCCCCCCCGGCGATGGTTTAACGGAGGAGGGGGGGGGGGGGGGGGGGGGATCGATTTCAATTTCTGAGGTTGGGCAGAACGGGAAATGAGTGGGGCGGGAAGAACACAAAGGGAGCCATTTTAATTAGAATTAAAGCGCTTCAAAAAAACCAAAAATCAACGAGAAAATTTTTGAATAAAAATATTAATAAATTTATTTTCAATAATTAGAATTTTTTGATTTTGAATGCTTATAAAATTTCATATTTGTGCGATTAAACAACACACTGAGCCCATACTCTTTAGTCCAATTAAAATTGTAAAACTCCCCCCCCCCCAATTCCCTATTCTTTGGACCTTCCGGACACAGAACGGCGGATTTGGGGGGGGGGGGGTGAAGGAATGTCTTCAGATAGCACCACCAAAATCAGTCCCATGGGGCCAACCCGGACATTGGTGTACAGCAGCAGAGGAAAAGCAAGCCTAAGTCTGTCTCTGTTAATTTGGTTAAGCCTCCTCCCCCCCTCCTCCAAAAGCATTGTGTTGGTCCCATTTTTGGAGTGGGAGAAAGGGCCGGCCGGGAGACAAATATAGTGGACACAACACACTTTACTATAAATAATATTGGTTTGATTGGAAAAACTGAATGCCTATTGGAGCCATAAATACTTTTCAACAAAATAAATTTAAAAAAACGGGGGGTCTTTGCTTGAACAGGTGTCCCGCCTCCCCCCCCCCCCCCCCCCCCCCCTCCTCCCCCCGCGGCGTGCTGGCTCGCAAAAAATCTCTAGAAAACTTTTACGAGTTTAAACTTGGGGTTCCCCTTTTTTGCAAGGCGCTCAGGTATGTGAAAGGTCATCACACTCACTCACATTATATGATCAGAGAGCTATTCTTTGCATTTCAGGTTTTTCCGCGAAGGTGATCGGATTGCTCTGATCAGATCACTGCACCTCTAACGGGTGCTGAGGGAGGGGGTGGTGGCCCATCTGTAGATGAAAAGCAGCAGCAGCAAATTACGGGGACAATTGAAAGGACGGGGGGGGGGGGGGGGGACGGACACAACGTGCCCCTTGATGCTGCTGCTCCTCACCTGTCAGCCACCACCACCACCCAATCCATTCATCCCCCGAGGGGAAAAGTGAATCGGACGGACGGATGGACCACTCAGCGGAGGAGCAGTTTGTCCCCCCCTCTTCAGCTGTGCCCGGAAACCTTGCACATCTAATTCATCATGACACTTTTGCCGCCGGACATCGGAAACGAAGAGAGAGGGGGCGGCGGCGGCGGCGATGAAAGGGGACATTTACACACCACAGAAATTATTGGACGAATTAGTTTTGTGTGATTGTGCAATATGTGTGGGAAGTGGACCGGGCTTGACTTTAGAGATCGGACCGATCGAGATTCTCGGTAAATCTTAATCAAAAATTTTTGAGATTCTCGATCGAAATCTCGATTGATGAAATTTTACGAGTTCTTAGTACTGCAAAAATTAACTTTACACAAGGGAATATTTTCTTAAATTTCAACTAAAAAGCAAAAAAATATATTTACTTTTTATCGAGAGATTTTGATAAGACTTTATAGTTAGTTACACTATTTCCATGCGCGCCTAACCAAAATTTTTAAAAAGCCGACCAGAGCACATTCCCGCAGACAACCCACCCACCCACTTCCTCTGTTCTGTTCAAAAAATAACAAGAACAGTCAATTCTGTTCTGAAATCCTAGACAGAACAGAAACAGAACCAAAACAGAACAGAACAGAACAGAAACAGAACAGAACAGAACAGAAACAGAACAGAACAGAAACAGAACAGAAACAGAACAGAACAGAACAGAAACAGAACAGAATTTGTACCAGGGAAATAACCAGAAGCAAAAAAAAAAACACGTTAAATGGTGATGTTATTGGGACGGTCGTGGGATTTGGTGGTGACAGCCCCAGCCCTATCACTACTCCACTACGTCCCGGATGATTCATTTCGTCCGTTTCATTTGAAGCATCAAATTTATATTCCATTTATTCATTTATTTCTAAATTTTAGTCCAAAGGCAGGCCAATTTTCCCTAATAAAAAGTTTTGTGGGGCAATCTTTCTTCAACTCTGGAACTCAGACTCTTTAGGCTTTCGACTTTTTATGCGCATTTTGGTAACTTTCCGGGGCTTTCCAGGAATTATCGGCATGCCGTGCCGACCGCTTTTCCTCCTCCTTTTCTGCCTGACCCTCCTCTTGTTCACTGTGGCCTTGAAAGCCGAAATTGTAAACTTGGAGCTCCCCCATTCGCCATCGCTCAAAAACGTAGCACTTGTCATCGAAAACGACGATCAATCGTCGTCTGATGGCAAAGTCGAAACGGGCACAATGACTGTCCCCCAATTGGCACCTGAATCCGGATTTGGCATCAACTTTCCGCTTGTAACCGCCTCGCTCTTCTTGGTTGGCTTGCTGGAAGTTGCCGTGTCGGCTTTCGTCGGCAAACTCAAATTCCGTAACAGCTTCCCACATTTTTGTCCAATCCCGATTTGCATTTTTAGAAATCCGTCCTCTGCTCCTAATCCTTTGCTGCCTGAGCGTTGTACAATCGGTTGGCTTTAGACCCGCCGTGAATCAGGGCTGGGTGACCCCCAAAAAATCTTGAAAACCCAAACCACACAAAACCTCAAAGACTCATTTTGAAAATTGAAAACAAATCGCCACAACAAAAATAATTTCAAAAAGTTAAAAATTTCTAGTTTTAACATTATTTTTTTAAAGATCAATTATTATGAAAATCCACAAATTATTGTAAACTTTCGGATAAATTTCGGCAAAATGTCTGGAACTCGAAATTCCAAACCCAAAAATGTCCGAAACTCGATTACCTACATCTTTGATGTGTATCTTTTGGCATTTTACCACCAATTTGTCCAAACAGGAACTGCCTCCGCAATTGCAACGTGCCAAAGAGTGCCATGAAGTGAAGACGCTCTGTTCAAGTGGTCGTGGCAAATGCACCAGGAAGGAAGGGAATTCGGCCAGTCCATGTTGTGTTGCAAACTACACATTTGAGTGCGACGAACCTTACCCTGTATGTGAATTGAATAGCTTTTTAAACCGGTTTTTATGATTGATGTTAGGGTTGGACAAACCCGGGGTATCCGGGACCGGTATCAGGGTGTTTTTGGAAATTTTTGGGGTAGAATTATCCGGGTCTTGGACTAACCCCAGCCAAATTACCCGGTATCCGGGCGGATATCCGGGTGTTTTTGAGCTATCCGGTATCCGGGGGACCCGGATAATATCCGGTTTTGTCCAACCCTAATTGATGGGATTTGTGTTCGATTGTGATTTTACATTCATTTATACTTACCAGAGTGAGCTCCGTTTTTCCCCGACAATAGCCCCGGCGCCCAATCCCCAACTCAAATCCTCGCTGCCCCCGACATTTTTGAGAGCTTCATCCCCCCAACTCTCCAATTTGGCATCCCCAAAGAACCCCAACCCCCGGGTTTCCCCACCCCTTGGGGAGCAGCCCTAATTAAAATTCATTTTTTTAACTAATGTTGCACAGAATTGGTACTTAACTTTCTATTTTGAAACTACCTAAATTGGCCCCATATGGTCTCGGTTATTAGTAGAGCCCAGACTTGAGCTTCGAGCGAGATCTCGAGTCAAGATTCTCGAAAAAATCTCGGGTCTCGAAAAATCTCGTGAAGCTCATTTTTAGTCGAGCGAGATCTCGAGGTCGAGATTTTTCGAGATCTCGAGACGAAATCTCGTCTCGTTCCGGGCTCTTGTTAATAGTCCCAAATTTTTGGTTGTAATTTTTTTTTTTGTCCGTTTCATTTTTTTGCGAATTCCGTCACGTGCAATTCAATGTAATAATTAATATAGTATTAATTGTACTTAACATGAAATGTTCTTGTACTACCTATTTTGTTTTTAGGAATATGTTTACCCCCTGGAAAAGCCCGTGAATGAGGAATGCGGGGAGAAAGTGGAATATGAATGCGTTTCGTGTGGGCATGCCAGCTGCGTTTTTGTCGGTCATGAGACGAACAACATCTGTTGTGACAACGAATACGCATTCCAGTGCTGCGCCAATGTAGGCACATTTTGGCTCCCGAGAGTTGAGCGGATCGGGATTTAAAATCGAAATCAAAATTAAAATTTTATAAGGATTTCATCGACCGGTCAAAATAGAATTTTAGTCTAAAGGACATTTCAGTCCCGATCCTGTTCGTTCAACTCTAAATTACTTAAACAAATAGTGGTCTGTGAATGTGGATTCTTAATTTTGTTTTATTATTAAATTAGGCAAAGATTCTCGAACTTTTAAAAGCGTTTTACAAATTTTTAGTCCAACTTTAAAAATTTAAATTATTTTCAAAAATCCCAATAATCTTCAAAAGCGATTGTTTTTAGTAGGGTTGGACAAAACCGGGTTATCCATCCGGGTGTTTTTGGAAATGTTTGGGTAAAATTATCCGGGTCTTGGGCCAACCCCAGCCAAATCACCCGGTATCTGGACGGATATCCGGTTGTTTTTGAGCTATCCGGTATCCGGGGGACCCGGATAATATCCGGTTTTGTCCAACCCTAGTTTTTAGTCCAAAAGGTACCAATCTTAATTCCTTTTAAATTCAAACAAAATTTTGCTTGCAATTTATTTCTTTTTCACCTTTAGCAACTCTTTTTGCCAATAATCGGGTGCTTTTTCACTTTCAGGCAACCAAGGAGCCTACGGTACGGGAATTGACAGTAATTAACAGGGATTCCACTTTTAGGCACGAAAAATTGCAAAATAGGCGCCTAAATAGGCACAAAAAAGTTATAAAATAGGCATGAAATAGGCACAAAAATCCGCAAATAGGCACAAAAATAGGCAAATAAAATTTTTTACCGAAGTTTTTAACAAACAACAAAAGAAAAAATAAGCGATCATTTCTGCTTATTGCAGTTACAAATCAAAATTTTTCGATATTTTCCGGCGTAAAGCGCATCCGATTGTTTGCCAAAATGTTTTTGTATGCCGAAAACGAACGCTCCACTTCGCACGATTGAATGGGCACATATTTGAACATTGCAATGACGTCCGGTGGCAAATGATCTCAAAATCCTTAAAAAGGTCGCCAAACAAAAATGTCGAAATAGGCACAAATAGGCATTAGGCACAAAAACCCCAAAATAGGCATAAATAGGCATTATAAAGTCCACTCTAGAAGCTCCAAATAAAGCTAAAAACATGTTTTTCGTGCTTAACTCACTGCGCCAAGTTCGCAGAAAAAATAGGCATTTGCCTAAAAGTGGAATCCCTGGTAATTAACCATTTATTATTCACCGTTTTCCCCAATTAGTCGGCGCCCTTTGAAATCACCGAGGAAAAATATTGCTATGACAAGGCGAAGATCCTGGAAATTTGCAAGGTATGCGACTTCTACACATGCACCCACTTTACGGGGTTCCACGGCAGCGCCTGCTGCGCTGATCATTATTTGTTTACGTGCTGTGGCGCAGAGCCGGTGATTCTTTCTAATTGTAAAAATGTGATTTTGTTCTTCAATTTATAATGTTTTTGAACCGGTTACTGTTTCCATCATAACAGAGGGGACCCTTACTTTTCTAAAAAAATAAGAATTTTTCAGAATTTTAAAACCCTGTTTACTCAATTTTTGTTTAATAATGAAAAAAATTCATCATCAATTTATCAATATAAATCATATACGTGTTTCCAAATTGGCACTAAAAATGTGTTTAAATGAAATTTGGGTTGGGTATTGCAGAACCGAAAAGTACCATCTAACCTTTTAGGGGGGTTCTCCAATGAGTACAACTCCCACGATCACTACGGTATGTTTTACGCTATTTACGGTAAAACTGAATTTTCTGGGTTTTCAGGTGTGCTGATCAGCCATTTGATTTTTATACATATTTGATACTTTTCATAAAAAAAGAAAAACTCTTTTTTTACCCAAAATCCGCGCCATATGAAGCATCTAAATTTGAACTAGGGTTGAGCCCCGGCCCCTCGGGGGCAGCAAAGTCGGGGAGGCCGGGGTTGGCCATGTCGGGGTCGGGGACAGCCCCATTTTTGGGCTCGGGGCTCAACCCTAATTTGAACAATACATTTATGTTTATAACGCAACCTAACAAAATATGTCCTGATTTTTATTTTTAGATTTCGACGACGACAACTCCCACTACTACGGGATGTTTTACGCTAAATAAATTTTGGCTTTATTTTAGTTTAAAATTTCGATTGGACAAATATCAAAAAAAAAAAAGCTCTGGCCAGAAACTACAAAACTCGGGATTTTTTAAATTCTTATCATAACTTTTTTGATCGTTGTCCAATCAAAAGCTTTAGCTTAACAATCGCTCCAGCTCTTTGAAAACTTGAATGGCTTTAAGAAGGTATGAATCGGTTACGTTTGAAGTCAGCTTTGGACGCATAAACTGAAATAAAGCTCTAAATTTGTTGCTATTTTATAACACTTGAATAATTACCCCTATCGTCATTCTTTTTAGATGGCCAAGCTGACTACGGTAAGTGATTTATTAATTATCAACGTGTTTAACTATTTTTATTCAATTGCAGGACACTTGCCAGAACAAGTCAATCATCAAGGCCGTCTGCACGGAATGTGACTCCTACCGATGCATGCCCAACTCTGTTGGCTTTTCGGACAGCGGCTGTTGTCCCGAAGACAATGAGTACCGATGCTGTTCTATGGACCGTCTGGTGACTTTTTTCGCGCTAATACTAGAGCACAGACTTGAGGACCGATCGAGAATCTCGAAAAAAAGATTCGTTCGAGATCCCTGAAAATCACGAATCTCGACCGAGAGTTCTATCGAGAATTTTGATCGGTCCGCGAGGCGTTCAATGTTTTTACACGCTGTCTCGATTCTTTTTTGACTACCTATTTGAAAAGGCATTTTTTGGCATTTTTTTTTGCAAAGGGCCTTTCTTTATATTTGTGCATAGTTTTATCTTTCAGATAACCAAACAGCCTACCGTAAGTGAATTAGCCGCGTGTTTAACAATTTCAATTAATCAAATTGAAAAAAAAACTTTTATTTGTGAAGACGACATCGACGCAAATTTGCAACAAAGCGATCATCAAGCAAATTTGCAAGACATGCGACTTCTACCGGTGCATTCCTAATCCTGGCTTCCGGGGCGACGAATGTTGTGACCCAGGCCATGAATTTCGTTGCTGTTCCAGGGATGCGCCGGTCGGTGCCTTTTTTCGCAGTTTTTATTGCTCACCTACTATATACTAGAGCACAGACTTGAGGACCTATCGAGAGTTCAATCGAAAATTATACGATAGAGATTTGTTGAAGGCATCAATAAATTTCTAATTTTGGGTCTTATTTCTAACAAAAATTTCTAAGAATTTAAAATTTTAGCCTTTTGGCGCCCCTACAACGACGACGACTACTACGACGACAACGGCACTGACTACAACGGCACCCACCACTACGACGACTGAAATGAGCACAACGACAACTACCGAGCCGGAGCAAGAGACGCCATCCGCCTCAACAGAGCCTTCTTCAACTGCAGAAAATGGCGCGGAAGTTGAGACCATTTTATCGACGACTATCTTTTGTTTGGGTATCAAATTTTAAATTTAATATAATCAATTTTTGTCGCTTTTAGTGATGTCCCTTTGGGCGATGAAGCGCCTTGTGCCGATTTTTGATTGAATAAGAAAGGGAGGACGCTAAATTTCCCGATAATTCCGACATTTATTTTATTTACCCTGGGTCATTTTTGATTATTTAAAGCTCAGATTTTTGGTCCTAAAAACATTCCAAAATATGTGTGGAAAAATTTCTGCGATGCATAGCCTCATAGGTAATATAGGTAAATACTAAATCATAAAAATGTTTGACTTTAAAATTGCTATAAAGTAATTTTGTTAACATTTGAATAGGAAAGGTCCGGCTGCTGAAGGGAGTGGTGGCCCATCTGTAGATGAAAAGCAGCAGCAGTAAATTACGGGGACAATTGAAAGGACGGGGGGGGGGGGGGGAGATTCTTGCCAAATCTTGATTGAGATTTTCGAGATTCTCAATTCAAATCTTGATCTACGAAATCTTAGTACTTTTTCGAGATTCTCGATCAATCTCAATCGGTCCTTAAGTCCGATCTCCACTTGATTTTGCCTGCTACTGAACAGTAGGGCTAAGATTTTTAGATTTTACCTATTTTTTCTGCAGCTTTGTTTTGGCGTGTTATGCACGAAAAACATGTTTTTAGACAAAGATTTCGTCGTTTTAACTTAAAACGACGAAATTTTCGACTAAAAACATTTTTTTGAGCATAACTAGCCAAAACAAAGCTGCAGAAAAATAGACAAAACCCTAAAGGTATCAGCCCTGTTAATTAATTAATTAATTTTGCAATTCACTCATTTGTCAGGCGCATATTTAAGATTTTGCCTTAGGGGGGGATACCAAAAAAAAAGTCGATTTTTAAGGGGTGTATTTTCTCTTTTTATTGCATTTTTGTTAATCAATTTTTCTAAAAAATATTTGAGCGGTGCATTTCCCGTTTTTACTCCATTTTTGTTAGATTTTCAAAAATGGAAAATTTTTTTTGCGAATTTTGCTTCACTTCTTGAGGCTGGGGGTTTGGAAAATTTCAGTACCAATCCCGGCCAACACTAATGGAAAGTACCAAAAATCGATTTAAAAACGTTCATTTTTTTCATACATCCAGGCCATTTTTAATTTTCTTCATTCAGAATAAGAGTCGATTCCAAATGTAAAAATATTTCACTTTTCAATGTACAAAAAAATGGAGATGTAAACTTTTATCCAATATTCCAATAGTTACATTTCCCATTCTGTTGATTAAATTAGATTAGATAACAATCAGTCAGATCAAACGAAAATATTGTCTTCTAAAAATTTATTCCCAAACTTCCGTTTTGGGTCCAACTTTTCAGCCAACTTTCTAAATTGTATTTTTGTATATTTATAAATTATAATAACAAAAAGAATTTCCTTATGTTTTTATTACAAATTTTATATATTTTAACACAACTCAAAAAAGATTAAGCGAATTTCTTTTTAAGAAAACATTGCACCTGAAGTCGTCCAGACGTGGGTATCGCTTCAGAAACTGTCTTGGATCCATAGTAAAATGCTTCCCCCAGTGCGGACGTGCTCCAAATTTGGTCAACACCTTTTAGGTCAGAGTCTCAACTAATCAATTATAAACAGAAGATCAGTAGGGCTGATCCCAAACAATTGATTTGATCAGGTCAGACTCTGTCCCGTCCCGTCCTAATTGAATTGATCAATCGTATTGTCATTTATCGCGAGTGATCCCAAATCCCAACTGATTTGATCAAGTCAGACTCTGTCCGTCCTGTCCTAATTGAATTGATCAATCGTATTATCATTTACCAGGACTAATCCCAAATCCCAACTGATTTGATCAGGTCAGACTCTGTCCCGTCCCGTCCTAATTGAATTGATCAATTGTATTGTCATTTATCGGGCTGATCCCAAATCCCAACTGTTCTGGTCTGATCAAGTCACTCTGGTCCCGTCCTAAACTCTCTCTCTCTCACCTGCTCCATCTGCGAAAGTACACGTTTCACTGCGTTGGCCTTATTGTCCAGCCAATTGATGTGGATGGCCACCGTTGGTTCGTTGCCGTTGGTCATGGACATCCAGAGGTCGTCTCCTTTTACTGTTCGGATCACTAATGTCGGTGGTTGGATTTGTAGTGAAAGTTCAAACAGCTAAAATAAATTAACAATTAATACAAACAAATAAGCTTAATAATTTATTTTTTAAATCAGCAATAAATCGCTTACAGCCCTAAGTGCCGGCACACCGTTTTTGAATGGCACAAAAAATTCGCTTTGAATTTCACTTCCGTCAGTGCCAGATAAGCCAAGTCGGTAAGACAGCAAACCATAATACCAGGGCTGCACTTTGTTGACTTCAGTTCTAAATATATTTTTTCTTTTTGTTAACAATAACAAGAAAATCCCCGCGGGGGTCGGGGAATGCCGAAAGTTATGAAGTTGAACAACACACATACGTTTGCGGAGGACTCGGTGCAAATGAACGGCATGCTCCAAACAAACTGATCATGTTGCCAATTTGCTGATCTTGGGAGGAGTTTGCCACAACTGTGATGCTAAAAACAACAACAATTTTAAACATTATTTTAAAAAATTTGGCAAATTCATTGTGTTAAATTTGGACACCTATTTTTCAGCATTTTCTTTTTCTAAACACTTACGTCACTTGTTCCCATGCACTGGTGTTGGCCATATTCGTCATCATTTCAACAGTGTAGCCCAAATTATGAATCTCGTCAAAGTGTTTATAGAGGTTTTGCGCTGGCATACTAAACAAATTGCCCAAATTTACCTATTTTGTAAGAATAAACATTGGAATTTTTCCGAATAATTTTGAATTGCCAAAATGTTTGAATTGCTTTAGGAATAATTCATTCTTTGCTTTTTGGACCTACTCGGTGAAAATGTAGCTGATTGTGTCAAAGCTGGGCACCAAGTTCAGCTCAAGTTCGGTGATGACACCAAACGCTCCCAACCCGCAAGCGACGGCCTTCAATTCGGCACTGTTCGGGCCAAAGGTTGCCAGAGTGCCATTGGCCAACACAATGCGCAAGGAGTGGACGTGGGTGGCGAGGTTCGAGTTGGAAAGACCGCTGCCGTGGCTACAAGTTTGGGTGGCGCCGGCAACAGTTACTTCGGCAAGTGCGGCCAAATTCGCAAGTGCAAAATTGTTGGCATCTGTTCGTTCACAACGTGTCACAAAATATGTTTAAAATTGAATAAAAATAGTTATCATTTTATTCGTTACCGCTTTTTTCCCCCAAACTTACAAAGAGTTGGTGCCAAATCGGCGTAAGTGATGCCCGGCTGTACCGTTACGGTGGCGGCCGTTGCATTGAGCGCAACAATCGAATTCATGCCAAGCGTTGACAAAATTGTGCCACAGCTGTCAGCAATTTTGGTGAAGCTATGCCGGCTGCCAATAACTCGCAATTTTTTGGCCCTTTTCACAATTTGTTGCACTTCGGCGGTGGTCCGCGGGTATTGGATGTTTTGAGTGCAAAACAGAAAGTTGTTGCCCCAATTGTGCAGTCTGGATAGAGAGGGGAGTCATTAATTAAGGGGGGGGGGGTATTATTATAGGTACGGTAATTTATCGAATTACCGATCATTTGTAAGTTTTACCGATTTAGTAAACTAAATTTACCTATACCGACCCCTCTTCATTTACCTCCGTAATTTAACTTGTTTTTAGAAAATTTGGATTACTTTTTGCAAGGAAAAAAAACTGGAAAAAGTAAAAAGAAATTAACTTTTTTTTTAAAATCTTTATTCAGTAAAATAATATTACAGTTTCTAAGGCGAATATTTCATTCTATTTTCGTAAATTTGGAGAAATTCAATGTTAGGCTCTTAAGTTTCCCGTCTTTCGATAAAGTTTTCGGTTTCAGCCAAACTGAACCGACCTCAATACTTTGAATTAGGGTTGGGCCCCCGACCCCGTCCCCGCATTTTTCTGAGGGCTTGGCTGTGGACTTGCGTGTTTTTTGTAAAAAGTTTATTTAGTTTTTACAAATTGATTGAGAAGGTATTAATGGCCTTGTGGTTTGTCTCTTCAAAAGTAAGATGTTCGTTTGGGTTCGAATGCGCTTGAGTGGAATCACTTATTTGCTTTTATTTAACCTCTAATTAACGGCTCTAATGTTATTTTTCAGTAACACATTAAATTTTGGAGATCATTCAATAAAAAAAAAATTTGACACCTAAAATTTTGAGAAAATTTTAAAAAAAACCCCGCAACCCGGACCCCGACCGATTTGGGCCCTGCAATTCTCAACCCCGCACGCGGGGGCCCAACCCTACTTTGAATTTTGTGTATTTTAATAAGCATTTGCACCTTATCGTAGCATCTTTTTCGTTGTCGCAGTTCGATTCAAACTTTGAACTGTCCGCAGTGTCCAACAACAACAACAATAAAAAGTTGACAATGTGAAGTTGCGTTCCCATAATTGATGATCTTATTATTTATAAAAATGTAAAAACAAATTTAAATTTCTTAATTCTCCACGCCTAATAATTAATGTTAATGCCAATTTGTTACCTCAGCACGAAAACGAGAGAGCTCAACTTTAGCTTGGGGCTTAATGGTATCATTTAATTATAGTTTATTTATTTCAGTGTTTGGTTTGACTAAAGTAAAAGCGTCCCCAAAAGTTTTGCAACACTGAAACGCTCTTGTTAACATTTGCTCAGAAAACGGCTACCTGCCCGAAGCCAGCCAAGATGGCTGATTCATTCCCGTACTGAAGCTCAGATTAAGCCTAGCTTAAGCCTAAGCTCAGGCTTAGGCTTAGAACTAGACCTAAGAAAACCTAAGCTTAGCCTACCTCATCATGAAAACGACAGAGCTTAGTTTTAGATGCTAATGGCAAAGTAATTAGTCAGTCATTAATTGGTTGCACGTGGTTCAAAAAAACCTTCCCAAACTTTTGGTCTGTGTTCTATTCAAACGGCGGGGGGGGGGGGGGGGGGGGGAGGGCGCTCTGTCAATCGGAGTTTTGCCTTTTAAACAATCCTTCGGCGGACTTCCGAGAAAGAAAAATGAAGTCATTGAACTTGTGATTAGAAATCATTAAAATGTATGAGTAACTTGTTTTCCTTAGTCCAATCGAATTGTCTCTATGATAAACAAGATTAATTACATTTGCACACCGACCAAACTGCTGTGAAAATCGCGCAAAAATGGATATATTTTTAATGAAATGGCCAAATGTTCATAAAATATTTCTAAAAAATTCAAAATTTAATTTCATAAAACTATAAGATTTGAAATCGCTGGGTTGTTTCAGTAGTTCTGTAGAAATTTTTAAGTGCCGACAACTGTCAAAAAGGGCATGTAAATATTGCAAAAGTATAACATTTTAATGGGTTTTTATCATGAGATCAATTTTTCAAATATTTGCTAAAGTCCGAGTTAATATTTGAAGATTTGAATGTTTAAATTAAATGCTTGCCGAAGGTCCGCCCGCGGTGCTGAAGGCGCCGCTTGAAAATGAAAATGTTAATAACGTTCAGTTAGGAATTTTATTTTAAATTTTAAAATAACAGATTTTAAAATTCCAAAACAAAATTAACTTCATGTGAACAGTAGTAGCCTATCGACCTTTCAAAAAAGCACAAAATTTGAATCTAAAACACACAACAAATAACACACATACTTAGTTTAACAATTATCAGTCACTTTTTGATAAAAGCATACCTTTATGTTTTTTTAGTTTTCTGTTAATATTTATCAGAACATTTCAATGGTTTTTTTTATATTTAATCATTCGCTTTTCAAAGGTCAATTATAATTGTTGCATCAACAAAAGTAACGCTCTGAGAGTGAACATGTTTTGTAACTGCCAAATGATAAAATTAATTAAACATTTTTCAATAAGATTATTAAAATGTTTTAATATGTTTCAAATCAGCTCTTTTTAATGGAGGAGGCACCAAGTAAATTAAACGACCAGAATTCTGTGGTTAATAAAATGTTTTCTAATTTTAAAAGGCGAAGCAAAATTCTGTTTTCTGATTTTTAAAAAGCAACCAGAATTCTGTTTTCTGATTTCTGGTTTTTAAAAAAAGCACCAATTTTTTTCCACAGTAAAAAATTGTTTTTTTTACGACTTTAGAACACGTTTAATGGTGCTGTTATTGGACGGTTGGGGGAATAGCAGTCCAATCAGTCCACTCCGTCCCGGATGATTCATTTCGTCCATTTCATTTGAAGCATCAATTTATATTCCATTTATTTGGAAATTTGAGTCCTAACAGCCGAGTTTCCTTAATAAAAAGTTTTTTGGGGGCATTCCTATTCTAACTCTGGAACTCGAACACTTTAGACTTTTTATGCATATTTCTGATTAACTTTCCGCGGTTTCCAGGAATGATCGGCAAGCCGTGCCGACCGATTTTCCTCCTCCTTTTCTGCCTGACCCTCCTCTTGTTCACTGTGGCCTTAAAAGCCGAAATTGTAAACTTGGAGCTCCCCCATTCGCCATCGCTCAAAAACGTTGCAATTGTCATTGAAAACGACGACCAATTGTCGTCTGATGGTGAAGCCGAAACGGGCACAATGACCGTCTCCCAATTGGCACCAGAATCCGGATTCGGCATCAACTTTCCGCTTGTAACCGCCTCGCTCTTCTTGTTCGGCTTGCTGGAAGTTGCCGTGTCGGCTTCCGTCGGCAACCTCAAATCCAGTAACAGCTTCCTCCCACATTTTTGTCCAATCCCGATTTGCATTTTTAGAATTCCGTCCTCTGCTCCTAATCCTTTGCTGCCTGAGCGTTGCACAATTGGTTGGCTTTAGACACGTGATCAGGGTTGGATGTGATCACGTAAACTAAGGCCATTTGGGCATGCCCGTGATCACGTATCACGGGCCTGGGATTTTGTAAATTGGCCCTTGATCTCACGTTTTATTTTAGACCTGGTCACGTCCAACAAATTAGAAAAAAAATTGTCATTTTGTTAAGACCCCGAAATTCCAACCTAAAATGAATGGAATACAATTCTACGTCCCTGGTGTTTATTTTTTGGCATTTTACCACCAATTTGTCCAAACAGGAACTGCCTCCGCAATTGCAACGTGCCAAAGAGTGCCAAGAAGTAAAGGCGCTCTGTCCATGTGGTTATGGCAAATGCATCCGGCATGAATGGCATTCGGCCAGTCCATGTTGTGTTGCAAACTACACATTTGAGTGCTGTGTCCCTTACAAAAGGGTTCGGGTAATCGGCTTAGGGCTGGGCGGGCTTTTTTCCGGGCACCCTAAAAGGGGCCGGGTGGACTTTTTTTTATCGGATTTAGGGGCGTAGACTATAATTCTAACATCCATTTCTGCCGATTTCAAACCTCGAACCAAATTCGAACAATTTTTCAAAATTCCAAATTTTACAAAAATCCATTTTGGTCATAATCATTCAAAAGTATGAATTCAATGATTACTTTCGTTGTAAAGTGTCTCGAATCCCACCCAAGCCAAACCTTCCCGAATCTCCTGACGTCTTAGGCTAAGCCTAAGCTAGGCTTAAGCTATGCTTAGGCCTCAGCCTAACAAACCCCAAGCCAGGGTGGCTTAGGTGGGGAATTATTAGAGGGTGAGTACACTTATTAGAAAGTGGGTAATTATTTTTCAACCTTCTCGTAGAGTTGGTAATTATTAGAGGGTGGGTTATTATTAGAAGGTGGGTAATTAAAAGTGGTAATACGGTATTTTCTTTTTAGCATTATCCGATGCAAAAGCCGGTGTTCACGCTTTGCTTGAACTTTGAGAAAGATGAGTGTGTCTCATGTGGCGGCCATGCCAGCTGCGTTTTTGTCGGTGATCTGAAGGATAACCCCATCAGCGGCTGTTGCCCGCAATTCTACAAATTTCAATGCTGCCCCAATGTACGCAAACCCAATTTGCCTCCCGAGAGTTGAGCGGGTCGAGACTTTAAAAAATCGGAATTGAGTATTAAAAAATCGCGATTTTATGAGGAGGAAACATACCGGGCAAAACCGGCATTATACATATATAAAAGAGTCTTAAAACAATATTTCAGTCCCGATCCCGTTCGCTCAGCTCTGCTGGAGTGTGAATGTGAATTCTTAATTTTGCTTTTTAATAAATCAAGCCACGATTCTCGAATTTTTTTAAAATATTTAAAATTAGCTGCTTTACTTTTTATGCTTTGAAAATAATTTTAAAAGTATTTTTAAAAATTCCAACAATTTTCAAAGCTTTGCTCCGAAATGCACCAATCTAAAATCGAATTTTTATGAATTTAATTAAAACTTTGCACAAAAAACAAGAAATAAAAATTGAGATTTGTCCTATACATTTTAATTTCTAATTAGGATTAACAACAAAAAGATTTATGTTTTATGGCCCAATATAACAAAAATATATTTTGTTTTTTAGATTTCGACGACGACAACTCCCACAACTACGGGATGTTTTACACTAATTACATTTATTTAAATTTTGGCTCAATTTCAGTTTATGCGCCCAATCAATGTTTTATGCGTCCAAACCTGACTTCAAACTTAACCGATTCAAAATTCTTAAAGCGATTCGGAAGCATCAAAAAGCTGAAGCTAATTAAGCTAATGCTTTGCGATTGGAAAAATATCAAAAGAGTTATGGCCAAGGATTCGGATCATAAACTTCTTTATGGACGCATAAAAATTCGATTGGACACTTCGAAAGCTCTTAATTGGTTGCATTTTTCTTTTAGACACCCATCAGGCTGAGTGAGGTAATTGAATTGCCTAATTAGCAACAGTGAATTAATAATTTTTGATTATTGAATTTTTTGCAGGAATTTTGCCACAACAAGTCAATCATCAAGGCCGTCTGCACGGAATGTGACGCCTACCGGTGCATTTCCAACTCTGTTGGTTTTTCGGACAGTGGCTGCTGTCGCAATGACCATGAATTCCGTTGCTGTTTCGTGGACCGTTTGGTGACTTTTGCGAAGTTTTTATTGCTCAAATTTTGCCTACTATATACTAGAGCACGGACTTGAGAACCAATCGAGAGTTCAATCGAGAATCTCGAGAGAAAAAATAAACGATAGAGATTCTTTGGAGAGCACTGAAAATCACTAATCTCGACCGAGACTTCGATCGAGAATTTTGATCGGTTCGCGAGGCGTTCAATGTTTTTACACGCTGTCTCGATTCTTTTTTGACTATCTATTTGAAAAGGCATTTGCAAAAGGCCCTTCTTTAAATTTGTGCATAGTTTTATCTTTTCAGATAACCAAACAGCCTACGACGGTAGGTGAATTAGCAGCGTGTTTAACAATTTAATCAAATTGAAAAAAAACTTTTATTTGTAAAGACGACATCGAAGCCATTTTGCACCAAAGCGCTCATCAAGGCCCTCTGCACGGAATGTGACTCCTACCGATGCATTCCCAATATTGGCTTCCGGGGCAGCGATTGTTGTGACCCAGACCATCAATTTCTTTGCTGTTCCAGGGATGAGCCGGTCGGTGCCTTTTTTCGCAGATTTTATTGCTCACATTTTTTGACTACTTACATATACTTACTACCTTGATAAAAAAGGCTGCGACGCGCCCAATTAAGTTGTTCCACCTCACAAAGCTTTAACGTAATGTTAGCTTCAACTCTTCGAGATCTTTTGAATGGCGTTAAGAATTTCTAAATCGGTTAAGGTTTAAGCAAGTTATTGCCCCGGCTCTTGATTGGTGATTAGATGGGTATGGATGAGTTTGGTGGGACCCGCCTCCAATGTTTTTATCAGGGAGTGGGGCCGTTCCGTTTTGTTCAAACTGGGCTTGGGATTACTATTTTTCTCCATTTTTTAGAATTTGTAAGAAATTTGGGTCTAATTTTTTAACAAAATCTCTAAGATATTAATATTTTAGCCTTTTGGCGCCTCTACAACGACGACGACGACTACTACGACGACAACGGCACTGACTACAACGGAAACCACCACTACGACGACTGAAATGAGCACAACGACAACTACCGAGCCGGAGCAGGAGACCCCATCCGCCTCAACAGAGCCTTCTTCAACTGCTGAAAATGGCGCCGGAGTTAGGGCCTTTTCATCGCCGTCCATCTTTTGTTTGGGTATAAATTTTTTAAAATTAAATATAATCAATTTTTGTTGCTTTTTAGTGACGTCCCTTTGGGCGATGGAGCGCCTTTTGCCGATTTGATTCACTAAATAAAGGGACGCTAAATTTTCCGACATTTCCCATCTCGAACTTTTTTTTATTTACACCTTGGTTATAGAGGTATTTGTAATCATTTAAAGCCCGGATTTTTGATCCTAAAAACCTCCAAAATATATGAAGCAAAATTATGCAAAGCCTCATATATAAATAACCTATTTATTTTACCATAATAAACTTCAAACAAATAAAAATAATCATAAAAATCTGCCTCTACTAAAAAACAGTTAAAAAAAACTTTCTCTTGGGCCAAGCACCCCAAAAAAGATCGATAAGAAATTTAACCAAACTTTTGGCAAAAAACTAAGCATTTTGCTTCGGATTTTGGAAAAATTAAAAAAAATTTCTTTACGTGATATGCGCCGCCGAGAAAAACTTTTGGAAATTTTACTGATCTTGTTAAGAAAATTGGGGTTTCTGCATTTCATGAAACTAAGGCAATTAAGATCGCTCATCTCAAGTCTCGTTTTCCGACACCGAGACCCCAACGTTGGCACTGTTAGATGGCTCATTGGAATGATCTCGGACAACTCCACGGTGTTTCTTTGAGGCGGACAACAAATTTTTTTCTTTCGGTTTTTGAATTTGAAACGAAAGGAAACCTTCGAAATCAAAACACTTTTAAAAGTGGAACAAAATATATCTTTATGTGCGTTTATGTAAATAAAAAAACACAATTGTCTTACGTTGAATTAAAAAGAAAAAATTGTTAAGAGTGAATGGTGGGTGTGTGTCAGGGATGTGTATCGTATCGTAATTGTAAATACCGTAATTTTGGCCGTATCGGGTATAATAAAAAATCATATCGTACTTTGGTGTATCGTAAATATCGTATTTTGGTGTATCGTAAATATCGTATTTTGGTGTATCGTAAATATCGTATTTTGGTGTATCGTAAATATCGTATATCGTGTATCGTATTTTGAGGAGACGATATCGACATCCCCGGTGTGTGTGTCCCATGGGACTATGAGGTAAAGGACGTATTTCCATTCCAACATGTTTTGCACAAGCAACTTCTAACAAATTGTTTAAAGTTCCATTCTCCGCTCAACGTTTCGAAGTCTATCTGCGCTGGCTGAGCCATTGCGAGTCAGAAGTTCCACAATTTCCCCGTGTCTATGTTCAACAGCCAGGTCCAGTGCTGTAATTCCTTAAACAAAAAATTGTTCTGTTAAAAGCAAAGTTGCGCAATATCTGATGCTTTGCGATTT
This sequence comes from Globodera pallida, assembly GCA_020449905.1. Lineage (NCBI taxonomy): Eukaryota > Metazoa > Nematoda > Chromadorea > Rhabditida > Heteroderidae > Globodera > Globodera pallida. The sequence goes on from JAIXHY010000016.1 coordinate 761,545, forward strand.
TTTTGGCAACTTTGTAGACTTTTTGTCGATTTGTTTGTGGTTTTTTAGAAAATGTACAAAAAACGTTAACAATTTTTGAATATTTGGCATAACGAGGGGTCACGTACCCCCCCAAAAAGGAAAATTTTAGAACAAAAAACCATAGGGGGGACCCTTTTGATTTACAAAATTCGTAATTTTTGGATCAATTCTCTTAATAAATTGAGTCAAAAATCCCAAAATTTTTCTCGGCGGCGCCTGTCGGCACCGCCGACCCCTTCCCAAGACCCAAAAATTGCTAAAATTATGACAAATTTCGTCACAAATGTCGTTAATATCTCTGAAAATGTTTCCCGGCGACGCCCATCGGCGCCGCCGGACCCTTACCACTTCTAAAAGCATCAAAAATTGCCGAGTTTTTAAAATTTTGGTTGAAAATCTGTTAACAAATTGAGTCAAAAATTCAAAAATTTTCTCGGCGGCGCCTATCGGCACCGCCGACCCCCCCCCCCCCCCCTCAGAAATGAAGCAGAATTCTCAAAAAAGTTTGCATTTTTGAAAATTGCAAAAACGGAAAATGCATCCCTAAAACCCGAACATTTTCAAAAAATTGATTAACAAAAATGCAATAAAACCCAAAAATACACCCCTAAAAATCGACTTTTTTTCGGTACCGCCCCCCCCCCCCCCAAAGCAAAATCCTAAATACGTGCCTGTCGGCACCGCCGACCACCTCCCACTTTTTGCAAACATTTTTGGAAAATCACGCGCAAAAATGAGATAAAAATCGCGAAAAATGCTTATATTTGTGACCGGAAATTGCTCAAATCACTTGTAATCAGGCATGGACACGGATATCCGGATATCCGCGGATAATCCGGATATGGATGGATACGGATACGGAATTTCAAAAAATGTACGGATACGGATGGACACGGATATGAAAGTCAAATCCGTGGATATCCGCGCATATCCGTATATTTGAGTACCAAGGTTTTTATAATCATTTTTAATTTTTGCCGAGTACATGGCGGTGGTCTTCCGTACTTTTTGAAAAAACATTTTTACAACGGTTGACCATAGCTAAACTATGGGCTAGTGGTTTGTTTCTTCGACGTGTTAAAAGTTATGTGTGTGTGTGTTCTAAACCGCTTGAGGGCTGGTTCCTATTTATCGTTTTGCCCCAAGTCACAAAAACTCTCCCCCCATTAATAACAATTTTTTAATAAATTTTCAATTATTTTTTAATTAAAATGAGTGCAGAAAAAGAATTTTTAAAGTTTCGGTTGCAAATTTCTTAACAAATTGAGTCAAAATTTCAAAATTTTCTCGGCGGCGCCTATTGGACGGCGCCTGCCGGCACCGTTGGACCCTCCTTCCCAGAAAACTTAAAGATTTTTTGAAAAAAAAGGTACTACCCGTACCCGCAATCTCAATCTCATGCTGACAATGATGCCGAAGGTGAAGATCAACAATAACATATGTACTGGGAAAAAAATTAGTAATTCTTGGTTTAAAAATTGAAAAAAATTTTCACAGCGGATATGGCGGATATCCGCGGATTGGATACGGATATGATTTTCCTAAAATGAGACGGATACAAACGGATACGGATACAAAAGGCACGGATAATCCGGATACGGATTTTAAAATTTGTATCCATGTCCATGCCTGCTTGTAATGAGGAGAAGTTAACTTAAAAGAAATGTCGAATTTGATGCTTTTGGTGCTCAATGCTTTTTTGCTTTTTTCACGTTTTGATGATGCTTTTAAAAATTTTGAGATCGTATGGTTAAAAGTAGGGTTGGACACAACCGGATATTATCCGGGTCCCCCGGATACCGGATAGCTCAAAAACACCCGGATACCGGTCCCGGATCCAGCATAATTTAGCTGTCATCGTTCAAGACCGGATAATTTTATCCAAAATTTTCCCATACCGGTTCCAGATTATCCGGTTTTGTCGAACCCTAGTTAAAAGTCGTCCATTATTCCCCACCAATACACCTTTTTCAGTAGTCCGATCAGTGCGCGCGCCCTTCGACATCAAAAAACGCACAACATTTGCTTTCCCTTTGTGAGATGCAATTATTAACCCGTTAAATCCCATGCTGCTCTCAACATCGACGTCCTGGCCATTCTCCACAAAGTGTTCAACTGCAATTATAAATTTCAGAAAAATTGTAGCATTCCCCTACGTGTAGTTTTGAATTGGTTTTGTACATTGGAATTCTATCTTATACGGAATAAAAATCTTTATCCGCCTACCGATGTCCAAATGGCCTTCCACACACCAGGGTTGCTCCGGGTTACCCGAAACCCGAAACCCGAGAGCCGAAACCCGGTCTTTTTCTTGACCCGATACCCGAAACCCGACCCGAGGTTTTTTTAGCCGACCTGATCCGAAACCCGACCCGACATTTTTCTCAACCCGATACCCGAAACCCGACCCGAGGTTTTTGGATCGGGTTTCGGGTCGAAATTCAGGTTTTGAAGGGAGGGGGGTCGGCGGTGCCGATAGGCGCCGCCGAGAAATTTTTGAATTTTTGACTCAATTTGTTAAGGAAATTGGTCCAAAAACTACAGAATTTTTGCTCAATTTTTACGTTAAAGGGAGGGGCTTGATATATATTAATTAAAGAATTCGCTTTTTGAAATTTTCTTAATGAAATCCCCAATAAAAAAATAAAAATAATATAGGTAAGAAGGTTGAGCTAAATCGAACATTTTTCAGATTCGAGCAATTAATGTTCCCATTTTTCCTCTGTGTTTTTATTTTAAATGAAAAGCTTGTTCTGATTTAAATAATTGGGAACTTTATAATAATAAAGCTCATTTTTCTTTTCTTTTTTAATGTGAAAAATCCTTCACATTTTCTGCAAATTTAGTTGCAATTTCCTTAACAAATTGAGTCAAAAATTCAAATTTTTTTTCGGCGGCGCCTATCGGCACCGCCGACCCCCCCCCCCCCCCTCCCTATAAAAAGTATTTGAGAAAAATCGCGTGCAAAAAAAACATAAATTTTGCTTACATTGATTTCGTTTTTTGCAAAGTTTGCACAAATTTTCTTAACAAAATTTATCAAAATGAGATTTTTTGGTCATAAATGAGGCTTTTGAAACCTTTTATTTGGAAACCCTGCTTTAACAGCATATGGAAAAAATGTTGTTTTGCACCATATTTGCCAATTTATGATTTTACGTATTGTTTTTGATGTTTGGTTAATATTTTGAAAGAAAAAAATTTTTAACCCGAAGACCCGAAATCCGATGAGCCGAAACCCGGCTTTTTTCTCGACCCGAGACCCGAAACCCGACCCGAGGTTTTTTTAGCCGACCTGATCCGAAACCCGACCCGACATTTTTCCAAACCCGATACCCGACCCGAGGTTTTTTCGGCCGACCTGATCCGAAACCCGACCCGACATTTTTCTCGACCCGGAACAACCCTGCCACACACGCTCCAAACCACGGCGATAGGCCGTTATTTGACTCCCGGTTGACATCAGCGCCGTTGGCGACCAATTCTTTGCACACCTCCAAATGTCCTTTGTTTGCCGCGAAGGCAAGTGGCGAAATTCCTAAAATTTACATTTTAAAAGAAACGATTTAAAAACATTTTTGATTGGCAACAAAGATTCATTTAAACGGTACCATTGGCATCGGTCCGATCAACACGCGCGCCCTTCGACAGCATAAAGCGCACAACGTTTGTTTTACCGAAAAAAACAGCTGCGACTATTAACGCGGTGGCACCGTTGCTATCCGTAAATTCGATGTTTTGGCCATTCTCCACGAAGAATTCAACTGCAATTAATTTCGTTTAAAAAAAAGTCAAAATTTGTTGCGGCGCCAATCGGCACGCCCACCCGTCCTCCAGGAGCTTAAGTCGAGACTGCAATTCTTAAGGATTGCCGAATTTAACTCAAGCCTACACTAACAGAGCAATTTCTTTTACAACGCTTGTCGGCACGGCCGATAGAGTTTGGACGCAATTGTGGCTTGCCAAAATTGCCATTTTTCAAAACCACGAATTGCGCCCACCGATGTCCAAATAGCCTCTCGCGCACGCTTGAAACCACGGCGATCGGCTATTAGCCGACTCCTGGTTGACATCAGCGCCGTTGGCGATCAACACTTTGCACATTTCCAAATGATCGTTGTTTACCGCGATGAAAAGCGGCGAAAACCCTAAAAAATTAAAATTTTTATTCGTTTATTCCTTATTTATGTATTCACTAGGGTTGGACAAACCCGGGTTATCCGGAACCGTTATCCGGGTGTTTTCGCAAATTTTTTGGGTAAAATTATCCGGGTCTTGGGCCAACCCCAGCCAAATTACCCGGTATCCGGGCGGATATCCGGGTGTTTTTGAGCTATCCGGTGGACCCGGATAATATCCAGTTTTGTCCAACCCTACTATTCACTTTATTATGCATTTGCTTAGAAGAGTGCCAGCAAATACCCCTAAAACGGCATTTTGTGTTTAAATTCCCTCACCATTGGCATCCGTCCGGTCAACGCGCGCGCCCTTCGACAGCAAAAAGCGCACAACGTCAGTTTGCCCTTTGAGGGATGCGTACAACAACCCGGTGACACCGTCGCTATGCGTTGCTTCAATGTCCTGGCCTTCCGCCACAAAGAATTTGACTGCAAATAAATTTTTTGAATTGATTTTCGCGGCTGCTGATTGCAGAAATTGTGCCATTTTAATAAGTCAAAATGGTATTGAGCCCACCGATGTCCAAATAGCCTCTCGCGCACGCTGCCAACCACGGCGATCCGCCGTTATTCGACTTCTGGTAGGCATCAGCGCCGTTGGCGACCAACCTTTGCACACCTCCAAATGTCCGTTGTTTGCCGCGAGGAAAAGTGACGAAAAACCTGAAAAATTAAATTTCTACAAGTAAAGAATTAAAAACATCTTTTGATTTAAAAGAAGAATTGAACCCCAACCACTTTCGGTGCGGTAATCAGAGCTTCACACCCAATCCATTGTTTACACACAAAAAACCAATCTCGTTCAGCATTCCGCTGCAACTTCCAAATAATAGGGCGGCCAGATAAATTTAAATTTTTTCTAAAAAAATCAATTTTGGGTCAAAATTTTCAATATCATTACTTGCCTTTTTGTTGATTTTGAATCCAAAATTGATCTGTATAAACGGGCTTAGGAATTGGGCGAAATGAATGTTAGTTAGAAATAAGAGTCTACGCCCTCGAATACCATCAGAAACACCTTTTTGTCGACTTCTAACGTACGCATTTTCCAGGAGCCGTTTAAAAAGGCGTATTTTACCCTTTCTGTTAAAAAATTAAAGTTTTGAGTTCTTTGATTTTGAAAAAAACGTGTTGTGAAAATTTTCTTCACAAAATGCGTTAAAATTTTTAATTTTCCCGGCGGCGCCGCACATTTTAATGCCCAAACACTCGTCAACAAACAATTTGTCACAAACCGAATTCGGACACTTTTTGAATTTTATTCAGGTCATAACAAATTACCGAAACCTTACTAAAAGCGTTGCTGGCCGACTGAACAAATTTGGCCAAGAATTCGACATGGAGATCACGGCCTCGGGAAAAAATTATAAAATTTATATTAAAGAAGTCAAATTGACACATTCTTGCCCTTATCCAAAAAGCAAAGGCGCTTTATATCCGCCGTGGGCCGTTGATTATATACGGGTAAAGTTTTGTTTGTCTAAATTTGCTTACTGTCCAAAAACGGTAGCAACGAAATTCGAAGGCCTTTCCTTCATTTTGGTACTGAATCTGCGGTGATGAATTGTCTGCCGGCGGTAAATTGTCCACATTTACGGCTTTATTTAATGTTAGCAGATTGAGACCAAAATTTTTTTCAGTTTAAAGTAGGGTTGGCACCCCGACCCCGACCCCGCAAATTTAGGCCATTTTTCGGGGTTTTCCCCGACCCCGACCCCGACACCTCCAACCCCGCAAACCCCGATCCCCGAACCCTAACCCCGACTCGGGGTCGGGGTTAGCATACACCCCTAAAGATGGCATCATCGAGTGACAAAATTAATTTTTTCCGAGGGCTTGGCTGTAGTCTTGCGTACTTTTTGACAAAAAATTTATTGAACTTTTACAAAAACGCATTATATAAAATTGGTGGCGTGGTGGTATGTCTGTCCGGCGAGTAAAGTGTTCGTTTGGGTTCGATCCCGCTTAAATGCAAGCACTTATTTACATTTATTTGGCCTTACCCTCCCCCATAATTGAATTTTTTAAATAAATTTCAGAAAATATTTTTTAATTAAAATGCGTGTAAAAGATGAATTTTTGAATAATTACACAAGGGATGGGATTTTTAAGTTTTTGCTTATTTTTTCTGCAGCTTTGTTTTGGCAAGTTATGCACGAAAAACATGTTTTTAGTTGAAAATTTCGTCGTTTTAACGAGCCTAGGAAAACCTATTTTGACATTTTTGGCGACTTTTTTGAACTTTTGTGCCTATTTCAAGCTTTTTTTCAAAAAAATTCTTTAAAAAAATGAAATAAAATTCGAATTTTTCTTGCCAAGACCACTAATTTTTTTTGAAAAATTTTCATAAAATATACTTAAAATTCGATCTTTTTTTGTCAGGATCCTTCATAGAATTTCGTGCTTTTTTAGACGCGTATTTTGCAGGTTTCTTGCCTAAAAGTACACTACTAAAAAGTTGCAAATCCCTTAACAAATTAGTCAAAAATTCAAAATTTTTCTCGGCGGCGCCTATCGGCACCGCCGACCCCCCCCCCCCCCCCCCTCCCACCAAAAACCTTTAAGCCTAAGAAGGTGCACTGAAGCAAAAAATGACGATTTATCAAACAATATTTTATTAAAATAAATTATTTTAATAAAATAATTTTTTTTAGTCACATAAAAAAAATTTCGATTTCGGCTTTCTTTTTAGTATCGACAAAACCCTGCTTCCCTTCTCTTCAAAATAAAATTTAAAAATATCGGCTCTAAGTCAATAAATTTTGGAAATTTATTCAAGAAAACAAAAATTTGACCTCTAAAATTTTGAAGAAAAATTTAAAAAAACCCCGTAACCCCGACCCCGACCCCGACCGATTTGGGTAACCCCGACCCCGACCCCGACAGTCCTGCCCCCGCAAAACCCCGACCCCGCAATTCTCATCCCCGCACGCGGGGTGCCAACCCTAGTTTAAAGGCCCATGTGCTTGTGCATGCGATGAACATAAGGCACCCACCAACTTCCGACCAAAGAAATTTCATGCAAATCAATGACACGAAAGACTTGGTGCAAGTCGGTGATCTGATCACTGTGAAATTGGCGATCAAAGAAGATTTGAATGACAGCTCCATTAGGGGGGGGGGGGATGGAAACAGGGGTGCGGTTTGAAAATTCGAGTTTATTTGAAAGAGCTCTCCTAGAAATAGTGTATACCAGAGTTGCCTCAAGCAAATTAGGAGCGTCGCGGCGCTTTTAATTTGCTTGAAGCAACTCGAGATGTTCTCTTGATGTACTATTTATGGCCGAGGTCTTTCGAAACAGATTTTTGAATTTTCGAATCCGCAACCCTGGACGCGAAGCCCCGGTCCTCATCCCCGCTGGGGGAGAAGATGAAAATGCTTCTTTAAAAATGTCACTTTTGGTGAAATTTGTATCGTAGATTTGAGAATAATTTTTGAAGGCCTTTGCCACATTTTTTGTGTGTCGAAGCATCTGCAATTTTTAATGAATTTCTAAAGCAAGAGAACTTCAAGTATAAATCATAAATACGCGTATTTAGGTGTCATTAAAGACCCCCAACTTTTTCAACATTCTTTTTTAAAAAAAATTGAAATTTTTTATTTTCTAAAAATGAACAGCATCTTTAGCGCCATTAATTGGCAAGTAGTTACAGCTTTATCACAATACCGTAACTTTTATTTGCACTTAATAATAAAATAATTTAAAATAATATAAATAATAATTGTTGAATCATCGATCATCCGGCCCCAAACATATCGTTTTTGTGATTCCAATTAGCATAACTCTATGGACAATTTTGTTTGCCCACACGGAATCATCCATTTGTTCATTCATTCATCCAATTCGCCATTTGAACGGATTGAGCACTCCGATTTAGTCGTTTAACGATTCATTTTTACTTAAATATAAAAATTCCAAAGAAAATGAATGTGAAATTTAATTCATTTAATCAAAAATTTAACAGTAAAATGGACGCTAAAACCAAATTTGCTATGAATATTTTCTGCTTTTGGATGCTTTTCAATACTGCGCAAGCGCAACAGGAAACAACCCCGTAAGGGTTTTTGTTATTTTAATTAAATTTATATTTTTTAATAGGACTCGATTGACCGGGCTTGGTAAGAACATTACAACGATCCCCGTCGCTCTGCTGGACCAATGCTTCCCGCACGAGGAATCGAAAACGTTCGGAATCGAATTTCGTCTCACGCCAACGGGCGGAAGATGTGCCGACGGGTTCGATGAAATTTCCTAAAAAATCAAAAATTCCAAAAAATTGCTTAGCCTGATCATCTGCTATCTCGGCTCGCTGGCAACCCGGACCATGGACAACGTGCACAGCATGAATGGCTTGTCAGTGAACTCCGAGCTGTTCAACGTGGACAACGCCGTCAATGTATGGAGTTTAGAGTATTGGATAAAAATAATTTTCAAAAAAATTTACAGAATTCTTTGGCCAAATATTGTACGGAAGAAAAGAACGTTTCATGGCACGGCATCAAAGTCCGCACTGAGAAATCGAATGGGAAAAACATCATCAAGCTGAGCACATCGTTTCTCGGACTTGGGGATGAAGAAAGGTGAAAACTCCGTGAATCTTGAATTAAAGGTTTTTATTTAGCTTCGAAATTGACGCCCAACGCCAATTTATCATTCATTTTGGCAATGAAAATGAATTTTCCGCTTATGTAACGGTCGATGGAGGTGATTTTCTTATAATTTAAACGGAAATTATTTTAATTTTTAGGAGAAGCTTTTGAAATTGCTGGTGACAAGGCTAAACTGGAAGCATTCACGGAATTGGCTCCAAAGGGTGCGCATTTGAAGGATTTCGTCGGATTGTGGACTTTGGGCCTGGACATGCTGCCGTGGATGGACCACGAAGTGGAGCTGTTCGTCAACCGTTCCTGCAGCTGTTCCATGGAAGCTTGGGTAGATTTGATTAAGCCTGATCAGATGCTAATTTTGTAATCAAAAAAGTTCATCCGCCCGACCGATGGAGTGCCAAATGACCCGAAAGAGCCATCAACCGGAATCGGAGGATCAAAAGCAAAATGCGTCGGCAACACAACCATGGAAGTGTCATTGAACGATAGCCTGAAAGCTAACCATCTGATCCGGATTCAAATGCTAATCGACGGAAATGCTCTCGATAATAGCATTAACTTCGCGATTCTGAATGCAGGTAAGTAATTACGGTGCCAAACAACGTTGGCTCAGCATAAATAAACAAATGGTTTTCGTTTTTATTGAATTTTACTTAAGAAATTTTGGGAAAAACTGCCTGTAATATTATTTCTACAAAAATTTTCGCAAAAATGCCTAAAAATTGCATTTTCCTCAAGAAAACGCCTAAAATATGGATTTATAACGGAAAAATGGCGAAATATTGATTTATTCTCAAAAATGCCAAAATATTGATTTATATTGACTAAAAAGTCGCTCTAATTCTAAAATTTTTCGATGAATGCTATTTCCGGGCTTCTCTCATGATTCCCTATTCGCAAAAAAAACATGTAAAAACATGAAAATCTCGGCCCTACCTATAAGACATACCTATTCCAACCTAACACGTGTCAATATTTTGGCGTTTTTTTATAATCGGAGTTTGATGAATTTTTTCAGGCAAAAGTGCACTGATGACATTTACAATTTCGGGGCAAAATGCAAGCATCCAAATGAAAGGGGTAAAAATGTTGATACCCATTTTTGATGAAATTTTGGATTTTTAAGCCATTTAAGCCGGTGGCCATTGAAAATGCGCATTTGCCAAAAGGAAATGGCACTCGTCACGCAGACTTCATCATTGCACTGACCGAGTACAGCTACGGCATCGTGATGAACAAAAAGCTTTTGGGTGGCCAAGAATTTTTCCCGGCAAATTGGTGGAAGGGATTGCCATTCAAAGACATGACGTCACTTCGGGTCAGTAATGGTTCCGGAATGAACAAAGAGAGAAGAAGGAAGTGTTCCGGAAAGATTCCGCAAACCAAAATACAGAGGGAGGGAATGTTCCGGAAGGATTCCAAAAACAAAAATACAGCAATTACTGTTTACGGAAAGGACAAAGAGAGAGGGTGGGAGTGTTCCGGAAGGATTCCGGAAACCAAAATACAGCAATTACTATTTCCGGAAAGAACAAAGAGAGGGAGAGAGTGTTCCGAAAGGATTCCGGAAACAAAAATACAGCAATTACTGGTTCCGGAAAAAGCAAAGAGAAAGGGGTGGGAATGTTCCGAAAGGATTCCGGAAACAAAAATACAGCAATTACGTTTCCGGAAAGGACAAAGAGAGAGGGAGGGGGTGTTCCGGAAGGGTTCCGGAAACAAAAATACAGCAATTACTTTTTCCGGAAAGGATAAGAGAGAGGTAGAGAGTGTTCCGGAAACAAACAAAAATTAATGGTTTCCGGAAAGAATGGGACAACGAGAGAAGATACTAATACAAAATTTTCAAGACTTAAAATTTTTAAAAATAAGTGCATGCTAAAATTAATAATGATACAAATTGTTGTGCGAGAAAATTTTGCTTTTCTTAAGAAATTTCCATCAAAAATCTAAATCCAACCCCTTGGGGTTTTCGGTTCTGTCTGAAACAGGGTTGCCGCGGGTTACCCGAAACCCGAAACCCGAAACCCTGTCTTTTTCTCGACCCGAAACCCGACCCGAGATTTTTTGGCCCGACCCGATCCGAGATCCGGGTTTGAGGGAGGGAGAAGGGGTCGGCGGTGCCGATAGGCGCCGCCGAGAAATTTTGAATTTTTGACTCAATTTTGTTAAGGAAATTGGTCCAAAACCTACAGAATTTTGCCCAATTTTTCGTTAAAGGGATGGGCTGAATAAATATTAAGTAAAGAATTCGCTTCAAAATTTTCTCAATTATTCAAGAAACATAAAACTGGTCAGTGCTCCTGTTTTAATCTCGACAATCAGAATGATCATTTTATAAATATGATTATTGCACTTATCTGAACAAATGGGGCAGACAAATAAAAATATTCGAGAATTCAGTAATTATTAATTTTTGGGGTTTCATTATGAACATTTTAAGTTGCGCGGTCAATTTTTGCTGCTGACTGATCCGCTCGTTATGCCATTTGATATGTTTGGTCAGCAAAATTATGTATGTTCAAGCATTTAACAATGTTAATTAATTCTTTTTAAATTACAATTTTCTTTGAAAAATGCCAATTTTATAATTATAATATTTTTTTTAGGTGCCACAGGAACAAAAATCTCCATACGCGGAACGCATTCCCAACCTTCAAGAAGGCACAAATGTGACCTTCCGAGTCAAACTGCTTTCAATTGAAGATAGCTTTCGCATATCTTTTTTGCACAACCGAATCCAGCCGTCCAAAGCGGGAGATTCGAGTATGGCTAGTTGGGGCTACTCGTGAATGGCGTTAGCTTTGGCATACTCGAGAATGCCGGCCTGGCTTTGGTGTACACAAGAATGCCGGCCTAGGATACTCGAGAATGCCGTTCTAGCTTTGCGATACTCGAGAATACCGGTCAAGTTTGTCATACTCGAAAATGCCGGTCGAACTTTGGCATACTCGAGAATGCCGGCCTGGCTTTGGTGTACACAAGAATGCCGGCCTAGGATACTCGAGAATGCCGTTCTAGCTTTGCGATACTCGAGAATACCGGTCAAGTTTGTCATACTCGAAAATGCCGGTCGAACTTTGGTATACTCGAGAATGCCGGTCGAACTTTGGTATACTCGAGAATACCGGTCTGGCTTTGGGATACTCGAGAATGCCGGTCGAACTTTGGGATACTCGAGAATGCCGGCTTGGATTTGGTATACACAAGAATGCCGGCCTGGTTTTGGCATACTCAAGAATGCCGTTCTAGCTTTGCGACTCGAGAATGCCGGTCGAACTTTGGCATACTCGAGAATGCCGGCCTGGCTTTGGTATACACAAGAATGCCGGCCTGGGTTACTCGAGAATGCCGTTCTAGCTTTGGTATACTCAAGAATGCCGGTCAAACTTTGGTATACTCGAGAATGCCGGTCTGGCTTTGGCATACTCGAGAATGCCGCTTGAACTTTGGAATATTCGAGAATGCCGTCCTAGCTTTGAGATACTCGAGAATGCCGGTCGAACTTTGGTATACTCGAGAATGCCGGTCGCCTTCAATTAAAGAAAAAAATAAAACTACTTAAGAAAAAATAAATTTTTATTAGCCCACTTTCTCTCGTCTCACAACCGAAGATTTTAAAATAAAATACAAGGCTTAAACTAAAAAAACGAGATTAAAATTTATAAAGCCACCCGGAGGGTATATATTTGTTCATTACATATTTGTTGATTTTTCTATGTCTGCTTTATTTTTTATATTTTTATTTATTTTTAAAATATTTCTAATTGTAGCTTTTTTCCTTATCTACACTGACGCAGGCATAGGAAAGCTTAGTTTCAAACTTTGGTATACTCGAAAATGTCGGCTTGGCTTTGGCATACTCGAGAATGCTAGTTTCGCTTCTCCCGGTCTCGTTTCACAACAAATCAACTATCGGCACCGCCGACCCCTTTACCCCCCTCTCTGTAAAGCAAAATTCCCAAAAACAAATTGCATTTTAAAAATTCGATAATCGCAAAATTTCTAAATTTTTGCACAATTTTCTTAACAAAAACGTGAAAAATCTTTGGGATACTTGAGAATGCCGTTTTAGTTTTGGGATACTTGAGAATGCCGTTCTAGTTTTGGGATACTCGAGAATACCATTTTAGCTTTGGAATACTCGAGAATGCCGTTCTAGTTTTGGGTCGAGAATGCCGGTCTCTCTATCTATTCACAACAATCAATCTCTATTGTCTAAATGCTATTTTGCTTGTCATTTTATTCGAACCTTTTCAGTTGGTGCATCAGTAGAAATACTGTATGTGCAGCCGAAGGTCAAACAAATAGCGCTGGTTGCATATTATGTGCGTAATTTTTATTATTATTATTTAAATTTAAGAAATTATAAAAATGATTTATATTTAATTAAGGACGGAAAAGTCCGTGCGCATGGATATATCTTTTTGGTCGACAATAACACGTTGGAAGCCAATAATGCCTACGAATTTGTCATTGTCGTGCACTCAGACAAATACGAGATCCGACTGAACAACAATTATTTAGAAAAATACAAAGCGAAAGACAGTGAGGGAGCCGAAGAACAAGACAATGCAACGTTGCCGTTTTGGGCCACTAATTTTGTAGCGGTAAGTGGCAAATTAAATTTTTTTTTTGAAAATGATGGCATTTTACCAAAAACAAAATTTACTATTTAGATTGATGGAAATGTTACATTGCTGGCAAAGCCCGAGGTTGTTCCGCCAAAAGTGAGTAAAAATTCAATTTGTTTTTGTGGATAAACATTTAAGAATTCAAAAATTTAAATTTTTTTAGAAGTCAAACTTTACCTTTTCCAACTTCGCAATACAATTAAAAACGTTGCTCGATTACAACGACATAATCCAACTGAAGTTGGAAAATCAAGGCGAAAATTTCAGCATTCTGTTGCTGCATGACGCGTTGAAAGGGAACAATGAAAGTCGGTGATTTGTTTTTGATCATATCAATTTTATGAGTGAATCCAAAAAGAAGTAATTAGCAAAAGCAATTAAAAATTCACCAATAGAACATTATTTGAGTTTTTTTCCACATTTCCGGATCTTTCTGGGGCCCGGAATTCCAGCAGGGGCCTGGTGCTCGTCTTTGGGTTTATTTAACCCGGGTTAACGGACCAGCAAAACTGGGGTGCTCGTCTTTAACCCGGGTTAACTTAACTTAAGATGATTTTAAAACTCAATTCTAAGTGAAACTTGAAACTTTTTAATAATATTTTTAAAATTTTTTGATCTTGTTCATAAAACTTTGCCGATTTTTAAACTAAAAAATCTGCTATGAATATAAATTAATAAAAAGAAATTATTTAAAAATTAATTGATTTATTTTTTATCACTAATTTATCGAAAATAAATCGTTAACCCTGCCTCAAGTTGGGGTTAAGAATCCTTAAGAAAAAAATAAACCCGGGTTAGATGAGCAACCCAAAAGACGAGAAACCCGGGTTGCATTTAAATCCATAAAGTGGTAAATTTTGATTAAGGAAAATCAATTCTTTCATGGTTACATCCGCCAAATTTTTTCTCAGATCAGTTACAATCAATTTGGCCGCCGAAAGCAACTTTCAAATATTTTTTGAGCAACCTTTTAAAAATTTCCTTCATTCCAAAAATCCGATCTTTAGGGTGTGTTTTTCCCCAAATTTCGGGTAATTTACACGAACCCGAAAAGGTTGAAATTTTGTCAAAAAGTTCGCAAGACCACCGTCCTGTTCTCGACTAAAATTTCAAAAACGGCACAACCGACTTTCGAAATTATTTTCGAAAAACAGCCCATTTTCTCTTGAAAATCGAAAGAAAAAAATGTCGAAAATCGAAATTTCGAGACAGCCCTTCCTATTTTCAAAAAAATTTGTTTTTTTGTAATCAAAGCGTAAGAAGAGCTACATTTAGTTGGTGATGTTGTGCTAAAAATGTCCTTCAAATTCTATGGATACAGCTGCTCCCTTTCTTGTCAATACTTACTCAGCGCGGAGACGGATAAAAAGGTTAACTTTTTCTCGACTTCTAACAAAAAACGAAATATAAAATGTTGTGAAAATTTTCATCACAAAATGCGTTTATTTTTAAATTTTCCCGGGGGCGCCGAACATTTTAATTTCAAATGTCCAAACACTTTGTCATCAATAGGGCTGGGATTTTTATGTTATAACATATTTTTTTCGTGGATTCCTTACCATGAGAGAAGCCCAAAAATAGTATTTGTTTTGAAAAATTTTTGAATTAGAGCGACTTTTTAGCACATATAAAAACATATTTTGGGGGTGTTTTTTAGCACATATTTACTGACATATTTTAAGCTTTTTCACAGTTTTAGCACATATTTCGCCATGTTTCAAAAATTCCTTAACAAAAATACAATAAAAACGAAAAACACACCCCTAAGGATCGACTTTTTAAAAATTTTCAAAAATGCACCCCCTAAAAATTGACTTTTTCTTGGACCAAAAATCCACCCTCAAAGATCGACATTTTCCCTAAAATTTTTCACTTTTGATATTTTTATAAAATTTTCCAAAACATGTGAAAAATAGTATATTTACAACTGTAGGAGCAAAATTAATAAAGATAGATGAATTTTTAAGGGTTTTATGCATAAACTGATTAGATTTTGGCCATTTTTGGCACATATTTTAGCACATATTTTGGCATTTTTAGCACATATTTTGGCATTTTTTAGCACATAAAAACATACATATTTTGAGTTTTTTAGCACATATAAATCCCAGCCCTAGTCATCAAACAATTTGTCACAAAATGGAACTCGGACACTTTTTTGAATTTTATTTTTCAGGTCAAGAAAGCCACCAAAGCAAAGTACCAAAAGCTTACTAAAAGCGTTCCTGGACGACTGAACAAATATGGCCAAGAATTCGGCATGGACATTACGGCCTTGAAAGATTATTTTAAAATTTATATTAAAGAAGTCGAATTGACACATTTATGCCCTTATCCAAAAAGCAAAGGCATTTTTTATCCGCCGTGGGCCGTCAATTATATCCGAGTAATGTTTTGTTTGTATAAAATTTGCTTACTGTCAAAAAACCAGTCACTTTTAACATTTCTAAATAGGGTTGTCACCCCGCGTGCGGGGTTGAGAATTGCGGGGTCGGGGTTTTTCGGGGGCGGGACTGTCGGGGTCGGGGAAAACCCCGAAAAATGGCCTAAATTTGCGGGGACGGGGTCGGGGTGACAACCCTATTTCTAAACATAACAAAATCGCTGAGTTTACAATTAGTACAAAATAATTCGGAGACCCCCTTCATTTTGGTGCTGAATTCTCCGGCGACCAAATGTCTGCCGGCGGTGAATTGTCCACATTTGTGGCTTTATTTAATGTTAAATGATTGAAAAGCAAAATAAATGTCTTCAGTTCGAAGACGATGTGCAAGTGCATGCGATGAACATAAGGCATCCACCAACTTCCGAGCAAAGAAACTTCATGCAAATCAATGACACGAAAGACTTAGTGCAAGCCGGCGATCTGATCACTGTGAAATTAGCGATCAAAGCATTGAATGACAGCTCCAGTGTGGCCATTAACCTCTTCCACGAGGCGCTAAAATTGCACAATAAAGGTGAGTGACATGATCTGAATCGATGAATCAATGTTCGGTGGGAATGATCTCGATCTGGTCACTGTTTGGGAATCTGATAACCTGAACCAAGTAAATGCGATCAAGTAATTGGATCCGGATCAAACAAATTAAACTCCCGGATAATCAATCCATTACAAATTTTTGCTTTTTGGATATTTCTAATCCCGGGTTCTTATGTTTTTTCTTAATTAAAAAATAACTTTAGTTTAACTTTTAACTGATTTTTTTTAAAGTTGGAAAGACGGTGATGAAAGTGATGCTTAATGCGGATGCGATCTATTTCAGCAGTTATGTAAGCTTTTTTAAAAATAATTTATTGGATTTTCTTCAGAAAATTGTTCTCAATTAAAAACTTATTTGCTTTCAAACTCTTTAGAAGCCCATCAAAGGATCGAATGTACGCCCAGGGTGGAAAGAGAAAGAACCTTGTTTCAAAGGAAAGCTGAACAAGGATTTGAATGAGTTGCAAATCCGCGTCATTGACGACGGGTTCAATGTGACGTTGAACAACAACGACAGCGAGACGTGCACCTACAAGAACGGACTCCCAAAATGGGCAATCCAATACATTACAGTAAGAATGTTTCTTTCTTTAAATTAAAAAAGAAAACAGAATGCCAAATTTGAATAATTAAATTTAAGTTCGAGCACAACGATGTCACGCTGTTCAACCCTCCGAGCATAACTTGTACGCCGAAAGAGCGCTGCAATGGACCAAAAAATCGAACAGAACAATATAATATTGAAAAAGATTCCATTCAGATTTAAATTTGACATGGCATTGTGTTCCCACCTTGTTTAGCCGCCATTCATTAAATTTGAATAAATTCTGACATTTGATCCGGTTGTGTTTAAGTCAAGCTTTGTATATTCTGTTTTTTTTAATTAATAGACAAAAATTTACCAAAAAAAATACGATTTATCGGCTCATCATCATTTGCACAATCGGCTCCTAAAAAAGAAGGGGCGTGCTGTTGCCACACTTCCTGTGGAGGCGGTTGTAAATGCTGTTGATGCCCTGTTTGGGGCGGCAGCGGCAGCAGCAGTTGATGGACGAGTTGAGACTGCTGTTGCTGCCCGGCTTGGAGCGACTGCTGCTGAGCAGGTTGAGGCAGCTGTTGCTGCCCAGCTTGGAGGACTGCTGCTGAGCAGGTTGAGGCAGCTGTTGCTGCCCAGCTTGGAGCGACTGCTGCTGAGCAGGTTGAGGCAGCTGTTGCTGCCCAGCTTGGAGCGATTGCTGCTGAGCAGGTTGAGGCAGCTGTTGCTGCCCAGCTTGGAGTGACTGCGGCTGAGCAGGTTGAGGCAGCTGTTGCTGCCCAGCTTGGAGCGATTGCTGCTGAGCAGGTTGAGGCAGCTGTTGCTGCCCAGCTTGGAGCGACTGCTGCTGAGCAGGTTGAGGCAGCTGTTGCTGAACAGGGTAAAATGGCCAGTGTTGAACAGGTTGAGACATTTTGCTCATGAACCAGCTGAGAATAGGCCATTGATTGCTGTGAAGATATATGAAAGAATTAATAGAAAAATCAAACAAAAATTCAAAAACCATAATTGGAAAGGCGCGGCTCCCAAAAGTATGCCCCCCAAAACTGTAACCTGATCAAAATTGTGCGCACTTCTCATTAGCAAATGTGAAACGATAAAACTACCTACGGCTAGGTTTTGGACGTATTGTTGCCCGATTATCACGGGCACATTCCCGTACTTTTCCCGCGGGAATCCCGTTCACGCCCGGTCTCTCCTTTCCAGAAATTCAAGGCAATGATTAGGATTCACCAGACCCGAATCCGCGTCCAACGCCAACATCCAATTGGTGTCAGGCAAATAAGCAGAATCAATGCAATGTTTGCTGAAAAAAAGGTAAATTACATTTTTTAACTAAATTAAGAATTTAACGATTAAAAACAATTAATGTAATAGTATTAAGATCAATTTTATAATTTTTTTAAATATTTAATTTTTTTGCTCATTTGTTGGCACGATTGTCTTTGTATAAATCAAATCGCTTGAAAGTAGGGTTGTCACCCCGCGTGCGGGGTTGAGAATTGCGGGGTCGGGGTTTTTCGGGGGCGGGACTGTCGGGGTCGGGGTCGGGGTTACCCAAATCGGTCGGGGTCGGGGTCGGGGTTGCGGGGTTTTTTTAAATTTTTCCTCAAAATTTTAAAGGTCAAATTTTTGTTTTTTTGAATAATTTTTAAAATTTATTGACATTAGAGCCAATAATTTTTAAATTTGTTCTTATTTTAAAGATAAGGGATGCAGGGCTAGGTCAAAACTAAAAAGAAAGTCGAAATCGAAAATCGAAACTGAAAAGTTCGAAATCGAAAATCATCAAAAAGTCGAAATTTAAAGTAAATCGAAATTTTTTTTTATATGACTAAAAAAATTTATTTTAATAAATAATTTATTATAATAAAAATTGTTTGATAAATCGTCATTTTTTGCTGCAGTGGCCCTCTTAGGCTTAAAGCTTTTGGGTGGGGGTGGGGGGGGGGAGGGTCGGCGGTGCCGATAGGCGCCGCCGAGAAAAATTTTGAATTTTCGACTAATTTGTTAAGGGATTTGCGTAATTTTTTCAAGCCTTTAGGAGTGTACTTTTAGGCAAGAAATCTGCAAAATACGCGTCTAAATAAGCACGAAATTCTATGAAGAATCCTGACAAAAAAAATTGAAGTGATCTTGGCAAGCTAAATTCGAATTTTATTTCATTTTTCTTAAGAAATTTTCGAAAAAAGCTTGAAATAGGCACAAAAGTTCAAAAAAGTCGCCAAAAATGCCAAAAAAAATAGGCTCGAAAAAATCTTAAAATACTCTCGAGTGCCTATTTTAGACGCGAAATCCCAAATTAGTTTTCCTAGGTATGAATAGCCTCGATAAAACGTCAAAATTTCCGGCTAAAAACATGTTTTTCGTGCTTAAAAAAATAGGCAAAAACCTAAAAATCCCATCCCTAGTGATGAATTATTCAAAAATTCATCTTTTGCACACATTTTATTTAAAAATATTTGGAAATTTATTAAAAAAGTTCCATTATTGGGGCAAAATAAGGCCAAATAAACTTAAATAAGTGCTTGCATTCAAACGGGTTCGAACCCAAACGAACACTTTACCCGCCGGACAGACATACCACCAAGACACCAATTTTATATGCATTTTGTATTGTCAAAAAGTATGCAAGACCACAGCCAAGCCCTCGGAAAAAATGAATTTTGTCACTCAATGATTCCATCTTTAGGGGTGTATGCTAACCCCGACCCCGAGTCGGGGTTGGGGTTCGGGGTCGGGGTTTTTCGGGGTTAGAAGTGTCGGGGTCGGGGAAAACCCCGAAAAATGGCCTAAATTTGCGGGGTCGGGGTCGGGGACGGGGTCGGGGTGACAACCCTACTTGAAAGTTTAATTTGTGCTCCTTAAAAAGCACTCTAATAAACCTTGTGCCACTTCATAATTGCTCAAAATTTCATTTTTCAAAAAAATTTGATAGGCTGGTAACCCTCACACCTAATGTGGGAGCGGAGTGGATGTAATCCTTTAAAAAGGCGCCAAATGCGTCTGAATTAGGGATGTAGCCGGATGCCAAAAAAAGTTCGGAAACCGGAATTCCGGACCCAAAAATGTCCGGAAATCCGAATCCGGTTACAGCCCTGGTCTGAATGCACCAGCGGATTTTTGGGCTGGAATTAGCGTAAAATAAGGGTTCTTTAAATTTGTGAAAAATTTTAAAATTAAATTTTGCGACTTTCCGTTGCAGAAGATTAAAATACTTTACTTGTTATATAATTTAAAATTCCCAGTAAAACGCGTGACTCGGCATGTACCAATTATGTTTAATATTATACTGATATTTAAATCATAAAAATTATAATGTGAAATACCATTTATGTTTTTTTATTACTGATATTAAATCTTAAAAATTATAATGTGAAATACCAATCATGTTAAATTATTACTGATATTAAATCTTAAAATTATAATTTGAAATACCAATTATGTTAATTTTATTACTGATATTTAAATGTGCAAAAATTATAGTTTAAAATACAATTGTGTTTAGAAAATTTTTATTACTGATATTTAAATCTTAAAAATTATAGTTTGAACCCATTATGTTTAAAAAATTTTTATTACTGATATTTAAATGTGCAAAAATTATAGTTTGAAATACCAATTATATTTGTAAAATTTTTATTACTGATATTTAAATCTTAAAAATTATAGTTTGAACCCATTATGTTTAAAAAATTTTTATTACTGATATTTAAATGTGCAAAAATTATAGTTTGAAATACAATTATGTTTAGAAAATTTTTATTACAGATATTTAAATGTACAAAAATTATAGTTTGAAATACAATTATGTTTAGAAAATTTTTATTACTGATATTTAAATGTACAAAAATTATAGTTTGAAATACAATTATGTTTAAAAATTTTTATTACTGATATTTAAATGTGCAAAAATTATAGTTTGAAATACAATTGTGTTTAGAAAATTTTTATTACTGATATTTAAATGTGCAAAAATTATAGTTTGAAATACCAATTTCCGGGCACGTGGTAATTATTTGGCAAAATTTGAATATTTTTCGCGGAAAGCGTTACAACATAACGACTATAAATACGTTCATTGGGGTAGGAAAACCCATCTTTTCAAAATCCCAATAAAAACTTCCTCAATAAATTAATATGGCCAGGAACGCAATGCTTTGTTTTCTAATTTTGAGCATTGTTCTCGCTCTCGCATTTGCCACAAATAAAAAGGGTCAGTTCCTGAGACAAAAACGTTAATGACCCCCTACTGACACTAAAATTTAAAATTTTATCTCACAAATACCTAAATTGTAATTTGCCTATATATTATACTTTAACCTTAAATTGACATAAAGATGAGAAAGAAGCGGAGAACCATTCGACCGGCAATTTTGGAAAAGTCGGACGATTTGTGACCGTGGCACTTGCGATGTCGTCTCGTCTGGGAGGAGCTGGCGCATCCCGAGAAAGTGGAGCTGTACAGGGAAGGGAAGCGTCTGTTGACAACTTAAAGTTCAATCGATTGCAAAACAATAATTGGATGGTATACGACCTAATGGTTGACTAAGCAATAAAAAATTTTACAGGCGCCGCCTCCTCCAATGCCTATGAATGGTGCCGAAGTCGATGGCTCGAAACTTTCTCCTGCTGAATATCTTAAAAAATTTGCTCAAGACTTTCGCCGAAAAACCGGCATATCACCAGCTGGGCCCGACACAAGACATCACCAAGATACAACACTAGAACAAGAGAAGCGCGAAGTGCCAGGAGGGCCTAACCCAAAACATAACCATGATGCACCACCACTGGAACAGGAGAAGCGCGAAGTGCCAGGAGGGCCTAACCCAAAACATAACCGTGATGCACCACCACTGGAACAGGTGCCAGGAGGGCCTAACCCAAAACATAACCGTGATGCACCACCACTGGAACAGGAGAAGCGTGAAGTGCCAGGAGGGCCTAACCCAAAACATAACCGTGATGCACCACCACTGGAACAGGAGAAGCGCGAAGTGCCAGGAGGGCCTAACCCAAAACATAATCATGATGCACCACCACTGGAACAGGAGAAGCGTGAAGTGCCAGGAGGGCCTAACCCAAAACATAACCGTGATGCACCACCACTGGAACAGGAGAAGCGTGAAGTGCCAGGAGGGCCTAACCCAAAACATAACCGTGATGCACCACCACTGGAACAGGAGAAGCGTGAAGTGCCAGGAGGGCCTAACCCAAAACATAACCGTGATGCACCACCACTGGAACAGGAGAAGCGTGAAGTGCCAGGAGGGCCTAACCCAAAACATAACCATGATGCACCACCACTGGAACAGGAGAAGCGTGAAGTGCCAGGAGGGCCTAACCCAAAACATAACCATGATGCACCACCACTGGAATATTCCGAACTAGCAAAATAACCCCTATGCGAAGCTTTATCCTTGCTTATATTCACAATGCTAGGGACAGCGTTCATTTTACAATCTAAAGATTAAAATCTGCAGATTTCTAGCTGTAGCTGGGGTATCTGCGGATTGAAAAATTGCATGGTTAATACAATTTTTAATTGCTTAATAACTCCAATAAAAATTTATTCAAAATGTTATTTTAATAAAGTGTGCTTTTTCATATTTTTTTAAAAACAAATTGAACCGCCTGGCTTATTTCCACAAATGATTCTGCACATTTAGAGCTTTCGAATGGCTTCTTAACATAAACGAAAAAATGCCAAAAACAGAATAGCCAAATTTCGTCTTTGGTGGCGTCCTGGCGGTGCCGATAATCGCCGCCGAGAGAAATCCTGACAATAAAGCATATAAAATCTGAATAGAAGCATTGTTAAAATCTCAAAAATTATAATTTGAAATACTAATTCTGTCAAAATTTTTATTACTGATAAACCTTAAAAATTATTATTTGAAATAGCCATTATGTTTAAAATTTTTATTACTGATAAACCTTAAAAATTATTATGTGAAATATCAATTAATTATATTTAAAATTTTTATTACTGATATTTAAATTTAAAAATTATTATGTGAAATATCAATTAATTATGTTTAAATTTTT
This sequence comes from Globodera pallida, assembly GCA_020449905.1. Classification (NCBI taxonomy): domain Eukaryota; kingdom Metazoa; phylum Nematoda; class Chromadorea; order Rhabditida; family Heteroderidae; genus Globodera; species Globodera pallida. The sequence continues at coordinate 784,552 of JAIXHY010000016.1, forward strand.
ATAACTGATATTTAAATCTTAAAAATTATAATGTGAAATACCAATTATATTTGTAAAATTTTTATTACTGATATTTAAATGTGCAAAATTATAGTTTGAAATACAATTATGTTTGTAAAATTTTTATTACTGATATTTAAATGTGCAAAATTATAGTTTGAAATACAATTATGTTTAGAAAATTTTTATTACTGATATTTAAATGTGCAAAATTATAGTTTGAAATACAATTATGTTTAGAAAATCTTTATTAATGATAAATAAATGTGCAAAATTATAGTTTGAAATACAATTATGTTTAGAAAATTTTTATTAATGATAAATAAAACAAATACCTAAATTGTAATTTGCCTATTTTATTATACTTTAACCTTAAATTGACATAAAGATGAGAAAGAAGCGGAGAACCATTCGACCGGCAATTTTGGAAAAGTCGGACGATTTGTGACCGTAGCACTTGCGGTGTCGTCTCGTCTGGGAGGGGCTCGCGCATCCCGAGAAGTTGGAGCTGTACATGGAGTAAACATGAAATCCAATCAATTTCCAAACAACAATTGGATGGTATCCGACATACAGGCTGACCAAGCAATAAACATTTTACAATTTACAGGTGCCACCTCCTCCAATCCAATGAGAAGTGCCGAAGTCTATAGCAGAAAAGCTTCTCGACTAAACCTAAAAAAACTGCTGAATATCTTGAAAAACTTGCTCAAGAAGTTCGCCAATCCAGCGTAAAACTTCAGCGGGAATCACCAGGAGGGCCCGATGCTAAACATCACCAAAATACAACACTGGAACAAGAGAAGCGTGAAGTGCCAGGAGGTCCCGACGCTAAACATCACCAAGATACAACACTGGAACAAGAGAAGCGTGAAGTGCCAGGAGGTCCCGACCCAAAACATCACTAATGCTCTCATTCACAATGCTAACTATCTGTAGACTTAGATAAATTGCTAGCAATAGAAAATGATTATTCACAATGCGATGGCTAAGGTATCAGTATTCTTCCGAACTAGCAAAATAACCCCTATGCGAAGCTCCTTGCTTTATATTCACAATGCTAGGGATAGCGTTAATTTTACAATCTAAAGATTAAAATCTGCAGATATCTATCTGTAGCTGTGGTATCTGCGGATTGAAAAATTGCATGGTTAATACAATTTTTAATTGCTTCATAAACTCTAATAAAATTTTTTCGAAATGTTATTTTAATAAAGTGTGCTTTTTCATATTTTTTTTTTAAAAACAAATTGAACCGCTTGGCTTATATTCACAAATGATTCTTCACATTTAGAGCTTTCGAATGGCTTCTTGCTTGATTGATTTGGTTGAGTTTAAGAAACTTATAGATTTCAAATTTTAGAATTCCCAAAATTAACCAGGTAATTCTAGTATTACCCTATTCCCAAAATTACCCGTCCCCGCCGGGGACGAAGATGAAATTTCTTATTAAAAACTTTTCATTAAATTTTCAAAGTTGCGGCTTTACCGTAATTAAAATTCGAACTGCTGGTAAGGCAAGATGGAACCGGCATCCGGTTTACGATGATTCCGAATTTTAGCGTCTTAAAATCCCCACCTTTTCAACCCTCGGTTAGCATTTTTGAAGATTATTCTTTTTTGAAAACTGAAATATTTTATTGTCTAATAAAACCAACAAATTGTAGTTCATTTTCCAAACACTAAAATTTCAAATTTTTAAAACGGCATTTTTAGCGTCATTGATTGATCAGTAATTACAGTATTAAATCACAAACACCGTAGCTTTTTTTACATTCAATTATTAATAATTTAAAATAATATAAATAAAAAATTGTTGAATCATCGATTATACGGTGCCCATCGGTGGGGAAACATTTTGTTTTTGTGATTTCAATTAGCATAAATCTGTGGGCAATTTTATAAAAAAGTGAATTTCCATCGGAAGCCATTCCCCCCCCCCCCCCCACATGGAATCATCCATTCGTTCATTTATTCATTCGCCATTTGGACGGATTGAGCACTCCGATTTAGTCGTTTAGCTATTCATTTTTGCTTAAATATAAAAATCCAATTGAATTGAATGTGAAAATTCAATTACTCAAAAACTAATACATTCATTAAGCAGGAAAATGGACGCTAAAACTAATTTTATTGAAATTTTTTGCTTTTGGATGCTTTTCCATGTCGTGGAAGTGCAAGATGAAACAAACCCGTAAGGGTTTTTGTTATTTTAATTAAATTTTTATTTTTAATAGGACTCGACTGACCGGGCTTGGTAAGAACATTACAACGATCCCCGTCGCTTTGCTGGATCAATGCTTCCCTTACGAAGAATCGAAGACATTCGGAATCGAGTTTCGCCTCCCGCCAACGGGTGGAAGATGTGACGATGGGTTTGATCGAAAATTTACTAAAAAATCGAAATTCAAAAAAATTTCTTAGCCTGATCATCTGCTATCCCGGCTCCTTGGCAACCCGGACATTGGACATTGCACACACCGCCAATGGCATGCCAGTCAACTCCGAGCTGTTCAACGTGGACAACGCCGTCAATGTATGGAGTTTGGAGCATTGGACAAATTTGGAATTTTCAAAAAAATTTACAGAATTCTTTGGGCAAGTATTGCGCGGGCTTGAACGTTTCATGGCACGGCATCAAAGTCCACACCGAGAAATCGAATGGGAAAAACATCATCAAGCTGAGCACATCGCTTCTTGAAGAAGAAGAACAAAGGTATGACGAGCAATGAGAATTGTTTTGGATAACAGTTCTGGAATCCGATTACGGTACCCGCTCGGACCTTATTATACGGTATGAAAACTTCCGGGTCAGTTCCCGAAAACCATACAATTTCAGTTTGGGGTATCGCCAACCCTATACAGTACCCTCTATCGCCGGGGGTATACTGTAGAGAATGTTCTAATCCCAAACATGGCATTTAGTTTTGAAATCCCGGGCGCTGAACGCCAATTTATCATCCATTTTGGCAATGAAAATGAATTTTCCGCTTATGTAACGGTCGAAGGTAAATTTTTTAAATGATTTATATTATTTTTGTTTTTCAGGAGAACGCATTGATCTTGATGTCGAAAAGGCCGAGCAGTACATGAAAACGGCTCCAAAGGGTGCGCATTTGAAGGATTTCGTCGGATTTTGGACTTTGGGCCTGGACATGTTGCCGTGGATGGACCACGAAGTGAAGCTGTTCGTCAACCGCTCCTGCAGCTGTTCCATAGAAGCTTGGGTAGCAGATATTTTTGATTAAGCTTGATCAGATGCTAATTAAACCAAAAAAAGTTCATCCGCCCGACCGATGGAGTGCCAAATGACCCGAAAGAGCCATCAACCGGAATCGGAGGACCAAAAGCAAAATGTATCGCCAACATAATCCTAAAAGTGCGATTAAACAACAGTCTGAAAGCTAACCGTCTGATCCGGATCCAAATGCTAATCAATGGAAATGCTCTCGATAATACCATTAGATTCGCCATTCAGAATGCAAGTAAGTAATTCCGGTACCAAAAAACGGTGCCTCAGCATAAAAAACAAATGGACATACTGTACGTAGTAGAAATGCGAAAAACGTCGACTCGGTAAAATGCGACAAATGGCCGACTCTCCGAAAAACATTTCCACTTTTCGCGTGTCGACCTTTTTTCGTGTGTTCTATGAATCGGTGTATTGTCGCCCCGTCATGATTATGTCGACGTTTTGTCCATTCCCATCATTTGTGATCGTTACATTTTAACATTTTAGACAAAACCGTACTGATGAAATTCAAAGTGTCGACTAGGCAATATGCAAATGCAACCATAGAAATGAAAGGGGTAAAATTTTTTTAACAAATTTTGTGGCAAATTTTTTGCTTTTTAAAGACACATAAGAAGATTATGACGAATATATATCTGCCAAAAGGAAATGGCACTCGGCACGTAGACTTCATCATTGCACTGACCAACTACAGCTACGGCATCGTGATGAACAAAAAGCTATTGGGTGGCCAAGAATTTTTCCCGGCAATTTGGACAAAGGGATTGCCATTCAACGACATGACGTCACTTCGGGTCAATTTTTAATAGAGTTGGACGGGATCGGGATCCCGGCCGGGTGTTCGGGATTTCCCGATTTTTGGAATCCCCCGGTTTTTACCCAAATCCCGACCAACTTCCAACTTTAGTTTTTAATGATCAAGAATCGTGTGGGCGGTTTCTGGGACTTCTTCGCTTAAATTTTTCAGTTTTAATCAACTATTTCGTTTCATGACACGACAAATTCTCATTTTCAAATACATTCTTTATAAATCGAACCCAAACGATTATGGTTAACCAAACCGAAGCCGAAATTTCTCGGTTTTTCGGCTGCAACCGCCAACTCTCACCAAGAAACATGAAACTGATAAGTGCTTCTGTTCTGATCTCGCAATAAGAATTTGATCATAAATCAGATTAATTTTGTTGATTATATTACAGTGATCGGAACAGATGTGACAGACAAATAAAAATATCGAGAAATTCAGAAATCATTAATTTTTTGGGGTTTTAATGAACATTTAAGCTGGTCGGTCAATTTTTGCTGCTGACTGAACCGCTCGTTATGCCATTTGAGATTTTCGGTCAGCAAAATTATGTAAGTTCAAGCATTTAACAATGTTAATTCTTTTTAAATTACAAATTCTTTTGAAAATGCCATATTGATCATTTAAATATTCGTTTAGAAGCCACAGGAACAAGAACTTCCACACTGGGAACGCATTTCCATCGTTCAACCAAACACAAATGTCATCTTCCGAGTCAAACTTGGTGAAAGCGACAATGACTTCAACATATCTCTTTTGCACAACCGAATTGATTTGCACAAATCGGAGGATTCGAGTATGCCAATTAGGGAAAACTCGAGAATGCCGTTGGGATACTCGAGAATGCCGGTTTAACTTTGGGATATTCAATAATGCCGGCTTTGGGATACTCGATAATCCCGGCTTTGGGATACTCGAGAATGCCGGCTTGGTATGCTCGAGAATGCCGGCTTTGGGATACTCGATAATCCCGGCTTTGGGATACTCGAGAATCCCGGCCTGGTATGCTCGAGAATGCCGGCTTTGGGATACTCGATAATCCCGGCTTTGGGATACTCGAGAATGCCGGCTTTGGGATACTCGAGAATGCCGACTTTGGTATGCTCGAGAATGCCGGCTTTGGGATACTCGATAATCCCGGCTTTGGGATACTCGAGAATGCCGGCTTTGGGATACTCGAGAATGCCGACTTTGGTATGCTCGAGAATGCCGACTTTGGGATACTCGAGAATGCCGACTTTGGTATGCTCGAGAATGCCGACTTTGGGATGCTCGAGAATGCCGGCTTTGGGATACTCGAGAATGCCGACTTTGGGATACTCGAGAATGCCGACTTTGGGATGCTCGAGAATGCCGGCTTTGGGATACTCGAGAATGCCGACTTTGGGATACTCGAGAATGCCGACTTTGGGATGCTCGAGAATGCCGGCTTTGGGATACTCGAGAATGCCGGCTTTGGGATACTCGAGAATGCCGGCTTCAATATTGTGTCGCGATCCTTTTCAATGCTGTGGGGAACATTGGGTGCCAGAAAACACCAATGGAAAATTTACCAAAAATTGGAAAATTCTGCAAAATTTCAATTTTTTTTTGTTTTGTTTCCGCTTTAGAAATGGGGTTGTTCAGGGGTTTCTGGGTGTTAAAACATTCGTTAACAAACCCAGTGTTTTTCTGATAAGCACAACCCCCCGGATATTGTTGTCTGGTGCCCAAAAGGGGTGGGTCGAATTTCAAAATCCAATTTTTTTTTGATTTCGGCTTTCTAAATCGAAACGAATGATTCTTGCCTACCCCTGGTGCCCGATTGTTTGTATTCAGTGCCTAATTTTTTGATCAATTTTCATGGGCCACTCTTTTCAGTCGGTAAAGAAGTACTAACGCTGAGGGTGCAACCGGAGAAGGATCAAATAGTGCTGCAGTTTAATGCTGTAAGTGATCATTAATTGTTAAATTAAAAAAATTATTATAACATTTTTATTGTTAATTAAGAACGGCACACCGGTTGAGAACGGCACTTTAATCTTGGAGGGAGGAGCAAAATTGAAAGCCCAAAAAGCCTACGAATTTACCCTTGTCATGATTACCAATTATCAATACAAGCTCAAACTGGGCAACTTTTATTTTAATAGAACTGCAACTATGCCCATTTGGGCCATAAATTTTGTGCGGGTAAGTGCCAAATAAAATTATTCAAAAAACTATTTATTATTTAGATTGATGGAAACATCACTTTGTTGGGGAGGCCTGAAGTTGAACCGCCAAAAGTGAGTAAAAAATTCATTTTGAATTTAAAATGACAATAAATCCCTCCATTATAGCAGCAGCACACCTATCGCTATTCCAACTTTGCCATTAAATTAAAAACGCTGCTCGATTACAACGACACAATTCAACTGAAGTTGAAGAATTATGGCAAAGCCTTCCGCATTTTTTTGCTGCACGACGCGTTGAGACAGAACTTTGAAAGTCGGTGCTTTTATGTCTTTGGTATCTATCTAATCCGAGACCTTTACCTGATCTGATCAAACCTAATCTGATCAGAGACATGCATTCTGATCTGATCAAAAGCTGAATCAGAGACCTGTACTGATCTCCCACTAACGAATTTTCAAACTTTTTTCAATCTAACAAAGGGAGGGCCCCCAAGTGTCCGCGGAGTTTCGGGATGAAACTTGGCACACTGATAGATCACCCCCACATTTCTACCACAAAGTGGCATTCATTTTTGCTAAGGAGGCCTGGGGAACGAGATATAGGACCTCAAAGTTTTTAAGTTTTCACTTAACGACAAAAGATTATAACCACTCAAGTGCTGGTGTGGCCTGGTGGTTGTGTGCTCAATTTCCTTTTTGTCTTTGAAAGTTCGAGTCCTCTTCGATTCAACAATTTTTTTTTCATTTTTTTTTACCGAATTAGACATAAAAATAATGATCAACCTGCAAAATTTTATTCAAATCAACTTTTCGGTGGCAAGCTTTCTATAAAACGAGCTTAGAAAAAAAATTTTAAAAATAATACTTCTCACAGATTGCCAGTCAATTACGAAGAAAAAATTCACAAAATTTTTTTTATTTCAATCATGGAATAGAAATGTGGGGGTGATCTATCAGTGTGCCAAGTTTCATCCCGAAACTCCGCGGACACTTGGGGGCCCTCCCTTTGTAAGAGTAAGGTACATTTAGTTGGTGATGTTGTCCTGGAAATGTTGTTCGTGTTCTATAGATACAACTGCACCCTCCATTGCTCCTCCCTTCTTAGCGCGGATAAGGTAAGGTCAATGCTTAACCCCAAAACAGTATTAATTAAATTAAATACGACAAAATGGTAACGCCTCGGGCGTGAATCGAACCCCAACCACTTTTGGTGTGGCAATCAAAGCTTCACACCCAAGCCAATGCTTAAATTAAATTTTGTTTTTTAATTTATTGAACCAAAGCCAATCCGTCCGACAAGTCGACGAAACCCCCAAATAACGGGGCGGCCAGATTGTGTCTGTTAAAAATGGCGCATTTTAACAAAAACTAAAATGATGTGAAAATTTTCGGTACTTTTCGGTTTGGGATTACACCTCAAAATTTTAAAAAAGATCAACAAAAGGGCGTTGAAAACATCATATATGGGGTTTTAAAGGGTGCTGATCACGAATCTGACAATATTTTTAAGATCCGACAACATCTAATGAAAATCTGTAATTTTTGATTTTTTTTTTCACCATTAATCACCCAAAACTGCTTTTATAGAGGTTGTTAGGCTTAGGCCTAAGCCACCCTCGCTTGGGCCATGAGACTCACCAAAAAGACAAATCACTAGGCCATCGACTTACTAGGGACACATAAGTAAAAAAGATTGAAATTGTCGCTTGATGATGCCATCATTAGGGGTGTACATTTAGTCCCGGTTGGTCCCGGTCTCGGCGGGACCAAAAAACCGGGACCGTGACTTTTTCAAAAAATCCCGTCTCGACCGGGACCGGGACCTGAAAAAACCGGGAAATCCTGTCCCGGTACCGGTCCCGCTCAACCCTACCCAAAACCGAAAAGTACCAAATTTTCTTCACAAAACGTAAATTTTTTATTTTCCCGGCGGCGCGGCACACTGAAAGAGTTAATGGGCGACTTAACAAATATGGCCAAGATTTCGACATGAACATTACGGCGAAGAAACATCATTTTAAAATTCATATTCAATCAGTGAATTTAACACATTTTTGCCCTTATCCAAAAAGTAATGGCACTTTATATCCGCCGTGGGCCGTTGATTATATCCGGGTAAAGTTTTGTTTGGCTAAATTTTGCTTACTGTCCAAAAACGGCGGCACACGAAATTCGAAGACCTTTACTTCATTTTGGTGCTGAATTGTCCGGCGACGAATTGTCCGTCGGCGCTGAATTGTCCACATTAGTGGCTTTATTTAATGTTAACTGATTGCGATCAAATAATTTTAAGTTCCAAAACGACGTGATTGTGCATGCGATGAACATAATGCATCGACCAGCTTACGAGCAGAGAAACTTTATGCAAATTAATGGCACGAAAGACTTAGTGCAATCCGGCGATCTGATCACTGTGAAATTAGCGATCAAAGAAGATTTGAATGACAGCTCCAGTGTGACCATTAACCTCTTCCACCAGGCGCTGGAATTTAATGAAAAAGGTGGGTGAAATGATCTGATTCGACAAACCAAAACTCCCGGATTTTCCACAACAAATTCCCGCGTTTAAATTTTTTAATCCCGTTTTATTCATCAATTTAAAGAAATTGCAATATTTAATTTCTTTTTTAAAGTTGGAAAGACGGTGATGAAAGTGATGCTTAATGCGGATGCGATCTATTTCAACAGTTCAAAGGTTTTATACTTTTATTGGATTTTCTTCAAAAATTTTTTACAATTAAAAAACTTAAAATTTACTTTTCTTTAGCCGCTTATCAACAACTCTACCAACGAACAAAATTGTACTAATGGAAAGCTGGACAAGGAATTGAAGGAGTTGGAAATTCGTGTCATGGACGACGGGTTCAATGTGACGTTGACGTGGAACAACGACACCAGCAAGACGTACACTTACAATGACGGGCTCCCAGAATGGGCAGTCCAATACATTACAGTAAGAATATTTCAAAAAGAAAACAGAATGCCAAATTTGAATAATTAAATTTATAGGTCGAGTACAACAATGTCACGCTGTCCAACACTCCGAACATAACTTGTACGCCGAAAGAGCGATGCATAGAACCAAACAATGGAAGAGAACAATATAATATTAAAGAAGATTCCATTTGGATTTAAATTTTTGCAGTGATTTCAAATGGTTTCTGCTGGCTCATTAAATTTGATTTGAATAAATGGCTACCGAACCGAAAAATTATTGTTTTTTGTTTTCAGAAATTTTATTGCATTTTTTATAAAAAAACATTTCAAAAAAATAGCGATCTTGGCAAGAAAATTTAAATTTTTTGCATTAAAAAACGGACGGACACGGACGTTTCAGTGCACCGTCTCAGTGCAGCGCCGTTTCAGTGCCACCCGTTTCAGTGCCGCCATTTCAGTGCCAGTTACAAATGCGACATTTCAGTGCCAACATTTAAAAAACTACAAAATTAAGGTCGTTTGGGCCCCCATGTTTGGGCCCCGGGTACGTTTGGGCCCCCACGTTTGGGCCCCAAGGAAATGATATCAGTAGGGCCCGGATTATATGTTTTTTGCATATTTTCTATGCTTATATGTTCTGAGGAATACGGCTTGAAAATAGCCTTTTTGCGTTGTTTGAGCTTTTTTGGTCAAGTTTAAAAAAACAATTTTGCATATTTTGGGGTTCCTGCATTTTTTTTTACATATTTTGCATATTTTGGCATATTTTGCATATTTCGAGCATATTTTGGCATTTTTGACCAAAAATTTGTAAAAATGCATCCAAAATCATGGGTTTCTGGCTGTTTTTAAAAAAATAATTCATATTTTAACGATAAGTTTTAGTGATTTTCGAAAAAAAGGCTTGAAGAATTGAACATTTTCATAATAAGGGGGAAAATCGCGGCGCTAAAATGGTGCAGCGCTCGAGTGGCTGGCGCGTAGATGGCCATCTGGCGATGAATCGGCCTGACAGTTAAAACGGTGGCCGATGAGTTGGTCACTGTTCGTTTCGTCACTGTTCGTCTCGTCACTGATCACTTCGTCACTGAGTTCTAAAAGTCGACAAAATGGTACTTTATAGGGTTCTCGGGGCCGTAGAATCCGAGCCTGAGCTCCATTTCGACCCGATTTAGAACCCGAGATCCGAATTCGAACAATTTTTCAAAAATTTAAAAATTTCCAAAAAATCACCAAACGTACCCGGAACCCAAACGTGGGGGCCTAAAACACGGAATACGGAATGGCCAATGCGGAATACGGAACGGACGACATCCCTGCTCTACACCCCTTTTCCATCCTGAGAATAAAACTGTTACAAAATGGGAAATCCTTTCAATTTTTGTAGTTTTTTTAGTGCTGGCACTGAAATATCCCATTTGTAACTGGCACTGAAATGGACAGCACTGAAACGGCGCCGCACTGAAATGACGGCACTGCAATGCGGCACTGAAACGGCGGTGCTGAAACGGCGGCACTGAAACGTACTGCACCGTTAAAAAAGGCCCAAATAGTGGCAAAAATAGAGAGAGAACGCCAAAAGAAGAGGAACATGTCAGAGATAAAAAGGAAAAGCGAGATAGTACAGGGGGTTTTTTCTGCTGCTGCTGGAGTGGACCCATATAGTGTCGTCGTTTTGTTTGGGAATTTTATTTGAACAAATGTTTCATTGTTTTTCCATTTTTAATTTACAATGTTTAAGTCGCCCCCCCCCTTTTGTTTCATTTATTTAAAATTTCAGCTTTTAGAAAATAAAGCAATCGCTCAAAATGGCCGACCGTTTCATTCGCAATTTTCTGAACGGCCAGCACATCATTCACAAGGTTTGAGAAATCTTTTTTATTTTTGGGGTTAATTTTCTGTCATTATGAAAAAGCGTAAAAACAAAAATATAAAATTGATTAAATTGTTTGATTGTTTCCTTTTTATTCAAAAAATTATCGGGACAACGCGTTTTGCAAAAGCATTTTTTTTTGCTTAAATTTTGAATAGATTAATCCGGAATTATAATGAATCCTTTCCTGTACGAAAAAGTATAATGCTTTAGCTAACTAACCTTTTGGAAGGGTTCCATGTACTTATGCGTTATGAGGCAACAAAAACATTTCGAATTCTGAGGGGGGGGGGGGGGCGAGAAAAGAAAGAATCTGATTCATTTGCAACCAAAAGTGTCTAAAAAATGGTAATTTTTGAAGCATATTTTGTTTTTAAAAAAAGCGATGGCGAAAAAAAAAAGTATGATGCTTTTAGGCTTAACCTCTTCATTTTTACGCAAATATTTTACAAAATATTTTTTAGATTCGACACGTTCAAACTGTTCGCCTGACGTTTTTGCATCAATGCACCAGAACCGAGTGCCCGTCAGCCGTTCTTTCATGGGCCACTCGCGCGGCGTCGTCGTCGTCCAGTAAATTTTGGAAATTTTGAGCCCAACAAGAAAATTAACCCACTGATAAATTACAAATTTTACTTTCTGGGGCTTGTTTCAATTGTTACTTTTAACTTTAACTTTTAACAAATTCAAAGTAAAAGTGACAATTGAAACAGGCCCCTGTTGCCGGTTGGAGTTGTTGTTTTTTTACTTCTTCAGTTTTTGCAATTTCAGACCGCACCAACCGGCGTTCCCCGCTGTTGAACGATTACCACAACAACCGTATTGGTGCCAATCTTCAACTCACCGATTTGGGCGAGCACGTCATGGAGTTTGCGCTGGACCCGCACGGTTCAAGGTGGGAATTGTTGGGTGAACGATTTGAACAGCTCGGGCTGTACCCAACCAATTCATTCCATTGGGAGGTGTAACTTTCTTTAATGCAATTTTCTTCAACTTCTACTGAAGCAGACGAATTTAATTTGAAAGTGCTTGATGAATAAAGTTTTAAGCAAAACATTAAATGTCAACATTGGCCTGAAAAATATGTGAAAAAATCCGATTTTTTGGACTTTTCTTGTTTTATCACTTTAAGGAACTCTGCCTAATCGATTAGCTTTTGCTTAATTAACAAAAATTTTTCAGCAAATTTTATGCTCATAACAAGTTATTTGCTATCTTTCGCGACAGCATTTAACCTTTTTTTTTTTATCAAAATCGTACCATTTTAGCACAAACAAAGAGCACAATTTATTGATTGATTATAGAATTTGCATTAACTTTTGCCAGCTTCATCGAGCACAAGTTGGAGCATGCCAGTCCGACGGAGGCGGCTCAGCTGATGGACGCACTGCGTGGCCAAGTGTTGACATTGGCCCTGCACAAGTGTGGCCTTCACGTGATCCGAGCGGCGTTGAAATCGGTGGACAAAGCGTCACAAATTGAGGCAAAAGCCATTTTATTTTATTATTTTGCTTTAATTTGTGTAACAATTACCTCCCCCCCCCCCAATTTCTTTGATGCTGAAACAAATATTCGATCAAAAACAACTTTGTCGTTCTTTTTAACCCGGGTTTTAGACTTTTTTGAGTCTGGGAATTACGATGAATTTTTACTTTTCTGTTTCGACTCCCCCCCCCCCCCCCCCTTCGTTGTGCCCATGATTAAACACTGATTAAATAAATGTAAAAATAATTTTATTTAGATAATCAATGAGTTATTGGCGCACGTCCTTCTTCTGTCCCTCCATAAATACGGTAGTCTGATGATCCGAGTTGTGCTTGAACACTGCACGGAGCAGCAAAAGCGTGACGTGCTCGAACAACTGCATGGCAATTTGCTCTCTTTGATCACTGATCAGTATGGCAGCTTCGTGATCAGACATGTGATTGAGCATGGACGGCCCGAGGACCGGGAGCCCATTGTGCGCAGTCTGCACGAAAATCTGTTCACTTTGGTCACGGATACGCATGGCACTTTCGTGATCCAACATGTGCTTGAGCATGGACTGCTCGAGGACCGGGAGCGCATTGTGCGCAGTCTGCAGGAGAATGTGTGTTCTCATTTTTTAAATCTCAAAACATTCTCCTTTGGCACCTATCAGCACTGCCGACCCACCCACGCACCCCCACAAGTTATGCAGAATTGCTCTAATAGAGCCCCTGGGGGGCTCTATGGGAGACCCTTTTAATATTTGGACTAGCCGGAACGAGACGAGATCTCGATGATATTCTTGGGAAATCTCGCCTCGAATAAAACTGAATTTTCTAGGTTTTTCGAGACACGAGATTTTTTTCGCGAATCTCGTCTCGAAAGAAGCTCGAGATTCTCGATTCGAGCCCAAAAATTTTTCATGAAAACAGTGATTTTCTTAACAAAGATTGGCAATTTTTGTAAAATTTCTCGGCGGCGCCTATCGGCCCCCTCCAGAATAAAGGCTCAAAAAATTTCTACGTTTTTTTCACATTTTTGAGAAAAATTTTCACGTTTTTTGCACGATTTTGAACTCGTTTTTCACGTTTTTGGGTTTTGACGATGGAAGAAACTTTTGTAACACAGGCCAACACTCATTTTCGTTACCAAATTTTGCAGACATGCTTCTAGTGCTCATAGATGCGCAACGGGGGGGGGGTCGGCTTGAGCGCTGCGAAGTGCGATGTTAGGGGGGGTAGGGGTAGGGTCGACCAAGATTCGCGTGCGAGGTTGTACACAGAGCGCCGGTGCTCAAATGGCAGGCCAACTGAGCGCCGGCCGAGTTTTTTTTTTGCGCGATTTTTTCAAAACTTTTAGGCGAGGAGGCGGGCGGGTCGGCGGTGCCGATAGGCGCCGCCGAGAAAATTTTGACTCAATTTGGTAACAGATTTGCGACCAAAATTTTTAAAAATCGGCACTTTTTTTGAAGTTTTTTAGCAATGGGAGGAGCCAGCGGTGCCGATAGGCGCCGCCGGGAAAATTTTTTGATTTTTGATCGCAATTTGTTAAGAAAATTGGTCAGAATTTTACAATTTTTGGTGCTTGCGATGTTATTTCTCTCTTTATTTATCCTTGCGCTAAGAAAAAAAATTCTTTTTCAAAATTTTGGATTTTGGTGCGAAGTTGCTACCCTTCTTACCCTTAACAAAATTTGATGGAGTTTGGAGAATTTTGAAAAATAAATTATATTTTCACCAAAAATCTCGAATCTCGACTGTTCCGGCTCGAGATTTTTCGAGATCGAATAAAACTAAATTTTTCGAGAATTTCATCTCGACATCTCGCTCGAAGCTCAAGTCCTAGCTCTAATTTGGCCAATTTTCTTAACAAATCGTTAAATCATCAAACCGGGCGGCGCTTGTCGGCACCACCTGACCTCGTCGTCTCCCCAAAAGTATAGCAGAATTCATAGATGCACAATGGGGGGGGGGTCGGCTTGAGCGCTGCGAGGTGCGATGTTAGGGGGGGTAGGGGTGGGGTCGACCAAGATTCGCGTGCGAGGTTGAACACCAGAGCGCCGGTGCTCAAATGGCAGGCCAACTGAGCGCCATCCGTGTTTTTTTTGCGCGATTTTTACGTTGGCGCTCAGATGGGAACGGGCCACATTTGTCCTTTTGTAAATTCCTAAAATTTTTCTCCCTCAAAAGATCACCTCCCTGTCTCTCCATAAATACGGTAATCGGATGATCCAACGTGTGCTTGAACACTGCACGGAGCCGCAAAAGCGTCACGTGCTCGAACAACTGCATGGCAATTTGCTCTCTTTGGTCACTGATCAGTATGGCAGCTTCGTGATCAGACATGTGATTGAGCATGGACTGCCCGAGGACCGGGAGCGCATTGTGCGCAGTCTGCACGAAAATCTGTTCACTTTGGTCACGGATACGCATGGCACTTTCGTGATCCAACATGTGCTTGAGCATGGACTGCCCGAGGACCGGGAGCGCATTGTGCGCAATCTGCAGAAGAATGTGTGTTCTCATTTTAAAAATATTTTTGAAAATTATTTTTGAAAATTCCAAAGAAAATAAGTTAGCGCTCAGATGGGAACGGGCCAAATTCACATTTGAGTCAATAAACGGATAATGCACCCTTAAAAATTCGATTAAACCCACAGAAGGCCATTGTCCTTATACAGTATAAATTGTCAAATATTGCCTTTTAAAATTTTCAAATATTTGAACTTTTCTCCCTTAAAAGATCACCTCCCTCTCCATGAATATATACGGTAGTCGGGTGATCCAGTGTGTGCTTGAACACTGCACGGAGCAGCAAAAGCGTCCCGTGCTCGAACAACTGCACGAAAATCTGTTCACTTTGGTCAATGATCAGGTGGGTGACGGGGTGGGTGGGGGAATCGTGGTTACGTGCAGTTTTGAGCACTTGAATTTGCCGAGACCTTTTTCAAAATTGACTCATAACCATTTTTGTTCAAGTTTGGCAGCTACGTGATTGAACATGTGGTTGAGCATGGACTGCCCGAGGACCGGGAGCGCATTGTGCGCAGTCTGCAAGGCGATATTCTGAAGAACGCGCATCACAACGGCATTTGCAATGTGATCAACAAGTGTTTGATTTTTGGGACGACAGAGCAACAAAATTCGCTGATCGACCAAATTTGTGCGGAGTGAGTGTTTTTTTCCGGGAATTCCAAACACTAAATTTTTTTTTTTACTGTTTTCTGTTCAGCAACGGCTCTGGCAGCCCGCCTTTGTTGCAAATGATCAAATATCCGTTTGGCAACAAAGTTGTGCTGAAAATGCTGAACGTTGCGGACTCTGCGCGTCGTCAGAAAATGATGTCCATCATCAAAACTGCTCCGATTAAAAACACGGCAAATAAATCACCACAGTGAGTTTTGTGAGTAGGCTTTTCTGGCGCTTTTTGCATTTTGATTCTCGATGATTTTGCTTGCGGGAATTAGTTTGTTTTCCCCACCTGGTAGATAGGCACGGATACGAATTTTCGTATCCGTATCCGTAACGCCCTTAAAATCTTATATCCGTCCGTATCCGTGGCCTTCCAAAATCCTGATATCCGCGGATATACAGAGTACATATCCGGATAAGTGGGGTTTTTTTATCCGTTATCCGTCCGATCCATATCCGTGCCCACGCCTGGTATATACCACGGATGGGTAGGAACCGACATTCTCAAAAAACTTTGGGACCCGGAATTTGACCATCCCTGGTATGATGTACCTGCTGGTGGCCCTTACATTTTTTTTGTGTTAATCTGTTTATTTGAATGTTTTTTAAGTTTCAGATCGCTTACCACCGTTTAAGCATAGCAAAGGGGCGGTGCCGAATAATGGAACCCTTGATGATTGAATAATTTATTGCTTTTTGCTCGTCAGACAATTTGTATTGGTCCTTGGTCTCTTGTTTTGTGGGGAAGTCATATTTGAATAATGTTAGAATTTTTTGAAAACAATTTGAATATTGAGTGTATTTGATTTACATTTTTTGTGGACATTAAAGTACATTTCTTTCTGTCTAAAAACATGGCTGACAAAAGTCTTTTTGTCCGGAAATCATTTCAATTGCAACTAACAAACAAATGTATAGAAATTAAAGAAACTAAAAACACTTTAAATTAATTAAATAACAATTTAAGTTTAAAAAACACAGAATGTTTACATTAGCAATTATTCAATACACTGATTTTGAAGGTGATCTTAAAGAACATTGGTCCCGAATTTTGTTATTTTTAAATGGAACATTTTATGCAATTCTGAGAGGTACTCGGGGGTTATCGAGTTCGCTGATCACGAATATGATATCAGATTCATCATATGCTTTCATCTACTACATTTTTCAACATCTATGATTTTTGAGATTTTTTTCAAAAATTAATTTTGGCCTCAAAATCATTTAAAAAGCACAATCAATCATTAGTTGCCTTTTTGGTTGTACATCTGATTAACAAATTTTTTTACGAAAATTTTTCGCTTCTATTTTTGTATTTTAACAAAAAAAATTTGTTTATTGGTTATCGATTCGACACATTTCGTTGCCGTTTTCGATGGTCACGTCTCATGGGACCCCAGGGCTTTTTTGCCTCAAGTTTAGAACAATTCGAGTCGAGTTTCGGGTCTGAAACCCCTCGGGGGTTCGAGCGGCAATGCGGATGCACATTAAACCAGAAATTCATTTTATTGGGAATGGTCAACAAATTCAAGATAATCAATTTCAAAAAATAATAAATTTGATTGGTTTGATCAAGGCATTATGTTATATAACTGCGTATGTTGGGGTTTTCGAAACAAACGCATATTTTGGCATTTTTGAACAAAAATTAAGAAAAATACACTCAAAAAATTAGCACGAGATTTAAACTTGCAGAAAATCAAAAATGCTGCCGTATGAGCAGAGGTGCACACTAACCTTCGAGTAAATATGGCAACCGGCTCCAAAAATAGGTATTTTATGGCAGTTAAAATTATGGCAAGTGTGGAATATGGCAAAAAATAAAGCAAATTTCCAAAATTATTGAGACTTTTTATGGGTGAGAGGGGGTCGGCCGGCGGTGTCGAGAGGCGCCGCCGAGAAAAATTTGAATTTTTGACTCAATTTTAAGAGATTTCCAGCCAAAATGGAGGATGTGGCATTTGCCTTAATAAGACATTTTGGCACCCCTGCGTATGAGTTAAATAGTGAATAAAATAGAATTAAAAAACAAAAAAGACAATGTTTATAAATATAATCACTAGAGACGAGATTTTTAAGGACTAAAAACCCCCAAAAGAGGCAAAATAGGGACTAAAATGTGCTAAAACTGACTAAATTCAGTCAATTTTTGCGTAAAAACCTTCAAAATTTGTCAGTCTGTATTAATTTTTTCCTCTTACAATTGTAAATATAATATTTTTCACATGTTTTTGAAATTTATAAAAAATAATCAAAGTAAAATGTTTCGAAAAATATCGATTTTTAAGGGACACATTTTTGGTCCAAGAAAAAGTCTTTGTTTAGGGGTGCATTTTTAGTTTGAAAACATTTTGACTTTTAGGGGGAAGTTTTTCGTTTTTATTGCATTTTTCTTAAGAAAATTTTCGGAAAAATGCCTAAAATATTGCATTTTTATTAAGAAAATTTTCGGAAAATGCCTAAAATATTGTATTTTTTACTTAAATTTTAGGGAAAAAGTGCCAAAATAGGGACTAAAAACGCAAAAACGGCGAGGGTGAAATAGGGATTTTTAGGTGGAAGTTTTTCGTTTTTATTGCACTTTCTTAAGAAATTTTGGAAAAAGTGCCTGAAATTATTGAATTTCTGCAAAAATTTTCAAAAAAATTCCAAAATAGCATGTTTCTCAAGAAAATGCCTAAAATATTGTTTATTACGGCAAAATGTCAAAATATTGATTTATTCTCAAAAAAGCCAAAATATTGATTTATATTGACTAAAAAGTCGCTCTAATTCAAAAATTTTTTCGAAATGAATGCTTTCTGGGCTTCTCTCGTCAAACCCCATCCGCAAAAAAAAAGGTTAAACCCTAAAAATCTCGTCGCTAATAATCACTGCTTAAACCGATCGGCACTAGTAATTCAACTAAAATCGATCGTTTACCAATTTCTAAATGCCAAAGGCAATGTTGTATTTAAAGTTTGGTCCAAAGTTTGTTTCAATTTTGTCGCCAGGAAAGCCCAACGTCACACATGGGTACAAATCGGCGACAGAATTGACAAATAACCAGCAGTTTCTACAAAAAGAATAAAATTAAAGGTGAAAAAATTGTGCCCATTTGGGCAATCCTTAAGAATTGCGGTCCCGATGGAAAAAATCTTAACAATTTCAAATGTATATTTTCTAGGGTAAAAATATGCGTAGAACACGAATCCAAGCTCGGAATTTGCGAATGTCAAACCCAAAACCCGAATTCGAACATTTTTCGAAATTTCAGCCACGTGAAAAATAATTTATGCATGAACCCAAAAAGCTTAAAATCTTTAAAAAATGCACGAAAATGTTTGTATAATGAGAAAACAAAACAATTCAACTGTTTACGGGGTAGCAATATGCAAAATAAAAAATTAGTGAACCAACAAAAAAGGTTGTATTTGAACTTTGAAAAAATGTTCGAATTCGGGGTTGGGGTTCGACATTTGCAAAATCCGAGCTCGGATTCATGTTCTACGCATATTTTTACCCTAGAAAACATGTATTTAAAATTATAAACATCCAAAAAAATTTTTAAAAATTTTCGTCGGGACCGCAATTCTTAAGGATTGCCATATTTGCCTAATTTAGCAGTCCTACTGATTGATAATGGGAACAATGTATTCCCCACAATTTGTCTCAAATAAAAGGGCAAATAAATGCATTTCGCCCATTGGACATTTCGTCCAGTAGTGAAAAAACGGACGTTCCGACCATTGAGGGGAAAAAAGACGTTTCGCCCACATTTAATAAAAGCTTGTAAAGTATTTTAGATAGATGGATAAATTTGAAATTAAGCCAAAGTTGAATAATGTAAGTCAAAATTGCAATCAAAATTTAAATAAATTATCAAAACAAACTCAAAAAACACAATGTCAACCCATTTTAGCCAACTTTTGGTGGCTCATAACTTTTTTCATAGAGACTCCCGGCACAAACTTTTTGCGGATTTGTACTCAGCTCGACGAGAGGAATCGAATGGTAGTATTTTAATTCGGATCTGAATCATTCAATGGGCGAGCAATGTGAGAAATGTCCAGTGTGCAAAACGTCCGTTTTTTCACTAGTGTGCGAAATGTCCAATGTGAAAACTCGCACAATTGGTGGTGAAAATGCTTGGATGGGATGAGACTTAGTTTTCCAACAACTTGAAAAAACGTGCAACAGAGATGTAACCGGATTCTGGATATTTGAACATTTTTGGCTCCGGCATGCCGGATTCCGGGCTTTTTGGCAAAAAAATTAAATAAAGAAAAAAATATTAATGGAGGGAAGGGCAAAAGATAAAAAGAATGAATGGTGGGACAGCAGATTGACCGATTACACAAATGAATTGGGCCAAACATCGGAGAAAGAGCTACCGGAAGCCTACGGAAAGAAATATTGTGTCAAAATGATTATGAGCTTCGGAATTTAACATTATCCAATAATTCAATAATCTGCTTAATGTTGACGAGTATAAAAGTACAAGAAATTGTAGCAAAATTCGAAGGCTCGGCAGTCAAACCGGGCAAGTTTGGCTTTGGCATCGGATGGAGGGCAGGATATTCGTTTTCAAAATAGGCTAATGTTGTTAAGGAAATTTCGATTTCCGACTTCCGATTTTCAAAAATTTGAAGTCAGAATTCCAGTGAAATTTGTTGAGGTCCTCAGCGCCCAAATGAGTCCATGGTAAAAATTTGAGCGGTATCATAAAAAGTACCATTGGTTAGGTAACCACGAGTTCATGGCAAAAATTTCTACCATAGGGAGTAGGAATGGTAAACGGTAGAGATCGGACTTGAAGACCGATCGAGATTTAGATCGAGAATCTCGATAAAAAAAATTCAATCAAGATTTCGATCGAGATCTCGAAAAAATCTCGTCGAGCTTTTCCGAGATTTTGATCAAGAATCTCGATCGGTTTGATCTTTAGTAAACAGGCAACCATCAACTTGAGCGTGATCAAAAATTGTGATTTAATTTATTTTTAAAATAAAATTTTAAAAATGTGGATTGTGCAAAAGGTTGCGATTTGATTCCTCCAACTCGTCAGTAAAGTTGAAAAAAAATTTAGGTTCGACAACGCGAAATTTTGAATTTGTTTCATTATAATAGTTTAAAAACTAATAATGAAAACTAATCAATATTCAAATAATGAGTGCTAACAGTGCGGCAAGCGATTTCGAAGATTTCAACCGTTACTTACGACGCGGTAACATTTGTGAACAATTCGAACAACACGTCGTGGAATTAAAATGAATTTTATGTCCAATATTTTGTAATCACACAATTCCGTTTTCCCAACAAAAAGATTTTTTAAATGTTTAAACATCAATGATGGATAAGGGTAGGGTTGGGCCACCGACCCCGACCCCGTCCCCGACCCCGCAACTTTTTTAATAAATTTCCAAATATTTTTAAATTAAAATGCAAGATGAATTTTTGAATAATTCATCACTAGGGATGGGATTTTTAGGTTTTTGCCTATTTTTTCTGCACCCCGACCCCGACCGATAGAAAAATCATAAAATATTTTGTATTATAACGAATTTTAATTTCTAACAAATTTTTCTGACCCGTCTCCAGCAGAATAAAGGCGGCCACCACGAACAAGCAAACGGCGTCCAAGAAGTGAAAGGAGCGCATTTTGAGGCACTAAGCAATAAAAAATAATTTTTTTGAATGATTCTTTCTGTGGCATTTGCCACCGCTTTTATACGGCTTTAATCGCTGGCTTAGAATGTGCATTCAATTTGAAATAGTATTGCCAGAGAAGAGAGTGGGGAGGGGATGCGAGAGAATTGTGGTTGGCATTTACGTAAAACAAATTTTGGCATTGGCATTGTTAACGAAGAGAGTGGGGAGGAGATGCGAGTTGTGGTTGGCATTTGCGTAAAGCAAATTTTGGCATTGGCATAACTTTTAGTGGAATTGATTCCCTAGCAAGAGATATTAGTGGATAAATCTGAATTGCACTTTACATACACATGGGCTGCTTTAAGTGGGTAAAAGATGTGGAACTTTTGGGCACCCATAAGCCTTAAAGCATTGTCAGAGAAGTGAGTGGGGAGGGAATGCCAGAGAATTGTGGTTGGCATTTACGTAAAGCAAATTTTGGCATTGGCATAACTTTTAGTGGAATTGATTCCCTAGCAAGAGATATTAGTGGATAAATCTGAATTGCACTTTACATACACATGGGCTGCTTTAAGTGGGTAAAAGATGTGGCCAAAGCCTTAAAGCATTGTCAACGAAGTGAGTGGGGAGGGCATGCCAGAGAATTGTGGTTGGCATTTGCGTAAAGCAAATTTTGGCATTGGCATAAACGGCCTGGCCTGGTCTTTAGAAAATTATTTATAGCTGAAAATAAACTAGATTGATCAATCTGTGCATTCTGTTCGTCGGACTCAATTCCGATGGTTTCCAATGAAAAAAATTGCTGCAGGGACGAATCGGGAGGATTTTGGATGCAAAAGTTTGTCATTTGGATTTGTGTGGGTGGGGAGGGGTCAAAGGCTCTACCGGCAACAATGGGTCCGAGCAGTGTGTGGACTAAATGGTAGCCGGAGGGGAGGCGTTGCAGTGTGGTGGGCTCCACTTCATAATAATCACTGCCCAATAGTACTACCGGGTGGGGGAATTCGAAGGGGGAATTATTTCGCGGGTATAAATCTGATCGGGAGTAAATGGCAGATAGTGAGTGGGTTGGGTCATTTCAGTGGCTTGGGGGAAAGGTCGAACAATTTACGGATGGCTTTTACGGTTCTGTTAAACCGAATACAAAACGATCAAAGTGAACGTAACTAGCTTGTAATGACTGAAAGTGAATTTTCAACGACTCAAGGCCGGATTTTGTTTAACGCGGGAAGGGGTTTCGATGATTGTTTGGATTTGTTTAATGGGGCGTTTATTGTACACCGATGCTCGTCTGGCTTTTTCCACGGCTGTCTGCACAGAGAGAGAACGAGCGTCCAACACGCGAGTCTTCTGACTGAGTTCCGTTCGGTGATGCTGCAAGGCAGCTTCGAAGAGCTCGTTTTCCTTGGTTTGAACTTCGTCCAAAGCGTCTAAGACCTTTGGGTTTGTTTCCGGGGCAAAGTTGTCCAAAAAATCTTCAATCACTTCCGGGTCGGTTGAGGGCTGAATTTTTGTGAATGCGCGTGCGTATTCTAACAGATCGGTCTCGTTATTGGTTTTTACGACTTTCGTGATGCTGTCGATCGCGTGCTGCAGCTGTCGTTTGGCAGCTGGTTCGAGCACCTTTTTTGGAGTTGGTTTAGTGGCAGAGTTGGCGATTTTGAGTTTTTTGGGTTGAGTTTCGGGCTCAGTAGTTTCGGAGTTGGGTGGGGTAGTTCCGGTTTCGGTCGGAGATCGGGAGGAGCTTCTT
Source organism: Globodera pallida (assembly GCA_020449905.1). Classification (NCBI taxonomy): domain Eukaryota; kingdom Metazoa; phylum Nematoda; class Chromadorea; order Rhabditida; family Heteroderidae; genus Globodera; species Globodera pallida. The sequence goes on from JAIXHY010000016.1 coordinate 807,612, forward strand.
GTAGTTCGTTTCATTGCGGGAAAGTAGATTTTAATTGGTTTGTTTTTATTTGATTTATTATTATTTATTTTTTTTGTTATTATTTTTATTTTTGGAGTTGGTTTCTCTCTTTTTTTTTTCTTCTTTTTCCTAAGGTAGTTGACCCTCAGGAAAGCTCACTCTTGGCGATCGGGTTCTCGGGCAGTCCAGGAGGGGAGGGATGGAATGTGGTGGGAGGATGCTTTGACTGGGCTTTTATAGCCCTTTTTTCTGGGTGCCAACGTTTTTGTTTACATGTTAAAGCGTTTCTTCTAATTTTGATTCATACGTTTTTACCCAATTTGCCCATTTTATTTCCATAACATTTCATTTCTTTCCGTAACCTTTCTCAAATTTTGTTTTGTTCCTTTTTTTTTGCCACTTTAGATTATTCATTTCAATAAATTTTAATATCATTTTTCGTACGACATTTGTCGGCCCACTTTTTGTTAGTTTCCTATTGTTGTTTTGTACTTTGTGGACATTTTATTTTACATTAGATGATTATTCATTTGTGTCCGCCCTTTCAATTCTCTCATTCATTTCATTTATCTCCATTTCATTCGATATCATTTAATTCTATTTATCTTTTAATTCAACTCTTATTTATTTATAATTTTTTCTTATTTTTGTTTTTACTCTTTGTTTTTAATTATTTTATTTTTCGCGGTCGCGACAGTGGTGAAAAATGACGCAACGCGGAGGCGATCAGTGAGCAAAGTGAACGGAGAATGAGCCAGAATAAACAGAGGGAAGGAATGAATAACGAACAACAACAACAGAAGGGATGACCCTGGAGTGCTTAAATAACACTTTTAGAGGTTGGGCAATCAACAAACTTTTGAAGGGGCAGAGAAATGAGAGAGTGTGGGAAATGGAGCAATACAGTAATCCCCAGGGCAAAAAGGGGGAAAAGGGAAGGGCGGCACAAAAATAAGAAAGGGGAATTTTTGTGGGACTTGCCCGTGGACAAAACATAAATGAAAATGGGGGGCAAAAATGTGAATGGGGGCAAAATCGGAAAAATGAAGATGAGCCGGGCAGACTTGCCCGAACAATGAGACGAAGGCAAAGTTTGGAGAAGAATTCAAAAAGATTGGATTGGATGAGAAAATGACGGGGAAATGTGGGCGAAAGGAAATGTGAATAATTCAAATTCAAAATAGTTTTGAAGGGAAAGGAGAATTGGAGGGGGACGTGATCGGGGAAATTTGGGGGGGGGGGGGGGGAAATTGATGGACGTGGGGGGATTGAGGAGTTACTTCCTGCGATAGTAGGGGGCTTTTCGGGCCCGCATCTTCCAGTCATCTTCTTCTTCTTCCTCTCCATTCCGAACTTCTCCGAATTTGTCGAGCTGTCCGGCCGTCAGGTGAACACGAGCACCTCATGGCTGCTGCTCTCGAATTGGTTCCCTATGAGAATTAGAGCCAACTGTTGAGCTGAGGGGTAGGAAATATTAAAATGGTTCCTTTTGTTCTATTACTTTTAAGAACTTATCCTTTACTTCGTCAATACGTGGCTTGGTCCACGTCACATTATCGAAAACGAGGAACCAATTTATGATCCGAATGGGCAAAATATGGGGGGTGTTGCAGATGGATGGATTAAAATATTTAAGGACACCGAGACGCGCTTTTTCCTATACCACTATGGAATATGGTGGACAGGGTGGCTCAGGGCCTTTCCCACACGAATAATAGCCTTGAAGACTGGCACGGTGTGTGGAACGTTCACCTTCGGGGAAATCAACGACTGAGTTCTTTTGTACGAAAATTGTTAGAAGAAGATGGAATGTGGGCGGATAGATTAGCCGATTTCATGCGGCTCCAGCAGATGGCATTCGTGGCACTCATCAAATTCGAAAAAGGAAATATGTTCGTCAAGAAAACAATTTGACTGCTCTTCTCGCGGATTTTAACAACCGCGAACCGCTTGCGTACCTCCGCGTTGTTTCCTACCATTTGCATTTCTAAAAAATTAAGCAGGCACAAATCTCTATTCCATTTAACAATTTGTTTTTAAAAAAATCTAATCACTGTCGAAATTACCCTTTGTCGAAAGTACTCACAGTCGGAAGTGGTGAAAAACGGTAAAATAAAATAAAAAATAGTTCACTGTCGAAATTACCCACTGTCGAAATTACTTACTGTCGGAATTACCTAGCATCGAATGCTGTCGACGTTACATGCTGAAAGGTGAGGGAGGGCGGTTAGTAGTCTCATAACTTGCTTCAAAGTGTTTTCACAATCAAAATTTTGATACCATTCGACTTGTCTCGACAAGAAGAGTCGATTGACATATAAATTCAGGGAAAACAAAAGTTGTTGATATTCTTCAATTTTTCCAAAAGCGCTAATGTTGTTAAGGAAATTTCGATTCCGACTTCCGATTTTCAAAATTTTGAAGTCGGAATTCCAGTGAAATTTTTTGAGGTCCTCAGCGCCCAAACAATGAGTACATGGTAAAAATTTGAGCGGTATCATAAAAAAGTAACCACGTGGTTAGGTAACCACGAGTTCATGGCAAAATTCCTACCATAGGGGCTAGGAATGGTATAAACAGGCAACCATCAACTTGAGCATCAACAAAAATCGTGATTTAATTTACTTTTAAAATAAAATTTAAAAAATGTAAAACAAAATCATATTGATTTTGCAAAAGGTTGCGATTCTATTTCGTCGGTTTATGACCATTTGTTTAAGGCGATTTTCAGAAGCTGCTGCCTTGTTTAAAATCCCGTAAAATTTGTTCCTCAAATGTTTTGTTTAGTTTCTACAGATTTTGAGGTACATCGACCGGTGTCCGGACAATCCGTCAATGATTATTAAAAGTCGGAAAAAAATTTAACTCAGACAAAATGGGAGGAGTCGGCGGTGCCGATAGGTGCCGCCGGGAAAATTTTTTTTGAAGATTAACAATGTTTGTTGCTTCTAAATTAACGAAATTTGGCCAACTCTTCTTAATGAAAATTTTTGACTATAACTTGTTGAATTTTCAAAATTTTAAAGAAATGATGGGATAAAAATTGTGCTATTTTTTCCTACAATTTATGACACTAAAATACTTAGTCATTCAACTTTGAACAAAGTAATAAATAAATTTTTTAAATAGGCATCCAATTTTGCTAACCAAAAAAGGTAAATGATCTGAATTGTCATCAAAAATATTTTCTAAAAATGGAACAATTTAAAAATTTTTTAGAATTGTTTACTCCAAATTGTTCTTCAATTCAAATGGAAATTGCGCAATGCTAACAAAAGAGTGCCAATGATTTAATGGCATTTCAGCATCTTCGGAAGTCCATCCCCGCGGGGCGCGTGCAACCATTTGGCCAATGCTTGGTCTGAAGAAGCGCCGGCACTGTCATCAGCCAAAAATTGGGGAAAACTGGGGAAGTTGATGTATCGGAGCTTTGCACAACACAATCGCCAAGAATGGTTGGAGAATTGTCGAAAACGGTTGAGTTTAGAGGAGACGACAATGAAAATGCGTAAATGTTCCCATTGATCAAAAGCCAAATCCGGTGCCAAATGATTTGTCACCTTCTGTTTTGGTCTAAGAGTTTTCCAATAGAAAGACTGGTATATTTGGAGTCAAAAGTCGGCGGATGCGTTGGGAAAATTTGATTGCACTTTGGTCGATGCAACTATTCGTGGCAAAACCCCCAAAATAGTTTAGAAATGGAAAAATTTAATGGCACTTCGTTCTATGAAACTATTCGTGGCAAAACCTCCCTAAATAGTTTAGAAATGGAAAAATTTGATGGCACTTCGGTCGATAAAACTATTCGTGGCAAAACCCCCAAAAGCGTTCAGAAAATGAGAAAAGGTCAAATTTCTAATCCGGATTTGCGGTCATTTTTGGGTCCGGACTTCCGTGAATACACCGAAATGAATTTTACAGGAAAAACCAAAAGCCAAATGACAAATTCGAAAAACAAATGAATTGATGTTTTGATGTACACCAAAAAAATGATAATCGATCTAAACCCTCTACAGCACAATCATAAATACCACCTCAGTTTTCTAACAAATCAATGTTGAATATGAAATCTTTCGATCCAAAGTTCGCTTCAATTTTACTGCCAGGGGCACTCAGCGAAACACTTGGAAACAAATCGACGTCAGAATCAACAAGCAGCCCGGTAGTATCTGCAAAAACAAGTAAATTTTTGGCTGAAAAAGAAGGTAAGATTCGGATTTTACGCCTCCGAATAATAAATGACCCTCAGAAACAGCTTTTTATCGACTTAGTGCATTGCTTAAAAATCAAATAGCCCCCCTAATTTTTGCATTCTTTCTCACCTAAAAGAACTCCGTTCAGCGTGTAAATGATTTGGCTAGTTTTTAAAATGACGCCGCAGCCGATGACGTCGCGGTTGACGACGACGCCGACGACGTCGCGGACAGCAAATGGCTGCTCTCCATCGACGTACGGACGTTTACCGAAGACGCTGTAGTGGCATCCCTTAACCTTGTGACCCCAAAAATCGCCATCGCTGTCATATGCGTAGCCTTCACTTCTTCCAATCGCTTTTCCCGTTGGTATGCCTTTGTTGGGCCCAAGTCCAATGTAAATAGGATTACTGTAAATAAAATAATTAGGAGCCGGATTTATAGTTTCTAAAAACTCTAAATAGTTATGTTTTTTTAGTTGCTTAAAAAGTCCAAATAGTTTCTAAAAAGTACTCTTACAAAAGTCAAAAAATTTCTAAAATATGGAAATTTTTAAAAACTCCATGTTTTGGCAGGCAGAATTTTTAGTCTCGAAAAGCCCATTTCTAGGGGTGTATTTTTTGAAATTTGGAAACCATCAATCTTTAGTGGTGCATTTTCGGGTTTATTGCATTTTCTTAAGGAATTTTTTATTAAGAAATTGCTCTAAACTTGATTAAAAATGAGCAAATATTTGGTAATAATCCAATAGGATGGACACTACACTTTGGGCATTTAAGCACAAATTTAATAATAAGAAAATGCTTTCTTTTAAAAATCTACATATCTGACCTCTGGGATAAATTGACTTTTTTGCTTGATATTTTTGAACTTAAAACAATTTTCTTTAAAAAATATTGCCATGAATAAATAAAAAAACAAAAACTGCAATTAATTATGCAAATTCAGCCGGAAATAATGCTTCGGTTCCGGCCGGGACCAGAAAAACCGGGGCCGGAACTTCATTTAAAAACCCGGGACCTAAAAACCGGTCCCGTGCTACCCTTATTTTAACACACATGGGAAAGGGAACATTTTTTACGATTTTCGGGACCGTTTTTCCGTTTTTTTTCTTAGTTTTTCACGTAAAATTCAAGTAAATTTAAACAGAAAAACGTAAATCTCGGTACTTTTTCGATCGAGAATCTCGATCGAATATAGAAACTTTGCGCTCGAGATCGAGATTTCGATCGAAATCTCAAAAAAATCTCGACGAAAATCTCGATCGTCCTCGCTCTACTAAAAACACTATTTATGGCATTTATACGCTGTCAAATGCGCAAAAAAATATATGGATTTTCATATAAATCGCAGCCCTAATAATAATATTTGAAAACACAGCAATTGTTTTATAATATTTATACCCTTCGCGCGCTAATATTTTCACTTCGTAATAGAAAATGCCCGATTTAATTTTTGGGATTGGCTGTTTAGCGCTGACAGAGCGATCACCTGAAAAGTAAATTAATTCAAAGAATTGCGTAAACTCTCTAAATAAACCGTTTTAATCAAATTACATTAACAGAATTATGCGTACCACAATGCTTTCCAGCATATTCGACTTGATCGGGCTCAGAGAGCCTTAAGCCCTCATCACATGCAGCGGAATCCCATCGATTTTCAGGGGTTAGCCCTAATAAATGTATTTATTATTTTGAATTTAATTACATGGAAATGCTTTTTTATACCAAATTTATATACAAATCATGAATTTTAGTGGCATTAGTTAGAAAATATGTTTAAAATATGGGATTTATATGCACACTTAATCACCAGTCGGATTTTTGTAAATTTGTTTAAATTCGATAGAACGTTTTGAAATTTTTGCACACAAATGCTTCTTAATAATCCAAGTCTTTCTTCATGCTAAATTCCAAATTTTTTGGGCCAATTATTTTACAATTTCCACCCTGAACGCCAACTTGGTGGTCAAGTTTTAAAAAATATGCTAATTTTTTTTTGTAAAAAAATTTTCAATGATCCGAAAAATCCAAATTTTAGCAACAATAAAGATGTTGTGCTCTAAACTATTTTTGAGCAAAAATTCAAAAACTTTCAATGAGGTTTTCGACTAAATTACAAAAATGAGCATATTTAATGTTCAAGTTTTTAGTGCATATAAATCCCATCCCTAATTATGAATCACTCAGGCTACCTGGGTTTTTTTTTTGTTGAGAATTGCCAGGACTGGATAGTTCATTTTCGAGTTTTGTGTTTGATGCTGATGTTTTTGGTGATGCATCTGAATTCTCTAAGCAAGTAGAAAATGTAAGTGAAAATTTTTTGATTAATTTACTAAATTTTTTTAGCCTAACCCGGACTTTTTGGTAAAAATTCTGAAAAAAAATTGGCAGAATTTTTGGATACGCATCTTCAAACCCTATTTTTGAGTCACTGAATTAAGTCTTCTACCTGCGTTTGGTTTAGCATTGCCAGAACTGGTTGGTCCTTTATTCTTGAGTTTGGTGTTTAACGGTTTTGGCGATGCATCTGAATTCTCTACGTTAATACAAAATGTAATTTTCGATATTTACTAAATTTTGTTAGAAAACCCCAAAAGCCTCTCTACATATAAGGGCGGCAGCCAGAGCTTTAACAGCACTAGAGATCGGACTTGAGGACCAATCGAGAATCTCGATCGGTCCGATCCAGGGATGAGACTGGATTCCGGGTATCTGGACATTTTTAGATCCGGAATTCCGGAAATTTTCCAAAAAATCCGAAAATTTCATTGGCAGAATTTTTTGGATACGCATCTTCAAACCCTATTTTTGAGTCACTCAACTCAGTCTTCTACCTGCGTTTGGTTTAGCATTGCCAGAACTGGTTGATCCTTTATTCTTGAGTTTGGTGTTTGACGGTTTTGGCGATGCATCTGAATTCTCTACGTGAATAGGAAATGTAATTTTCGATATTTACGAAATTTTCGTTAGTCACCAGACGCAGAAAAATCATAAAATATTTTATAACAAAATTTTAATTTCTAACAAATTTTTCTGACCCGTCTCCAGCAGAATAAAGGCGGCCACCACGAACAAGCAAACGGCGTCCAAGAAGTGAAAGGAGCGCATTTTGAGGCACTAAGCAATAAAAAATAGTTTTTTTGAATGATTCTTTCTGTGGCATTTGCCACCGCTTTTATACGGCTTTAATCGCTGGCTTAGAATGTGCATTCAATTTGAAATAGTGTTGCCAGAGAAGAGAGTGGGGAGGGGATGCGAGTTGTGGTTGGCATTTACGTAAAGCAAATTTTGGCATTGGCATTGTTAACAGTGGTGAGGGGATGCCAGAGAATTGTTTGGCATTTAAATTTGGCATTGGCATTGTTAACGAAGAGAGTGGGGAGGGGATGCGAGTTGTGGTTGGCATTTGCGTAAATCAAATTTTGGCATTGGCATTGCTTACACGAAGTGAGTGGGGAGGGGATGCCAGAGAATTGTGGTTGGCATTTACGTAAGCAAATTTTGCCATTGGCATAATTTTTAGTGGAATTAATTCCCCAGCAAGAGGTATTAGTGGATAAATCTGAATTGCACTTTACATACACATGGGCTGCTTTAAGTGGGTAAAAGATGTGGAACTTTTCGGCATCCATAAGCCTTAAAGCATTGTCAACGAAGTGAGGGGGGGGTATGCCAGAGAATTGTGGTTGGCATTTGCGTAAAGCAAATTTTGGCATTGGCATTGTTAACGAAGATAGTGGGGAGGGCATGCCTGGCATTGGCATTGTTAACGAAGATAGTGGGGAGGGCATGCCAGACAATTGTGGTTGGCATTTGCGTAAAGCAAATTTTGGCATTGGCATTGTTAACAAAGATAGTGGGGAGGGCATGCCAGAGAATTGTGGTTGGCATTTGCGTAAAGCAAATTTTAGCATTGGCATTGTTAACGACGAGCGTGGGGAGGGGATATCTGGACAAGCAAATACAAAGTTCGGCTTAATTGATCACTTTGATCAATGATTAGATACAAATTTGGAAAATACACAATGAATAGCAAAAGCCAAAACAGAAATAAAAATGCCAGTTTTCTTAAACCGGAGAAGATGAAATTATGTTATTAATTAAATTTATGAAATTCTTTGTTTTTTCTTAGGTTGCCATCCGACGTTCGGCGAGGAAAAAGTCGGAAATCGTAGTTTCTCAGGGTTGGAGGTCGTGGATTTAATCCAAAATTGTTGGGGGTCGGGATTTTCTGGTTGGGGATCCAAACTTTTTTCAGATTGAATAATTCCAATTTTTATTTCTGTCAATGTTTATTTCCTAATGTTAGCCTGCAGCTTGTCCAAGACGACAAGGAGTTGTGGTCCAGACGGGATTGCTACAGCAAAAGCCGCGGGTGTTTCCGCTCGTCATGGCCTCCTCCTCCTACTTGGGCCCGAATACAGATTGCCTTCAGCCGTTGCTGCTGAACTGCTCGCTCTTGTCAGACTCGTGATCAGCACCCTTGAAACCTCCATATACAATGTTTTGCAAATTTGGGGGACCTTTTTTTTAAATTGACACAATAATTGTGTGTTCAGTGTCCGAGGCTTCTGAATCGGCGGGGGAGGGGCTTTTATCTTTCCGCCATCGATCGGTGATCGAACGGACGGAGGCCCACGGATTCTCCACAATTACCTGTATTGTATTGTTTATTAAAATAGCTCAATTATATTTCTTTTTTTTCATTCGAATTCCAACCATTTTCAAGAGGCCATACAAATGTTGAAAATGTTTGGGAAAGCGATGGGCAAATGGGCAGCAATAAATGCGGGGGGGGGGGGGGGGGGGCTTATCGGTCCAATAATTGCGCTTCCATTCATTGCTTAATCCATTCTTTTCTTTCTTTCTTTTATTTGTATCAAAAAATTCGATCGTTTCTAAATTTTTATTTCGCCATTTGCTTCGTGTCCATTCCATATCAAAGGATCGCAAATGATTATTTGACAAACATTTTGGCCCATTTATTGGTGGCCTTAAATATGCTATGCCGAGATTTGTGCCAGGATTATTGTCAATTCTTTTAAATCCGAAACTTTGCGGCTTTAAACTTTGTCTTAGCACAGCTCTACTCCTCCCCTGGGATGCCTGAAGGCTTTATTTAAGTATAGTAATAATAAGTGTATTTAGGTGAATAACCGCAAGATCATTTTGTCTGGGGTCCAACATTGGCGTTGTGTAGAATTCCATTGTCTCATTTTATTTGAGAAGCACCAGTACGGAAGACTGTCAGCGTATCATGCGATCCAAACAAAATCGTGACACTGCCCACAAACCCGGCTTAGATCTGATAAGATAACAAAGTCAGATCATTTTGTTTTGATTCTCAAAAATAGTCTCGTAGCCAGTTACCCGTGGGCGAAGGGTCTTTCATAGCCCATGCATTCTGCAAGCTGATCGGTTCCAATTCACACAATGTGCAGCAGTTAGGACATGGTGAAGGCTGATAAAGACTCCAGTGCATATCATATACATTGGAAGCTTGGCTTCGCACATATCTTTATTGACTGCACGAAAACGACCCACGGGTAAAAATGCGTTGTTAGGGATGATCCGCCAAAAATTTATAAATTACAAAAAATGATGATTTGTTATGCATTAATATTCTAATTAAAAAATCCACCAGAACATAATTAAATGTGTCACACCATGGTGTTCAGCTTACCCGAGAGTTTGCAGTCGACCAAAACGCTTCAGGCACCGTTGTCCTAATCAATGTTTTGTCCCTTAACCCACAAATGTTGTCGCAATCAATTTTCAGTGGTGCCTGTGCTATGAACTTTTAACTAATTTTTAAAGCATATTGATTGACAGTTGAATAAATATGTACTCACAACTTTGCGGATGGAGCAGTTGCACTTTGTTAAGGCACTATAATTCAGTATTTTGAAAATCTGTGATCGAGATTTTTTAAAACTTCAAAGTAGACGACAAAATTCCGAGTGTCCGTAGATCAAAATATTCTCTTAAAAAATTGCGTTAAATTCAAAGTTTCCTCTGCGCGGACCTATCCGCACCGCCGGACCTAACAAAAAAATTTTTCACCCCTTAAAAATATCATAACACTCGTCTGATCCGGTCAACCAAAGTCGCTGGAAGACCGGCCCGCCCTCATTTTTCAATCAATAGCTTTCCGACTTAGTATATTTAGGGCAAATAAGTTAGAGAAAAATCGAGTTGGTACAAGGTACCATTTTCTTACCTCTTTCGTCATCAAAATTTAGCGAACTATGCGTAAAAAATTGGAAAAACTCCAAACTTGTTGAAACTCTTTTGAACAACTTAATAATGTTTGTACTATTTAAAAAAAGGCCTAGCTTGTTAACGCTTTAATACTTTGTATGATAGTGTTTAAAAAATATCTAAAACCTTTTAGACGCGTAAAAAAATTGGGGAAAAAATCCAAACTTGTTCAAACCTTTGGAGCAATTTCTTCTTCGAGTACTTGACGGAAACTCAAAGCGCATAGTCAACGGGATCAGGTAAACAATCACCAATTCCTTAGACAAAAGGCTTAGCAACGCACAAATCGGATTGGTCTCAACCAAGTGGCAAATCCGATCAACGGGAACGTCAACCCTAAACAGACCCGACGGACGATCCAGTTCGCATTTATGCGGCCATGCACATTGCCTTGGCAAACTAACTCAGGCAAAGCGATGAAGGACCGTGGTTGGAAGAACAGGGAAATCAGGTTAGGCAAATCACGGAGGAAAAGTTCAGATGAGGAGGATTCTTTTTCCATCAATTTTTCAAAAGGATCAGCGAAAGGTGAGGACCTTTGGAAACTAAAGCAACTCTGCGAGAATTTTCCGACGTCTTCTCAAAATCCCAATATGATTGAGGGTCCTGTCTTGTCGGAGAACACGACATCATAACCACTACGGAGGAACCACTGAGCACCAAACCTCGTCGAACTCCCTTCAGATTTCGGGAAGAGGTCAGAGATCACATGGAAAAATGGCTCAAAACAGGAGTCAGGGTCAAATCAGACACTCCTTGGATTTCGAACATTGTCCTGGTCCAAAAAAAGGACGGAGGGCTACGGCCCTGTATCGATTTTAGAAAACTCAACGAAGTGACGGTGCCGGATCACTTTCCACTGCCCAGACTGGAAGTTGTGCTGGAGAAAGTTGGCAATTGCCACTGGTACACGTCGCTGGACCTGTCGTCCGGTTTCCTACAAATCAGGCTGACCAAACGAGCCAGCAGGAAATGCGGAATCATCACGGAAGATGACGTGTTTCAGATGACGCACATGCCCTTCGGACTTCGCAATGCGACCAGTGCGTTTGCCAAAGTCATGGCACATGTCATGTCCTTTCAGGTCTGGAGGAATCGGTAATAGCCTATGTAGATGACTTCCTGATCTACACCAAATCCCCGGACTTCAATGAGCATTTGGACGCTCTAAGACAAGTTTTTGTTCGACTCAGGCAATACTACTTAAAAGTAAGTCCAAAAAAAAAATGTGTGATGGCCTCGGCCAACATGGAATTTTTGGGGTTTGTAATCAGCAAAAATGGCTACACGCCGAGCTTGAGCAAAATTGAGGTAACAAAAATCTCCCGAATCCCACCTCTCTGAAAGAACTTCGGAGCATGGTAGGAATGGCCTCCTTTTTCAGGAAACACATTCCTGGCTTCTCCACGACAGTCGAACCCTAACAAAACTAACCAGGAAAAAAATCCCGGTCGCTTGGGAAAGTGAACGACAAAATGCCTTCGACAAAATCATGAAATTCTCTGCGGAAAACCGGTACTCAGATTCCCGGACTACACCAAACCCTTCCACATCTTCACGGACGCGTCGAATGTCGGACAGGGAGGAGCCCTGATGCAGAAAGACGAGGAGAGCAAAGCTGTCATGCAGTTGCTTCAGCGTGAACATGACGACCCTTCGCGGAGCGGACGGCAACTCAAACACGGTCGATTTAAAACTCGAGCAAAAGTCGGATCAAAGGCTACGGCCTTTATCAAATTCATTGAAACGGGAGAAATGCCGGAGGGCATGAAATCCCGGAAAAGGAAAGGTGGGCACTGATGACAGCGAACCTGTCTTAAAATCAGGAATTTTGTTCTTCAAGGAGCAAGGGCTACGGCCCAGAATTTTTTTCCCGGCATCCCTCAGGCCGCTAGTTTTTGACTCCTTTCACTCTTCTCCTGTAGGTGGAGGACACATGAACATGAAAAAGACGCTTCGAAAGTGCAGAAAATACTTCTGGCACAGGATGCATGCCGATATCGTCAATTGGGTCCGCAGTTGCATCACGTGCCAACGTCGTCAAATGACGACACCTGCATACCGCGCGGAAATAAAACGCCCACAACAAAACGCACTGTTTGCAAAAACTGGCCTGGACTTGGCAGGACGCCAAAGCGACCACGCGGGTCAAAGCCTGTCTGTCCAACTGCTACTGGAAATTCGGCAGATGCACAGAGCTGAATACATCTCAACGGAACATTGAGTGGATCAAATGCGCGATCCAAGGACGACTCATGCCCCAATGGCAAAGGACCGGGCTGACATCAAGGAGAAACTGGTCAGTTCGCTGAGGTCGGGCGGTAAGCAACGGCGGCGGAATGCGCGGATGCTCAACTTCGGGCTAAGGCCCAATATAACAAACTCATTCGGGTGTTAGAGGCTCACATTGCACAGTCCCAAACATCACAGACAAGGAAAAAGATGCCCTCAAAAGGGTAAGGGCAGAAGAAGTGCAACACAGGGCCAGCTACAACCATCATAGCCAAGCAGTACCCCGGAAAGATACCTAAACCCGAACAGCAGCCAAAGGAAGCGGAGACTGCGCCACGATACACTCACTGTTGAGAACCCGCAGGGAATGAACCCCCAACCCTACCCTCCAATTTTTCCCAACGTCAGAATCATACACTCAAATCCCTATCCCGATGTGCCAAACACAGATATGGCCACGGCCATGACACTCAAAAGTAGCTCTTGTCCCACACGCCCACAACCTCGAACCAGTGCGATGGAAATATCTAAACCGCAACGCAAAGCAAAAAAAAAAAAAGTCCCACTCGCTCAGTGACCAATCACAAATTCCTCCCACACCCCAATCCATAATTTCAATTTATGACCAAATCACCAAAACTTCAATCGGTCCGTGATGAATTCTGGGCAACAAAGAGGAACTGGACACAACACCAATGATCGAAGTACTGGGCTAGAGCACCATCGAATCCGGAGTCTGCGCTGAACTGCTTGAGACGACGAGCCGGATCCAGTCGCACTGTCCGAGGAACTGGAGAACAAGCTACTCGGAAGCGCAAACGAAGAAGACGACTGAGAAGTGTAAAGAACGCAGGAGCGAAGAGATGGAGCCAGAGGACATGGAAGGGCCGAGGCCCATTTAGAAAAACTGAGTCAAAAGGAAGAAATCGAAAAGAAGGAGGCCGACTCCAAGGATGAAAGTATTGTGCTGGGAAGCACGGGGCGACAGCCCAGATTGAAAGTAATGAGAGAAAGGAGAAATGGAAAAATATGGGAGGGTAAGGGCCAGGGCCCTGTAGAACGCCAACTCCATCCGGAAATTCGGATGGAAGACGAAAAAGGCCCAGCTTGGGGGACCGAATTATGTGGTTCCGAACACTCCGGTTCGAGGGAGGATGGAAATGTTAGGATTCAACAAAAAACGATTGCCATGGCCGGTCAGTTCAATCGAAACTGGCCCAGGAAAAACGCGGAGGGATTGCTGATCACCGTCCCTTGGTGCCAGGAGACACACAGGAAGAGGGAAGAAACACCGAGAGCGGGAATATCGGTATTCGGTGAGCGACTCAACGACGAGCAGAATTTAACGCCGGCCTTGGTGGCGTGCTTGCAACCACTCGCAATTCTGCGGCAGGCGCTTCCAGGCACAGGTAAGACACTAAACGGGCAACAGCCATCGATCTGCGGACCATGCTGGAACAACGGACACGATAGTTGGGGCTACGGCCACCTCAAATCTTCCGGGCACGAAAAGAATGGAAGAGACCAGGTCAGTAAGGGTAAAGGAAGATGTGAGCCCTTTCTATGGGACAGCATGAGGTCGCTACGGTGAGCAAATTTGAGGACTGAAGGACACCCGAAGGGAAGTCGAGTGCAGGGAATCCTGGCCAGTCAGAGCGGCCACTCGCTCACAAGAAGAGTGGACGCACTAGAGAAAGGAAGACGGGCCCCAGGGGCCGATCAAAGCGCGGAAGATGGCGGACCGAACGGCGGAAGGGCCCACGAGATGAAAGGCCACAGCCTGGACACTTCAACATCAGTCCTCAGGCACCATCTAGGAGCTGCTCTAAGAGCGGAAAGGCCGGACACGTGGCGCGCAATTGCAGATTGGACATGCCCACACCGCACCTAAGCCACTCGAACCGCCTGAGTCACGAAAATACGGGCACCAGGCGGAAAAGGCATCGCTAAAACTTCCCTCGCCACCCCAAAGGAACATCACTCATTGGGCTACGGCCCCTTTCTAAATTAATCATGCGGATCAGACAGAAAAACCTGGTAAGGCGCGGGCCAAAGCATGGCTCACCATCCAGAGCAAAGATCCAAAAAGAAAAATAAGGAAGAATGGCAATTGGAGCAGCCAGAAGGTGAATTAAATCATCAAAGAATCGATAAGTTCACCCCCACCTGCACCAAGAGAAACATTCCCATTCATATTTGCATAAGCCGTCATCCCCCATGAACTTCGCACCCCCCCCATGCACCTCCCCTTTACGGTGACGGCGGAAAGCGTCCGGAACGACCCCAGCCTCGAGAAGGGAAGACCGGGTGATCAAGCAGCGCGGGGATGGAAAGCAGTTCGACTAGTTCCGTTTGATGGTGTCGGTAATCCACTCGTTGAAAATCGGCGGTCGAATTTGCCGGTGTCTTGGCGGAACGGCGGTGAAATGGCCATGGGACGACTTGGCCGTAGAAGGAGGGCGGAAAAGACGGGGGACGAAAACGCGGGACAGAAGCACGCTGACCAGCACCGCACAACCCCGCAACACCGACGACTTCAGCGCACAAAAAAAAACCTCACACCCTTGCTGGGCCAACTTCTCATCCCTCCCCCACACGTGTCTTGCAAAACCCCAACCAATCCTAACATCAAATTAAGGCCCGACACCATCACCACAAAATCAATCCCCTCCCAGCACTTCCCGAAATCAATCCGCCCAACCGACTTCAACACCCAGAAACAATGACAAAATGAAACAGGAAAGGGAAAAGGTCGAGATGAGGAACCAGGGACGGTTCCCGCATGGGTAAGAGGTGTAAGGCGGTAACCAATCGCCAGAGGGGAGGAAAGGGTGGGAAGGCTCCTCCCCCTGGGAGAGCCCATAAAAGGGGTGGATTAAGCCCTTATCCAGGTCGATCAGTCAGTCAGTCCTTTCCCATCCATCCACTCCCGAAGACACTCCCACATCCCACTCGGGGCCGAGCCTTTCCGCGGGGGCGACAGCCCGACCCAAACATTCGAGAAGGGAGTAGGAGTGATCGATCACCAGGGACCCTAAGGGAGACCATTTCCCGAAGCCCAGCACACAGCTTTACTATAGTTTATAATGGAAAAATTGATGGCACTTCGGTCGATGAAACTATTTCGTGGCAAAACCCCCCAAAATAGTTTAGAAATGGAAAAATTGATGGCACTTCGGTCGATGAAACTATTTCGTGGCAAAACCCCCCAAAATAGTTTATAATGGAAAAATTGATGGCACTTCGGTCGATGAAACTATTTCGTGGCAAAACCCCCCAAAATAATTAGAAATGGAAAAATTGATGGCACTTCGGTCGATGAAACTATTTCGTGGCAAAACCCCCCAAAATAGTTTAGAAATGGAAAAAATGATGGCACTTCGGTCGATGAAACTATTTTGTGGCAAAACCCCCCAAAATAGTTTAGAAATGGAAAAATTGATGGCACTTCGGTCGATGAAACTATTTCGTGGCAAAACCCTCCAAAATAGTGTAAGATTGAATGCCATTCACCTTCATCAACCACTCAACACATTTGCCTTTCCCTCTAACGTCTGCCTCTCTCCCCCACATACACACTATCTCCCCATCGGAATTCCCTGTCCTCTGCCCCTTCCCATGTCCCCATATAAACGACGGACTAACGATGGAAAGAACAGCAGAAACGACCGGAGAGTCGAGGGACGACGATCCTTGTTGCTAATCGCCCTTTCATATGGCTGAACCGGACTTATGCATAAAGCGGTTTCCGGACTTATTGGAGTTGGGGAAAGTTGAGGGACACCAGGGCCCGGTTCCCTTGACCAATTCCATCGTTCCTCCAACCCGATAAGCTCCCCCAGGTCCTCTCCCTGGGTATGCACCCCCCACAGCTTTACTATAGTTTAGAAATGGAAAAATTCGATGGCACTTCGGTCGATGAAACTATTTTATGGCAAAACCCCCCAAAATTGTTTAGAAATGGAAAAATTGATGGCACTTCGGTCGATGAAACTATTTCGTGGCAAACCCCCCAAAATAGTTTAGAAATGGAAAATTTTGATGGCACTTCGGTCGATGAAACTATTTCGTGGCAAAACCCTCCAAAATTCTCGGTCTCGGTTCTCGAGTCGAGAAATTTCTCGGTTTTTTTGGGTCTCGGTCTCGGTTCTCGGTCTCGGGTTTTTAGTCTCGGAAAACGAGACTTTTTTGCACTGGTATAGATTGACTTTTTTGGTGAGAATTCATTACAGAATTGAGCGTGAAAGATCGATAATCAAATTTTAGAAATCGTTCATTTAATATTTTTTGCACGAATCAGCTTGCGACAGTCGTTGGTTCAGTGGTTGAATTCTGTCTCATAGTTTATTTACTGAAGGTTCTATTCCCCTACTGGTAAACAATTTTATTCAATTTAATGAATTGTTCCTTTTTATTGATTCTTATTTGTTAGTCAAAAACAAAAAAATCACCCAGAAAACCTTATAAAATGTTGTTTTTTTTTGCAAATTTTAGTGTGGGGTTATTTCAGCAATTCAATTTACGTTCTAAAAAAGGATGCAATCAATCACTAGGGATGGACTAAAACACTTTGGCACATTTTCCTAACTGAATTCACTAAACTCTTTTTTCCCCGGCGGCGCCTACCGGCACCACCGGCCG
Organism: Globodera pallida; assembly: GCA_020449905.1. Lineage (NCBI taxonomy): Eukaryota > Metazoa > Nematoda > Chromadorea > Rhabditida > Heteroderidae > Globodera > Globodera pallida. The sequence goes on from JAIXHY010000016.1 coordinate 824,941, forward strand.
GACCCCTCCTATTCCTAAAAAGCTTCAAAGAATTACCGCATTTTTAAAATTTTGGTTGCCAATCTCTTAACAAATTGAATAAAAAATTCAAAATTTTCTCCGGCGGCGCCTATCGGCACCGCCGACCCCCCCCCCCCCTAAAAGTGAAGCAGAATTTGCAAAAAAAAATTGTATTTTTGAAAATTCCTTAACAAAAATAGCAATAAAACGAAAAATGCACCCCTAAAAATCGACATTGAAAATTTGTAGAACTTAAAATCAAATTTTTTTAGAGAATTTCAAAAAAAAATCGAAATTTCTCGATTCTCGGTTCTCGAGTCGAGAAATTTCTCGGTTTTTTTGTGTCTCGTTCTCGGTCTCGAGTCTCGGGGTCATTTCTCGGTCTCGGTCTCGGTTCTCGGTGTCATTTCTCGGTCTCGGTCTCGGTTCTCGATTCTCGGTAAATTTCAATACCCGAGCAGCCCTACTAACGATGGAAAGAACAGCAGAAACGACCGGAGAGTCGAGGGACGACGATCCTTGTTGCTAATCGCCCTTTCATATGGCTGAACCGGACTTATGCATAAAGCGGTTTCCGGACTTATTGGAGTTGGGGAAAGTTGAGGGACACCAGGGCCCGGTTCCCTTGACCAATTCCATCGTTCCTCCAACCCGATAAGCTCCCCCAGGTCCTCTCCCTGGGTATGGACCCCCCACAGCTTTACTATAGTTTAGAAATGGAAAAATTCGATGGCACTTTGGTCGCTGAAACTATTTGTGGCAAAACCCCCAAAAGCGTTCAGAAAATGAGAAAAGGTCAAATTTCTAATCCGGATTTGCGGACATTATTGGGTCCGGACTCCGGACTTCCGTTGCTAAATTTGAATACACCGAAATGAATTTTACAGGAAAACCCAAAAACCAAATGACAAATTCGAATAACAAATGAATTGATAAAATGTTTTGATCTACACCCGAAAAAAATGATAATCGATCTAAACCGTCTACAGCAAAACCATAAATACCCTCATTTTTCACTCTCCAAATTCCTTGGCAATGTTGAATTTGAAATCTTTCGGTCTAAAGTTCGCTTCAATTTTAGTGCCAGTGCCACCCAGCGAAACACTTGGAAACAAATCGGCGTCAGAATCAACAAGCAGCCCGGTAGTTTCTGCAAAAACAAGTAAATTTTTGACTGAAAAAGAAGGTGAGATTTGGATTTTACGCCACCGAATAATAAATACCCTTAGAAACAGCTTTTTAACGACTTAGTGAATTGCTTAAAAATCAAATAGCCCCCCTAATTTTTTCATTCTTTCTCACTTAAAAGAACTCCGTTCAGCGTGTAAATGATTTGGCGAGTTTTTAAATTGACGCCGCAGCCAATGACGTCGCCGATGATGAAGACGCGGACGTCGCGGCCGTTGACGACGTCGGGGACAATTCGCGGACACCAAACGGAGGTTGACCATCGACGTACGGACGGTTAGTGAATTCGCTGATGCGACATCCCTCAACCCAGTGACCCCAAAATTCGCCAACGCAGCTGTATGCGTAGCCTTCATTTATTTCAAGCTCTTTTACCGGTGACATGCCTTTGGTGGGCCCAAGTCCAATGTAAATAGGATTACTGTAAATATAATAATTAGGAGCCGGATTTATAGTTTTTTCTAAAACTAATTAGTTATGTTTTTAGTTGCTTAAAAAGTCCAAATAGTTTCTAAAAAGTGTACTCTGCCAAGGGTCAAAAACTTTGTTTGATACAATTTCAAATCAAAAGCAATTCAGTCAAAAATTTAAAAAATATGGAAATTTTTAAAAACTCCATTTTTTGGCAGGCAAAATTTTTAGTCTCGAAAAGCCCATTTCTAGGGGTGATTTATTTTGAAAAAGTGGATCCTTAGCAGGGCTGGGCAAAATCGGAAAATAAAATCCGAAATCCGAATTCCGAAATTCCGGAAAACCAAAAATCCGAAAGGATTTTAAATCCGAAATCCGAATTCACGTAAATCCCGAAATTTTTCCGGAATCCGAAACCCGAAATCCGAAATTTTTTCAAGGGAACTTTTTGCACTATCGATAATAAAAAAAATTTATTCAGCTTCAATTCTTCATCATCAATTTTTTAAACAATTCTGCTTTCCCATTTTCGTGTTTTTTTTTGCGCGCGATTTTTCCAACTACTTTTTAGGCGAAGGGCGGGCGGGTCGGCGGTGCCAATAGGCGCCGCCGAGAAAATTTTGACTTAATTTGTTAAAGAAATTTGGCTTTTTTGCGGTTTATGAAATTAAACAACTTTGAACAAAGTTATAAATTCCGCGAATTCTACAATCAAAAAATGAAATAAAAACTTGTGAATTACCGTATAACCTAAAATAGAACGCCCGGGAGTTCTATTTTTCAACCCCCCCAAAAAGGGGAGTTCTAATTTAGGGGGGCGTTCTATTTTAGGTTATACGGTATGTCTAAAATATTGAAAAAAATTAAAAACACGAAATATTTTGGATTGTTTAACCACAGTAAATAATCAGACAAAAGTAGGAAAAATTAGTTAAACACACACAGGGATTTGAACCACCACACCACGCACCAAGTGCACCCACCACTCGCCACTACACTATCCCCAAACTTGTTATTGTTTCAAAAATCCTATCCTTAGGGGTGTAAAATCCGAAATTTAACCCAAATTCCGAAATCCGAATCCGAAATCCGAAACGGCCAAAAAACCCGAAATTTTCCGGAATCCGAAATTTCGGATCCGAAATTTTGCCCAGCCCTGATCCTTAGGGGTGTATTTTTTGTTTATAAAAAGAATTTTTGAAAAATAGCGAAATATGGAAAAATATGGATTATAAAATGGGTCTAGAAGCTCCAACCAAAGCTAAAAACTAGAGCAAGGACTTGAGGACTGATCGAGATTTCGATCGAGATTTTCGAGGATCTCGAATCTCGAAAAATCTCACGAGATTTTTAGAGATTTTCAATCATTATTTTCTATGAATTTCCAAAAGAACATCATATATGGGGTTTTCAAGGGTGCTGATCGCGAATCTGACAATATTTTTAAGATTTGACAACATCTATGATTTTGAAAAATCTATGTTTTTATTTGTTTTTCACCATTAATCACCCTAAAGATAGAGACTTAAGGGTTCGGTAAGCGTAGGCCTAAGCCACACTGGCTTGGGGTTCGTTAAAACCTTGAAAAACCCATAATCTGATGTTTTAAGCAAATTTGGGGAGGAGGTCGAAAAACGGGAAACCTTTTTTTGGGTGTGGAGAAGGGTCGGCGATGCCGATAAGTGCCCGACTTTTTTCAAGAAAACTATATTTTTCTGGAAAGGAGAGGTCCGGCGGTGCCAATAGGCGCCGCCGGCAAAATTTTTTAAAGATTTAACAATGTTTATTAAGAAATTGCTCTAAAATTTTAGAAACTTGGTTAAAAATGAGCAAATATTGTTACACTTTGGGCATTTAAGCGCAAATTTAATAATAATAAAATGCTTTCTTTTAAAATCTACATATCTGACCCCTGGGATAAATTGACTTTTTTACATGATTTTTTGAAATTAACAAGAAAAAAAATTGGATCTCTCGGTACTTAGCTAATAATATTTGTAAACACAGCAATACCTCACTTTGCGCGCTAATATTTTCACTTCGTAATAGAAAATGCCCGATTTAATTTTTGGGATTGGCTGTTCAGCGCTGACAGTGCGATCACCTAAAAAGTAAATTAATTCAAAGAATTGCGTAAACTCTCTAAATAATTAAGCACTTACCAGATGGATCGGAATCCCATCGATTTCCAGGGGTTAACCCTAATAAATGTATTTATTATTGAATTTAATTGCATGAAAATGCTTTTTTATACCAAATTTGATACCCAAATCATGAACTTCAGAAAGCGTCGGTTGTTTAGGCATTTGGTTCAAAAATTTATTAAAGATCTTGCTCTAAACTATTTTTGTGCAAAAATTCAAAAACTTTCAATGATGTTTTCGACTAAATTACAAAAATTAGCATATTTAATGCTCAAGTTTTCAGTGCATATAAATCCCATCTCTAATTATGAATCACTCAGGCTACCTGGGTTTTTTTTTTGTTCAGCATTGCCAGGACTGGAGAGTTCATTTTCGAGTTTTGTGTTTGATGCTGATGTTTTTGGTGATGCATCTGAATTCTCTACGTGAGTAGAAAATGTAAGTGAAAATTTTTTTTGGTCAATTTACTAAATTTTTGTTACCCTAACCCGGACTTTTTGCAAAAAATCCTGAAAAAATCCGAGAAAAAAAAATTTACAAAAATTGCCAACATTTTTTGGATACGCATCTTCAAACCCTATTTTTGAGTCACTCAACTCAGTCTTCTACCTGCGTTTGGTTTAGCATTGCCAGAACTGGTTGATCCTTTATTCTTGAGTTTGGTGTTTAATGGTTTTGGCGATGCATCTGAATTCTCTACGTTAATACAAAATGTAATTTTCGATATTTATTAAATTTTTATTAGAAGAAAACCCCAAAGATCCAAGGATGAAACCGGATTCCGGGTTTCTGGACATTTTTGGATCCAGAATTCCGGACTTTTTGACAAAACATCCGGAAAAAATCTAAAAATTGGCAAATTTTTTGGATACGCATCTTTTTGAGTTACTCAACTCATTCTTCCACCTTTAGCATTGCCAGAACTGGTTGGTCCTTTATTCTTGAGTTTGGTGTTTGGTGTTTTTGGTGTTGCATCTGAATTCTCTACGTGAATTGGAAATGTAATTTTTGATATTTACGAAATTTTTGTTAGTCACCAGATGCAGAAAAATCATAAAATATTTTGAACAAAATTTTAATTTCTAACAAATTTTTCTGACCCGTCTCCAGCAGAATAAAGGCGGCCACCAAGAACAAGCAAACGGCGTCCAAGAAGTGAAAGGTTCGCATTTTGAGGCACTAAGCAATAAAAAATAGTTTTTTTGAATGATTCTTTCTGTGGCATTTGCCACCGCTTTTATACGGCTATAATCGCTGGCTTAGAATGTGCCTTCAATTTGAAATAGTATTGCCAGAGAAGAGAGTGGGGAGGGGATGCCAGAGAATTGTGGTTGGCATTTGCGTAAAGCAAATTTTGGCATTGCCATATTAGCATTGTTAACGAAGATAGTGGGGAGGGCATTTACTTAAAGCAAATTTTGGCATTGGCATTGTTAACGAAGATAGTGGGGAGGGCATTTACGTAAAGCAAATTTTGGCAGTGGCATTGTTAACGAAGATAGTGGGGAGGGGATTCGAGTTGTGGTTGGTATTTGCGTAAAGCAAGCATTGGCATAATTTTTAGTGGAATTGATTCCCCAGCAAGAGGTATTAGTGGATAAATCTGAATTGCACTTTACATACACATGGGCTGCTAAGTGGGTAAAAGATGTGGCTTTTGGGCATCCATAAGCCTTAAAGCATTGTCAACGAAGAGAGTGGGGAGGGGATGCCAGAGAATTTTGGTTGGCATTTGCGTAAAGCAAATTTTGGCATTGGCATGAACGGGCTAGCCTGGTCTTTAGAAAATTATTTATAGCTGAAACTAGATTGATCAATCGGTGCACTTCATTTGGGTGAATCTTAAGCTTATAATAATAAAATTTAAAAACCAATGAAAATTCATAATCCTTTTTGGCTAGCCTATCCTGGACATTGTGGACAAGCAAATACAAAGTTTGGCTTAATTGATCACTTTGATCAATGATCAAATACAAATTTTGAAAATACACAATGAATAGCAAAAGCCAAAACAGAAATAAAAATGCCAGTTTTCTTAATCCGGAGAAAATGATTATTAATTAAATTTATGAAATAATTTCTGTCAATGTTTATTTCCTAATGTTAGCCTGCAGCTTGTCCAAGACGACAAGGAGTTGTGGTCCAGACGGGATTGCTACAGCAAAAGCCGCGGGTGTTTCCGCTCGTCGGCTTCCTCCTCCTCCTTGGGCCTGAACACAGATTGCCTTCAGCCGTTGCTGCTGAACTGCTCGCTCCTGTTGCCCTAGTTAAAACAGTCTGTTCAATTTTTTACTCTTTACTGAGTTCTGCTTAATTTTTTTAGTTTTGGCTTAGCGAACAGCTCGGTCACACCTATAGAAAATACTCTTAAAATCGCTACCTAAATTAAGAATTAATTACCCTAAATGAGCCGACAAAAAGGGCGCCGCGCCCGCTGCTTCCGCTCGCTGCCATTGTGCCCATGCCCAACAAATGCAGCGACGTTGTCCCACCGGTGCCACTTTTGTTACGCAAATTGCTTGGCCTTCGGCTACTGCTGGAAATTGACGAAAGCAATCCTCCGCTGGTCACTGCTAATTCGTGTCCATTCATTACGCCGGGGGGGGGGGGGGTGGAGACAATTGGCGAATGGTCGCGCAACGAATGAATGGGGCAAAAGCGCGTCACTTTATATATTAATAAGCCAATTCATTCTCGAATGAATGCAAAAAGGGCACATCTGCTGGATGTTTCAACTTACTAAAAGTTTGAGAAAAATATTAAATTTACAAAATTTGCTTTTGGCGGTTCAAAATTCAGTTTCGTTTTAGGAGGCGCTGTTCTTTCTTCTGTTGAGAACGGGAAAAAAGGTAATTTCTGGCTGAAATGAATGGAAATGGGCGGGCACCAAACCTCGTTAATAAAGCAATAATATTGTCAAAATGAATGGTGACGAGCGAGCGAATGGACGGAGTCTCGTTTTGTTGGTGCCCTTTTTGGAAACATTTGCAAAAAATGAGAAAATAAATGGCATTTAAGCTAACGTTTTGTTTCATTCAGCCGTTCAACTTTTAATTTGACTAAGCGAATTTAAATATTTTGACTTTAATTATGAAAAGAAAAAATGTTTAATGTTAAAAGTTACACAAAAAAAGTTTTAAAAGATGAAATGTCTCAGAGAGAGAACGTAAAAACTCTCAAAAATATGCTCCGACGTCGTCAGCCAAATCAAAGTCTTTGTCTTTTGTCCAAGCGAATCTATACACTGATCGATGAGCGGCTTTAGAGCCATGATCAGTGGCGGGTGGCGGAGGCCGAAGAAGTGATCGGCTGTTAAAACTTTTATCTTTCCGCCATCGATCGTGATCAAACGGACGGAGGCCCACGGATTCTCCACAATTACCGATATTGTATTGTTTATTAAAATAGCTCAATTATATTTCTTTTTTTTTATATTATTTTCATTCGAATTCCAACCATTTTCAAGTGGCCATACAAATGTTGAAAATTTTGGAAAAGCGATGGGCAAATGGGCAGGAAATAAATGCGGGAGGAGGGTGGGGGGGGGGGCTTATCGGTCCAATAAATTGCGCTTCCTTTCATTGCTTAATCCATTCTTTTCTTTTGCTTTCTTTTTATTTGTATCAACAAATTCGATCGTTTCTAAATTTTTATTTTGCCATTTGCCTCGTGTCCATTCCATATCAAAGGATCGCAAATGATTATTTGAAAAACATTTGGGCCCATTTATTGGCGGCCTTAAATATGCTATGCCGAGATTTGTTGTCAATTCTTTTAAATCCGAGACTTTACGGCTTTAAACTTTGTCTTAGCACAGCTTTACTCCTCCTCTGGGATGCCTGAAAGCTTTATTTAAGAATATGTCCTGTAAAACGCAAGTGTTTTCTGAATGGTGTTGATTTGTCTGTTCCTAACAAATTTTGTCACAGTAATTAACGCTGTTCCCAAGTTTTATTTCCTATTTGGCATTCATTACTTTTGCACATTGATATTTGTCAGCCAATTAGGAAGGGGGTGATAAAAACTAAAGTACGAGTTTTCAAATTAGTCAAAATAGTACAGATTGGACAATTGTGGGCCGATTTCGGAAATTCTGCACCCGGTATAGGAAAACTTTCGGGTTTGATGTCGTCGTGGCCTTTATTCTCGGGGGAAACTGACATGAAATAGTCCGTCCTCATGCTTCGGCAACTCCGACCTAATTCGTACCTCCCTTACAGTTTAGTCATTATTTTTTAAGTTTATCTTAATATCAAAAGAATTGGCTACAATGATTTGTGAAACATTTAGTTAAAATCTGTCGATAGGTGCGTTTGAGTAGATGTATCGAATAAAGGCAACGCAAAATATAATATCAATAGTAAATGTGAGCGGGAAGAACATTGAAAGGGCACAGATTAGTGATTTGGCCATATGAATTTTGATTACAAGTTCGCTGGTATTTTTTGTAAAGTAATTCATCGAATTGGCTTCCATACTGCTGCTCGATTTCATCTGCTGTATATTCTCGGCTCAAACATTTCACTTCCCCTCGTGTTGCGGCAGAAATAAAATCGCAATAGATTGAAACGCGAGTATATGTGTCTGTAAACCAGAAAAATGGATTTTTGTAAGTTTTAAATCGGTAGTAACTTTTACATTAGAGTGAGCTAATAAACTTAATACGTACATTGTTAAAAATTCAATATTAATGGGATCAATTCCAATTCGGCAGTGTTTTTATTAAAATAAATTTAAAAAGTTAATAATAAATCTTTTAATAGAACAGAAATTTATTTATTGTTTTCGAGAGCGAAGAATATAAATCTAAATTTAAGATCAGCATTCTATGCCATTGATAACCATAAAACGATTTTTATACATATTTACCTATATTACTTTTTAATAAACTATTAAAATTACTGCCGAATTCTCAACCGTGACCGTCCCAATGTCCCAATCTTTTGAACCCCAACTAAATTAGCTGTCTTTTTGTTTAAATTTCTCCTTTGTTTTGCCGACGGCGCTATCTTGCCTGGAAAAACGTCACGGAAAAACGGTTGAGTGTAACTTGATATAGACAATCCCAGTAGGTAAAAAAGGCCGTTTCGCTCCACTTGAATTGGACCGCCACAGTCACCCTGATTAAAAGTATGTAAATTTTCAAAACAAAAAAAAAAATCAAATTTGCTGCGTTTAAAAATGGGAAGTAAATGGTCAATTGTCAGTTTTATAGACTAAAGTGTTAGAAATTTTTTTTCTTTCAATGTATTTTTTTTGAATTTGCAAAATTTTTGCAGAGAAGAAATTTTAAAAAATAGCATATGCAAAAACATGAAAAACCCTCTCTATTCTATTGGCGAAAAATGAATTTTTAGTAAAATGCGAACATGATTAGGCCACTCTTTGTGGGGTATACTTTGTAAAATATTGCTAAAAAATTACGCATAATATTCCACGATCGATGGCTCCAGCGCAAACAAAACGGTTGGCATTATATCTAATGCCTTGGTCCTTGAACACAGCTTCGCAATAGGCATTAGATACCAGCGGGACTAACACCTCGTTAAGCACCTTCCTGCTTTCAAGAAAGTCCGGACTTGAGAAGTTTGCTGAAAAATTTGTTTTTTTATTAAAAACACTTTATTGCTTACAAGATTCAGTGCTCCACCCGACTGTATTCGCTAGCATACCGTGAGAGGTGGGCAAATTTCTCACCAAGCAAATGGGTGACACTCCCCGTCGTGCTCTGTCAATCTTGACATCGAGCTAAATTTAGCATATCAGTATATATAGCAATACGACTGCCTCCCAAAAAGTTAAAGCTAACGGCGACCTCAAAATCAGGAATTTTTGCCCCTATTTTTACTTTAATTTTTGAAATAAACTGAAGCATAATAATTATATTTTACGTGAATGATTGCTATATCATTTTGTCTTGGGTCCAACATTGGTGTTTTGTAGAATTCCTTTGTCACATTGATCTGAACAGCACCAATACGGAAGACGGTCAGCGTATCATGCGATCCGTACGAAATCGTAACATCGTCTGCCCACATTGGTTCATACCTGTCCAAAATTAGAAAATGTAAACAACAACTATATTTGAATGGTCTTAACACACGCGTAACTTTATTGCAATATCCGATCCCGATCGTTAGACTAGACCATTCTCAAAATGATCTTATCTCCTTATCTCTAAACCCGGCTTAGATCTGATAAGACAACAAATCAGATCATTTTGATTTTATCAAAACCAGTCTCGTTGCCTGTTACCCTTGGGCGAAGGGTCTTTCATAGCCCATGCATTCTGCAAGCTGTGTTCGGTTCCAATTCACACAATGCGCAGCAGTTAGGACGTGATGAAGGCTGATCAAGACTCCAGTGCACATCATGTACATTGGAGGCTTTGGTCGTGCACACATCTTTATTGACTGCACGAAAACGACCCACGGGTAAAAATGCGTTGTTAGTGATGATCCGCCAAAAGTCTAAAAATTATAAAAATGATGATTTGTTATGCATTAATATCCTAATTAGTTTTGAGAGCATTAATAAATCCACCAGAACATAATTGAATGTGTGACACCATGGTGTTCAGCGTACCCTAGGTTTTGCAGTTGACCAAAACGCATCAGGCACAGTTGTCTTGATCAATGTTTCGTCCCTTAACCCACAAAGGTTGCCGCAATCAATTTGTAGTGGTGCCTGTGATGTGAAATTTTAACTAATTTTTGAGGCATATTGATTGCCAGTTGAATAAATATGTACTCACAGCAATTGCATCGTTTGCAGATGGAGCAGTTGTATTTGTCGATTTGACACCATCATCCGGAACTGTGTCGTTTGACGAAGTTCTTTTCCAACGGCGTCTTTGATCGGCGTAATATGAAATGTACTGTTGGATAACAGCTTTCTGTTCGTCACCAATGCCATCACGATTTGTTGGCTGGAGTTGAATTTGAGCTAGAATTACTAACATATATTATGTATCTAGCCACTATAATTCATTATTTTGCAAATCCGGGATCGAGATTTTTTAAAACTTCAAAGTAGACGACAAAATTCCGAGTGTCCGTAGATCAAAATATTCTATTAAAATCAAATTTCAAAATTTCCTCTGCGCTGGCCTATTTGCATCGCCGGACCGAACGAAAAATTTTCCGCCCCTTAATAATATCATAACACTCTTTTGATCCTGTCAACCAAAGTCGCTGAAGATCGGCCTGCCCTCAAGTTTTTAATCTATAGCTTTCCGACTTGCTCGTATGTTTAAGGGCAACAGGTTAGAGAAAAATCTCGTTTGTACAAGGTACCATGTTCTCACCTCTTTCATCATCAAAATTTGGCGAACTATAAATGGATCGGTGTTGAGTAACCCATCTCCCAACTGCTTCGTGAAACGGGTAATGGGAATTAGCGCCACAGTGTTGCGCTGCGTCGTAGTCCATGGCAACGCTAGACAAGCCAACACCAACAAAACCTTGCATAGTAATCCAGTCTAGCTTAAATGTTAAACATTTTTAACATTCATTGAAGCTGCTATCCACCTTATGTTGAACACTTTCGTGTGTAGGCCAGATGAAATCAACGCAGTGTGATTCGTTCAGGAGAAAGGTCATGGCACGGCTGCGATCATAGACCACATGTCCAAATGATTTAATTGCTTTGCAGATCTGTTAAAATAAAGTGAGATTTTTATCTTGTTAAACATAAAAAAGTTTGATGTTTTTATTCTCAAAACCCTAAAATATGCTTTTATTACTAAAATCTTATCCACATAGTAAAATTTGCGTGTAAATCAATTTTCGAGATCCCCACCTGCGGTGTAGACAAATGAAGAACATTGCTGTTTTCAATTGTGTTGTTGGAGAGCTTAAAGCATTTTCCAGGAACTTCTATTCCGATGATTGTTTTGTTGATCAAAACGTTGAAATTACGAAGATGCGCTAAATTTACTTATATAAAAAGATTCTACAACCGAAAGGAGGAAGAAATGAGCGGATGAAAAAAGCGAAGAAAGAAAGGGATAGGAAGTGAGGGGGAAGAACCTAAAGGGAAGAAAAGAAGAGAGAACGGAAGAGAGGTAGAGATGAACGGGATGGAAGAAAGGAAGAGATGCACGGAAGAAAGAACGAAATGAATGGAAGAAAGAAAGAGATGAACGGAAAAAAAGAGAGGAAGGGAGGGGAGTTGAGAGGGAAGAACGGACGAGGGGAACGGGTGGGAAGACATAAATGGAAGATAAGAGAGAGAACGGAAGGGAACGGAAGAGAGGTATAGATGAACAGGATGGAAGAAAGGAAGAGATGCCCGTAAAGAAGAAAGAGATGAACTGAAGAAAAATGAAAAGAGGAAGGGAAGAGAGTTGAGGGGGAAGAACGGAAGAGGGGAACGGAAGGGAAGACATAAATTGAAGAAAAAAGAGAGAACGGAAAAGAAGAGAGGTAGAGATGAACGGGATGGAAGAAAGGAAGAGATGAACGGAAGAAAGAAAGAGATGAACGGAAGAAAAGAGAGGAAGGAAGGGGAGTTGAGAGGGAAGAACGGAAGAGGGGAACGAAAGACATAATTGAAAGAAAAAAGAGAAAACGGAAGGGAATGGAAGAAGGTTGATATGAACGGGATGGAAGAAACAAAGAGATGCACGGAAGAAAAAAAGAGATGAATGGAAGGGAATAGAAGAGAGGTAGAGATGAACGAGATGGAAGAAAGAAAGAGATGCACGTAAGAAAAAATCAAAAGAGGAAGGGAGTGGAGTTGAGGGAGAAGAGGGGAACGGAAAGGAAGACATAAAGCGAAGGAAGTTAGAGAGAACGGAAGGAAAGGGAAGAGAGGTAGAGATGAACTGGTAGGAAGAAAGGAAGAGATGAACGGAAGAAAGAAAGAGATGAACTGAAGAAAAATCAAAAGAGGAAAGGAGGGGATTGAGGGGGAAGAGGGGAACGGAAGGGAAGACATAAAGCGAAGGAAGTTAAGAGAACGGAAGGAAAGGGAAGAGAGGTAGAGATAACTGGTAGGAAGAAAGGAAGAGATGCACGGAAAAAGAAAGAGATGAACTGAAGAAAAATGAAAAGTGGAAGGTTGGGAGGTGATTAATTTTTAAAATGTAATAATGAGGTCTCAGTCAACCTTTTTGCGATAACAACGATGTTGTTCGATCAAACATCGGCCGTTCTGGAGCAAATAGTGTCTGTGCGTAAACATTCAAAATTGTCAAATAACGCTCTACTCGTGCTCTTACCATTACGCTGTTTTGTGGGAAGAGATAAATCATGTCTACCGCTGATCCTTCTTGACCCCATCCACACGCTAATGGCAACTGTTCAACCCGCATTCCTGAATAAAATTAATTATAACCAAAAAAGTGAAATATACGAAAGTCAATGTTTGTCGGATCCCTAGTTTCAACTTCGCTCCAAACCACCCAGACACAGGTCCCGGTTTCTGCACAAATTACGCTGTCATCGTTCATAATTTTGATCTACACACCGGGTTTCAGATTGCCCGATCTTGTCCAATCCTACTTTCTACCGTCGCCACCACTATTTTACTAACCAATTACAATCATTTTCTTTTTGCTCTGCAGATGCTGCTGCTGCAGGAGTAGTCTGCTGAAGGACAATTCGGCATGTAGTTTTGCGATGATGAGTGGAAAAATCTCAAAATGCTCAGCATTTTCATCAAGAAATGATGGTCCAAAGAACAGGCCATCGCAATCATTATTTGCATCTTGCAAATATTTTGACAAGCTTTGTACAATTTTATCTGCTTTTGCAAATGAGTTTAGTGGTTTTGTCGGCTTAAATGATGATGATAAAGCATTGTTGCTGCTCTCAATTCCAAGCAGCAATCCGAAGTTATGTCTTGATAAATGTATGCTGTCACTAAATAAAAGGAAAAAACTTTATCTCCGCATGTTAAATTTGACGTATTCATATTTTTAAAAATAAAATTAAGAACTTTTTCGCCAAATGCCACGCCCCGAAGTGTCCTCATTTTGAAGGTCACTTGTTCCCAAATTTCGGTCCCCCCAGTGTCACAGGAAAATTTGAATCAATGTTCCAGAGACAAAATCACTCAAAACCACTTTATTGGTTTGAATGAGCAGTTTTTAAACCGTTTTTGAACCGGTTCACCTTTTGTAAAAGCATATTAGAAACCCTTTCGGTCAAATGTCGGATTTACTCGTAAAATCCGAAAAATCGAAAATTTCGATTTAACCACAATTTTGGTCCAATTTCAATTGATTGCACAAAGGTGCACATTTTTGATAAGGGGAAGGGCAAAGTCAACTACCCCCCCCCCCCCCCCCCCCCAATTCCACTCTTTTGTGAAGTGTCACCAAAGAACACTCCAAATTCTGCTGTCAACATTTAGTGGTTATCACCCCATTTTTGCACATTGCATGCACATTTCGCTCTTATCTCCCCCAACTGATCAAATCTGTCAGTCAATTGCCGCTCACCCCATCATCTGGTAAACAATTTTGTACCCTTTATAAGCCCGCCGCTTTTCACCACAATCAATTCACTCATCACTTTGACCACTTCGAGGCATTTTGCCGCCCATCGTCAGTTCCACTCGACCTTCCGATACCCCCCCCCCCCCACTCTGCACAACAATTCTCAAATCGATCCACACATTTTCGCCAATCGATCCGTCAGTCCAATGCATTACCCTCTTTTGGTCCAAATCATCCAAAATTCACTTCAAACATTTCAATATCCACTTCAAACATTTCAATGCCATTCGTTGTCAGACCAAATCCCTTGGCACAACATTCATCCAATTCTGGGGACCCCCTGGGGCATTCAATTTCCCGGGTTTACATCTTCCGATTTCCCGCTCGATCATTTCACATTTCCCACACTTGTCCATTGTGTGATCACCTAAATCCTTGGTGATCACTTTGTTGTTTCACATTTCGAGAGAAATCTCGGTTTAATTACCCAAGTTTGAGCTAATAAATTGTGCGCATTCTTGGTGTTTTTTATTCCTTCGGCCCGATCCCCCACCACTCTACAACCCACAAAGCACTAGCGTGTGCGAACTTTGTCGGCATCTCACCCAGATCCGACAGTGGCGACCCTGGCAGGACAGTTGGAAAACAACAGCCTGCGCAACTCCGAACATCTTCAACTGGTGGCTTTAGTTTTTCTTTGGGGAAAATTAAAGAAAGTTGTTGAGTATTGGCTCTCCGTGGTCAAACTTAACAGACTTCAATCAAAAAAGGGTTGGCAAAGTGGTTAAAGGTTGGACTAGTCACTCTCCGTGGTATCAGTTTAACTTGGGGTGGTGTACTGTTCGCTCTCCGTGGCGTTGGTATATCAATTAGGGCAAATTCGTGCTTTTCCGAGTGTACTGTCTGATCTCCGTGTCAGAGGTACATTTCGTGGGTACTGTCTGATCTCCGTGTCAGAGGTACTCTCATTTGGTTGTACTTTCTGATCTCCGTGTCAGAGGTACATCCCTCACTGATTGGTCGTACTGCTCGAACTCCGTGTCAGCTCAGCATTGCACCAACCATCGTTCACGCCGAACAACACAAGCAACGGCAACAAAGCGGCTGAACAAAAGCACGAACCAGCAAAACAGAGAAAGTCGGTGAACAACAAGTTCAAGCAGCACAAACAGAGAAAGTCGGTGAACACAAGTTCAAGCAGCACAAACACAAAGAAAGTCGGCAACAACAAATCCAAGCAGCACATCAAGTGCACAAAAGGGCACAGACGCCAAACAAGTGGACAACGAGTCCAAGAAGCACATCAAGTGCACAAAAGGGCGCAGACGCCAAGCAAGTGGACAACGAGTCCAAGAAGCACATCAAGTGCACAAAAGGGCACAGACGCCAAACAAGCCTTGGACAACGAGTCCAAGCAGCACAACAAGTGCTCAAAGCTGCACCAACGCCAAGCAAACTCTTGAACACGAAGTTCAAGCAGTCGAACAAGCAGCACAGTCTTGAACACCGAGTTCGAGCAGTCCCACAAGCAGCTAAGCCTTGACAACAAGTTCAAGGAGCCCAACAAACAGCAACACTCTTGAACGCCGAGTTCAAGCAGTTCAACGAGCAGAAAAACCCTGAACACCAAGTTCAAGCGGTACAACGAGCAAAACTCTTGAACACCAAGTTCAAGCAGTACAGCAAGCAACACAACCAGCAACACAACAATGTCGGCGCCAATCCAACAAAAATTGGGAGCGGCACTCAATATTCTGACCCGCGCACGGACAGCGGCAGAATTGAATCTACTGGCCGACAACAACGCATCGCATCTCGAGAACGCGCTCAGGTTCGAGACACAGCTCGAAAAGGCACAAAAAGAGGCAAAGACCTTGGACATTTTTATGGACGACATACGCGAAGCGTCTAGCGCATGGGCCGACCTTTTGCGCAAACTACCAGCAGCAGACAGAGATACTGGCGACGCCGAATTCAACGCGTTCAGCATAAGAGAGAAAATAAACGACAAGGCAGACGAAGCCTCAATCAAACTCAGGGACCTGCGCGACCTCATCGGCACGCTCACAGTCCAAGCCCGACTCTTCCGCAGCAGAGCGGACAAAGAAGAGCGAGATGCTCAAGCAGCACATGCACAAGCATTGAAACACAACGCCGCGGTACAACCGCGCAACAACGCATCGGCATTCACGTCGCCGCTTTATCAATTCCAGCCAATTCAACTGGAACGTTTCTCCGGCAAAAAGCGCCAATGGCCGGAGTTTTACGAGTCATTTAAATCGGCGATTGGAAACCAGCCGATCAGCAAAGCCGAAAAACTCAACCTCCTGCGCAACATGCTTGGAGGAGAAGCCCGAGAGCTTGTTTCCGGCTTTCTTCTCAAAGACGAGAACTACGACGTCGTACTTCAGTTGCTGAAAGACACATACGGCGCACCAGAAGAGCACATCATAGCTCTGCACTTCGAACTGGCCAATCTCAAGGCCTGCAAAAGCCTGCGCGACACACAGGTATTCTTGCTCCAGCTCGAACGACTCACGCGCGAACTCAACAATGCTGGAGAGGACTTCGAAGGTCCGCCAACCTTCCTCATGTTGGAAAAGAAGCTGACGCCAGCATTCCTCCGCACCATACTCAACAGAAAAGGGGAGGATCCTGCGCACTGGAGCACCACCAAGTTCCGCAACGTACTCAACGAAGCAGTCCGAAAGGAAACACAAATTCAAGAAGTAATGAGAGAGTACGGCCATCAGCAAATTCAGCAATCAGCGCAAACAAACAATCAGCCAACGCACGCCCAACCGCAGAGGGCACACAACGAAGCAACAACAAGCAGAAGTTATAATCCAGTTCCGACACAACGGGAACCCACATTCAATACATCCGGCAGTCACAACCAAACCCCGGAGCAACGGGATCGCACCTTTGTTTCCTCAACGGTGGATGAAACACCGCAATGGCATAGCGAAATGCCACCGCAACGAAAGCCCCAGCCGATAGGGCAACAGACGACCCAACAACAGCAACTCCGCGCAACGGAACGCGCACAGCATTACAGTCCGCAATCGACAGAAAACTATCAGAGGAAACCACCATATCCCTGCATCTTCTGCGGAAGCAACCATTGGCATGAGGAATGCCAACAATTCAGCACAATTCAGCAACGGCTCGACATCATCCGAGAGAAACAATTGTGTTTCAAATGCTTGAAGCCAAATCATCGCGCATACGCATGTTCACGACCAAGCAAATGCCACCGATGCAGACGACCTCATCCTACATCACTTTGTAGGGATGGCATCAACGAATCAGCGCAAGGCTCAACGACCACAAACGAATGCAGCAACCAGGAAACAGAGCAAGGCAACAATCAGCAACCACCATCGCCATGCATTTTTTGTGCTGGAAATCACTGGAACGACGATTGCCGCACGCATAGCTCAGTCCAACAGCGAACCGACGCAATCAAAGAAAAAGGATTGTGCTCCAAATGTCTCAGCGCAACTCATCAATCAAGCGACTGTCCAAAGCCTAAACAATGCTTCAAATGCGGACAACCTCATCCGACCGCGCTTTGTCGGGACTACAACAACGGACCAACTCAATTTGCCACCGCAGCAATTGATCCACTCAACTTCGAACGAAGTCCGGCATCCTCCAACGGCATCAGAACGCAAGTCATGCCTCAACAATGCAACACAATCAGGGACAACCAAACAAAGACCCTACTCATGACAACAACGTCAACAGTCTTCAACCCAGCACAACCGCATCGCAACATGACGGCAACAGTGTTTATCGACCCAGGAAGCCATCGATCATTCGTCACAAAAAGGGCGGCAAAACAACTGAAACTACCAGTAGTCCAAGCGGAAGAATGCCACTTAACCAGCTTCGGCGCTCGAAAGCCCAAGAAGTACATCAGCGATCTGGTTAAGATCGGATTGCAATGCGCAGGGGGGAAACGACTCATCTTCAACCTCAACGCGCTACAGTTTCTGGTGAACGACATGCCATTAATCCACTTGAACCGATTGAGCAAGGCACAGCTTCAACGCACAAAGCTGTCGCCACCACATAGCGAAAGACAACCCGACATCATGTTAGGCATGGATGTTTGGAACGAACTCAACGTTCACCCAATTGAACGCCTACCCAGCGGCTTCATGCTATGCAACTCAACAATCGGCAAACTCCTCAGCGGATCTGGACGCATCGAACTGACCCAGGCCTCCAACGTCGTCACGTTTGTTGGCCCAGTACAGGAACAAACAACAACCACACCAAAAACAAAGACGCACATACAAACTTCTGGTCAGATGAAGAAGAAACAGCATCAAGTTCGAACGAATTCGAACCCAACCAGCGTTGAGCCAACCACAAAGGTTCAAGTCGTCGAGAAACGCCGAGAAGAAAAAGAGAAAGAACTTCTCAGTCAGCATCAACGCAATAAGCTGTTGACAAACACAGCTCGGCTGCGCACCAGTGCAATTTCAGCAGCACCTCAAGCAAAGAAACAAGCAATCATTGACCTCACGTCAGACATCAACAGCGATGAAGACAAATCAAATTTATCCGACGTGGAAGTCATCGAGAAAAGCCAACCAACCACGCCGGAACGGAAGCGAGCAACAATGCAATCGAAGTCAACAAGACGAAGCACACCATTCAACAAACATGCGCTTGGCACGCTTATGCTCATCAGCCTAATTGGACTGATGGCTATTCATCCAATCGCAATGGTCCAACACGCACATCTCATCCCGGCGCAATCAGCAACAGAAACGACAACCGGTTGGACATCAACAACAGCACGCACATGGAACACGCCTCCAACAACGACATGGCCCCAATCAACGGCAAAGTCCTGGTCAACATTAACAAATGGCCAGCCATTCCGCTTGAGCACAGTCCTCACGACTCAACCAAGCTGGACGACCACCCAACCGACAACTACGAACCCGCCAACATTTCAACACGTCCAAACAACTCAGCCAACATGGACAACGACCTCGCAAACTCCAACGCCTCAACGAATCCACACGTGGACTATCACAACTTCACGGCCTACAACAGCAAACCAGCGCGGCCCCACAAACCGCACATCATCAGTCAGCAGATCACCTTCCGCTGCAGGTTGGGATCTAGCAACAGCAGCAACCGGCGATATGCAACGAACCGACAAGACTACCACGGTTCACAAGGTGAAAAAGCATCTCTTTTTTGAGTGCAAGAGCAACAACAAAACAACCAGCACGACACGAAAGGAAATCAGCATCGCCCTTTCAACTGGACATCATCGCACCGACGGTCCAATTTCCGAACAACTCCGAACGGTGCGACCATTCAAACCAAACGCCCTTCACGAACTTTACGCGACAGTCAGCAACAAGTCAAGCAGCGAACTGAAACATCACCCACTGATCTTCCACCAATGGAAACTTGACAATGACACCAACTCAACACGCTTCACGCCCACAAGCGAAATTGCGGCTCAGAAAAGCTCTAACACTGAAGCAGCACTCATCTGCGCGAACCAAGGCCCATGGAACCCTCACCGGAGACGACGACGGACAGACGTGCCCGATCAAAAGAAAGGACGGATGAGCCACCTCTACGGATGAGCCCCTTCGCCGTCGGGAATGTCGGATTTACTCGTAAAATCCGAAAAATCGAAAATTTCGATTTAACCACAATTTTGGTAAAGTCGAGAAAATTATGTTCCTAGAGGTACAGCCATGGTCATATGTTTATGGTCAAATTCTGAGGTGCTAGATAAGTTCCCAAAACGATCTGAATAAGTTTAATGGAATTAAACAGTTGCATATTCTTGTAGAATTTTTTGTGGGCTTTCAAATGATGTCATTCATTCTACCAAAAAAATTCTTATTTTATTTTTAAAAAATTTTCTTCGCTTAGGTCAGTTGTTTGGTGGTCATATGTATAGGGTCAGAATTTTAAATTGAACTAAATTAATATTTTGTAAGGCCACAAATCCCGAAGAAAATTCATGCAGGCATAACTTTTGATACTGATCAAAAAAGGTAATTGGGCCAAGTTGCTACAACACCTTCTTCATGGAAATCCGGAAACCCTAAAAGACACTGAAAATTGGGGTAAATTTGAGAAAAAAAATCCCCGAGGGCTTGGAAAAAATTTTCTGAAAAACCATTATGAGGGATAAGTAGCCCACAAAATCCGCTACAAAACCCAAAAAACCGCTAACAAATAAGCTCTGCGACTTTTCTCCAATGAGCGGCATCGACATGTGCAACCTTACGCAGGGACCGTCTGCAGGGGGTACTGTAGAAATTCTACAAGAATATGCAACTATTTAATTCCATTAAACTTATTCAGATCGTTTTGGGAACTTTATCTAGCGCCTCACAATTTGACCATAAACATGTGACCATGACTGTATACCGGGTCAAAATCCGAATCTGAGCTTTATTTTGACCCTTGACCCGAATTCGAACATTTTGGATGATTCTGAGGCCAAAATTAATTTTTGGAAAATTTAAATTTTCATAAAATTGTTCGAATTCGGGTCCGGGGATCGAAATGGAGGTCATACAGCTCCGACAAAAAAAGGGGGGATATGGGCCGTGATCCCGGTCCGGCCCGCTGCTCTTGACAATATGTACAAGTTTTTTAGAGAAAATATTACTGATATTTTGCTGTTGGAAAGTCCTTGTCCATTGTCCGGGATGAAACAAAATAAAAATGGATTTGCAGAAACGGCTAAGAACGTGATGGATGACAGCAAGCTTATTTTGTGAAGGCATGAAGCAAATCCCATATTTAGTTTGGAGCGTGGCGAGAGTTGAACGGCAATCAAATGCTAAATGAAAGTGAGTTGGGTGGAGGTACAAATTTAGTGATTGACAAAGTCCGTACAAAACGTGACCATCCGGGAGGAGGCAGATGTTGATAAGCAAACATAAATGAGATGGCAATCAAAGGCTGAATCGAAAAGAGGGGAAGAAAGGAGTACAAATTTTGTGATTGAGTCCGCACAAAATGTGGCCATCCAAGAGGAGGCAAATGTTGATAAGCAAACAAACATGAAAGCAAGAGTGGCTGATGACAATCAAATGTTGAATAGCGGGGGAAAGGGGGGGGGGGAGATAGAGTGGAAGAGGCAGCAGCAACCGCACAAAGATTGGAATCATTTTATGGCTTTATATTATTCATATTGGAAGCAATAAATACAACTTTACTTTTATTAAAATCGCTGACGAATTGCTTGAACTAGGGTTCCTCCCCGACTCCTCGGGGGCGGGAAAAGTCGGGGTCGGGGTTTTCGTCCCCGACTAAAAAAGTCGGGGTTTCCCAGCAGAAACCCCGAAAAATTAAAAAAGTCGAGGTCGGGGAGAAAACCCCGACTAAAAAAAGTCGGGGTTCGGGGACGGGGAGGAACCCTTGCTTGAACCCATTGATTTACTTGGTAAAACCTCTCTCATTCCTAAAAAGCTCTAAATATTACTATACTTTTTTAACATTTTGGTTGCAAATCTCTTAACAAATTGAGTCAAAAATTCTCGGCTGAATCTAAAATAAAAATTTTTCAAAAAAGCTTCAGTCTCGGGTTTTAAACCGAGAAGAGTATCAGGTTTTTTGGGGTCTCAGTCTCGGTAAATTTCATGTCGCGGAATGGCAAAAAAATATCAGAAAATTTAGAAAAGGAAAGATAAGCTGAAATCAAAATATATTTTAACATCTTGCATATTTGATATAAAAATTGGTGGACCAAATTTGTTGAGTTAGGAAAATTGGGAACTTCACTTTCTTGATTGGAAACAACAGAACCGTGATCAGGTGTGCTACTTGGATCTCGTGAATTTCCTGATCACGGTGGGTTGGTTGTGTTTAATTCATTTTACTCAAAAACAAAACATTCATTTACACAGCAAAATGGTTGATAAAACCAATTTTGCGATGAATATTTTCTGCTTTTGGATGTTTTCCATGCCTCGCAAGCCCAAGAAGAAACATACCCGTAAGGGTTTTGATTTATTTTATTTTTAATAGAATATTATTTTTTAATAGGACGCGTCTGACCGGACAATCCATCAACAATCACCCAATTTCCGTCGCCCTGCTGGACCAATGCTTCCCGTACGAGGAATCCAAATTGTTTGGAATAGAATTTCGACTCCCGCGAACGGGCGGAAATTGTGATGATGGGTTCGATGAAATTTCATAAAAAATCGAAAATTCCAAAAATTACTTAGCCTGATTATCTGCTATCTCGGCTCGCTGGCAACCCGGACCGTGGATAACGTGCACACCATGAATGGCATGTCAGTCAACTCCGAGCTCTTCAACGTGGACAACGCTTTCAATGTATGGAGTTTGGAGCATCGGATAAATGGGATTTTCAAAAAATTTACAGAATTCTTTGGCCAAATATTGTACGGAAGAACATCATCAAGCTGAGCACATCGCTTCTCGGACTTGGGGATAAGGAAAGGTAAAAACTCCGAGAATCTTGAATTAAAGGTTTCTATTTAGCTTCGAAATTGACGCCCAACGCCAATTCGTCATTCATTTTGGCAATGAAAATGAATTTTTTGCCTATGTAACGGTCGATGGAGGTTATTTTCTTATAATTTTAAATGAAATAATTTTGATTTTTAATTTTCAGGAGAATCTTTGAAATTGCGGGCGACAAGGCTAAACTGGAAGCATTCACCGAATTGGCTCCAAAGGGTGCGCGTTTGAAGGATTTCGTCGGATTTTGGACGTTGGGCCTGGACATGTTGCCGTGGATGGACCACGAAGTGAAGCTGTTCGTCAACCGCACCTGCAGCTGCACCATGGAAGCTTGGGTATATTTTGATTAAGCCTGATCATATGCTGATTTTATAAACAAAAAAGTTCATCCGCCCGACCGATGGAGTGCCAAAGGACCCGAAAGAGCCATCAACCGGAATCGGAGGACCAACACAATCAAAAAAGTGCCATTGAACAGCAGTCTGAAGGCTAACCATCTGATCCGGATCCAAATGCTAATCGATGGAAATTCTCTCGATAATAGCATTAGCTTTGAGCTTCTGGATTTGAGTAAGTAATTAGGGTGCCAAATTGACTCAGCATAAAAAAATGGGCATACGCAATACAAATGAGGCAAAACGTCGACTCGACAAAATGGTCGACTTTACAAAAAACATTTCCACTTTGCGCGTGTCGGCCTTTTGTCGGGTGTTTTCTAAATCGGTGTCTATTGTTCCACCGTTTTGGTTATGTCGGGGTTTTGTCCATTCAAGTCTTTGTGACCGATACATTTCAACAATTTGTAAGAAATTCAAAAATGTTATTTGTTAATTTGGTATTTTGTTGTTCTTGGCATGTTAACCCGGCAAAGGTCGACAAATGGCCGACTCTCCTATGAGATAGGTATTCCTGTTTTCCGCGTGTCGACATTTTGTCGTTTTTTTAAATCGGAGTTTGTTGAATTTTAGGCAAACCGCACTGTGACATTCACAATTTCGGGGCAAAATGCAAGCATCCAAATGAATGGAGTAAAACATTTTGATACAAAATTTTGACAAAATTTTTGCTTTTTAAAGTCATTTTATCCGATGAAAATGAAGCGTGCTTATCTGCCAAAAGGAAATGGCACTCTTCTAGTAGAGTTCATCATTGCTTTTACCGAGTACAGCTACGGTATCAAAATGAACGGCGTGCTTTTGGGTCGCCGAGAATTTTTCCCGGCAAATTGGTGGCTTGGATTGCAATTCAAAGACATGACGTCACTTCGGGTCATAATAGAGTTGGACGGAATCGGGATCCCAGCCGGGATCGGATCCCGGTTTTTGAAAAGTCAAAATTCCCGGCCTCGGTTCAACATGCTGGTCCCGATCCCGACTTTTACGATGCCGGTCAATCCCGGAACCGGTTTCAACTCTAGTTCGTAATGATCAAGAATAAAGTTGCTGGGACTTCGCAGTTAACCGAGCCGAACTGATAACCAAAACTGAGGCTTTTCCGAAAATTTCTTAAGAAAAGTGCCATAAAAACAAAATGTACCACTAAAAATCGGAATCCAAAAATGCACACCTTGACTACATTTTAAGTAACTATTTTGTTAATTAAGAAAGCATTGAACGGCAGCGGCGGTGCTGATATGCACCGCCGGGATTCTTTTTTTTGTTTATTTAAAATTTTGTAATTTTGTTATGAAATTTTATCCAACTTTTGCACAAAAACGATCTTCATTAAAATTTGAAATTTCAAGATTCACTCAAATTCTCATTTTTAAAAACATTCTTTCTAAATCGAAATCAAACGATTATGGTTAACCAAAACTGCCAACCCTATCCAAGAAACATGGAACTGATCAGTGCTGCTGATTGATCCGCTCGTTATGCCATTTGAGATGTTCGGTCAGCAAAACTACGTAAGTTCAAGCATTTCAATGTTAATTCTTTTAAATTACAAATTCTTTTTAACATATTAATTTTGATAATTTAAATATTTGTTTAGAAGCCACAGGAACAAGAACTTACACCCTGGAAACGCATTCCCAACTTTCAACAAGGCACAAATGTGACCTTCCGAGTCAAACTGCATTCAATTGAAGATGACTTTCGCATATTTTTTTTGCACAACCGAATCCAGTCGTCCAAAACGGGTGATTCGAGTATGGCTAGTCGGGGATGCTCGTAAATGGCGTTCTAGCTTTGGCATACTCGAGAATGCTTCCCAATTCATGACAAATCCAATTCTCGATTGGACAATGGGAATACTCAAGAATGCCAGTATAGCTTGGGATCGAGAATGCCGGTCTGGCTTTGAGATCTCGAAAATGGCTGTATAGCTTTGGGGGCGAGAATGCCGGTCTGGCTTTGGGATACTCGAAAATGGCTGTATAGCTTTGGGGGCGAGAATGCCGGTCTGGCTTTGGGATACTCGAAAATGGCTGTATAGCTTTGGGGGCGAGAATGCCGGTCTGGCTTTGAGATCTCGAAAATGGCTGTAAGCTTTGGGGGCGAGAATGCCGGTCTGGCTGTGGGATACTCGAGAATGCCAGTATAGCTTTGGGGGCGAGAATGCCGATCTGGTTTTAAATACTCGAAAATGCTGGTTTCGCTTCTTTCGGTCTCGTTTCACAACAAATTCAATTTCGATTGTCTAATTTATGATGTATGCATATCAAAATTTCAATCAAATACCAATTTTGCGAAGTGCCCAATGTTAATCTAACCTTTCCAATTGGTGCAGGAATAGAAATACTGAATGTGCAACCGAAGAAAAATGTAATAGTGCTGCAGTCTTATCTCGTGAGTAATTTTTTTTATTATTTAAATTTATATAAAATCATAATTTGATTTTTATTTTAATTAGGAAGGAAACTTCCGTGATGTCGGCAATATCACCTTGGCAAGCAAACATTCAAAGCCCAAAATGTCTACAATTTGTCATTGTCGTGAATGTTTTCAAAAATCGATGGCATTTTACCAAAGGCTATAATACTATTTAGGTTGATGGCAACGTTACATTGCTGGCAAAGCCCGAGGTTGTGCCGCCAAACGTGCGTAAAAAATCAATTTAATTTTTTGAAATCAAATTTAATTTAAATGACAATAAATACATTTTTTTAGAAGCGCCACACTGACGAATTGTCGTCCGACTTCACCATAAAACTAAACACGCTGCTCGATTATAACGACAAAATCCAACTGAAGTTGAACACGCACGACAAAAGCAAAACTGTCTGCATTCTTTTGCTACACGACGCGGTGAAATGGGACGTTGACAGTCGGTGGTTTTGTGTATTTGGTTAATATATGTATTAATGTTAAATTAATGTTGGTGTGCTGGCTGATTCATGATCTGATCAGAGTTCTGCAATCGGACCCTGATCTGATTGATTGATCAGTGACATGCAATCTCGGGCCTTGATCAGAGAGACCTGCAATCGAATCCTCCTGATCTGATCAGAGACCAGAAATCGGCTCTGATCTTATTGAAAAAGATTCCATTCAGATTTAAATTTGGCATGGACAATTGATTTTGTTGCACCTTGTTTAGCCATTCATTAAATTTGAATAAATTCTGAATTTTGTTTTTCGGACATTTTGTCCGATTTGTGCTACCGGACATTTGTCGTCGGGCTTTATGTCATCGCTTCCATTTAATCAATGTATAATGCTATTAATTGTCTGTGGCATCTGTTCCTTTTGGTCAACTCGAGGCCGCTGTTGCGCGGTACTGCTCGTCCCCCTCCCTGAGCGATTTGTGACGCCTTTAAAACGTCATAACTCCTGACATCCAAATTTTACAAATTCAATAACATTCTAAAGCTTACGTGCTGTAGAATTAATGATTAAGCGGACTAAATTCTTCATTAACTTTG
Organism: Globodera pallida; assembly: GCA_020449905.1. Lineage (NCBI taxonomy): Eukaryota > Metazoa > Nematoda > Chromadorea > Rhabditida > Heteroderidae > Globodera > Globodera pallida. Next base: position 851,489 of record JAIXHY010000016.1, read on the forward strand.
AGAATGTCAGAAAATAAAATGTTCGAAAATTTCGATTTTTTCGTGATCAGTAGTCTGTAACATTTTTGCAATCTTGATCAATAGCTTATACTTGCACAAATATTCTAAAGGCTTAGAGCTTTCGAATAGCACTATGTTTTTAGAACTCGGTTGACTAAGAACCGAGTTATGATTTTTTAAACCGGCCGGGGGGAAACGAGCGGGGGGGGGGGGGGGGAAACGAAGCGCACCCGCTGTTGCGAGCCCGAACCCAAATCAAATTTAAACCATATTTGGAAAATTTTAAGCTTTCGAAAATGGTTCGAATTTGGGTTCGGGGTCGCATTGGTCGAAACGGAAGTCAGATTCGGACTCTACACCCACCGAATACCTCTAGAAACCCCGTTTTACCACTTTGAAAACAATTTTTTTTTCAAAAAAAAAGGAACTCCCACAAACCACACACTGTATTACCTTATTTCATAATGTATTATTTAAAAAAACTGGAATTGATGCCGAAAAGACTCTGTGCCCAAATAACTTGTGCCCTAATGACCGGCGCCTTTTTTTGCCCAATACACCCACTTAAAATCAAAAGTTTTCAAGCATTTTAAAATTTTTATTAGATAATTTTTCAAAAAATTTATATTTCAAAAAATGATCTGAAATACCTGGCTGATAAATTTACCATGTAAAAAAACCAAGTTTTTTTAAAGCTATTATTGTTATTTTTACACACATTTTATAGCTATTTTCGCTATTTCGAGATTTTCTTAATTGCACATCTCTCGTCGTCTATTGCTCGAAGCAAATCCGACCGAACTGATAAAAATGTGTAGCACAAACCTTTGTTGGGGTGTAAAAATATTACGATTTGTTCTTTTTTATCTTTTTTTTTGAGTTATAAACAGGTGGCTCCGATCTCAAAATTTTAAAAATCCGCATCGGAGCATTAAAAAGCTTCATTTGATACATAAAATCTGCAAATTCGGCATTTCTTCATTAAATAAAATCAAAAATTTAAGTTAACTTCGCTTCATTCCTTATTTTTCTACAAACGAGCAAAGCTATTTTTAGGGGTGTATTTTAACCGTTTTTATTGCATTTTTGTTACGGAATTTTCAAAAAAGCAATGCGAATTCTGCTTTACTTTTATGGGGTGGGGGAGAGAAAAATTTAAAATTTTGACTCATTTTGTTGAAATTTTTTTTAAAGATTTAACAAGATTTGTTAAAAAAAATTGGTCCAAAACAAAAGGGTCCTCCCTATGGTTCTTTCGACCTCTGATTTCATTATTTTTTCCAATCCCGAAATTTCTTTTTTTCTTTTTATTTTAAAATTGTAGATTGGCTAAACATTTCCAAACACCAACACCGTAAAAAAATGAAAGTGCAGTGCATTCTTTGCCTTTTTCTTCTCAGCGAACTTTTTGTTGTGCCCGCCGTTGTCCACGCAAAGCCGGTTGACGGGAAAAAGTAAAATTAATTTAAAAAACTTATTAAATCATTTATTTTTTAATTTGTTTAGACTCGTTGAAAAGCGCAGCGCCACGGTAGCGGTGTTGCTTCTGATGGCGTCGAACCCAAATTTTGCACATCGACAACGACAAAATGCACAACAAAAAGAAAATGATTAATTGTTTGGTTGTAGTATGTAGCTTAAAAACTTTGTAATAATTTGATGGACTATAATAACATTATTTGTTTTCTGGCATTCTGTTTTTGTGCCATGCTTGGCACGGATTTTGCTTATTAAAATGTTTTGGAAACCGAAGAATTCTATGTGCCTGCCGGTCATTGCTTTTGCATTGCACGCTTTCGAATGATTCGAATCCGAAATCAGTTACCAATCCGACCAGATAAATTTCGGCAATCCAATCCGTTTTGATATTTTTGAACAATTTTCACCATTTTTACAACAACAAAAAAAGAATCAAAAATTACGTTCCGAAAACGGGGATTCCCGGCTTGTCCAACCCCGGTATCTCCGTTCCCCAGTTTGACAAAATTTGAAGAATGATCAAATCGGGATAAAATGAATCTTAAAAATGATCAAAACAAATTGAAAGTAGTAGTGGCCAGAAATTAGACATTGAAAATATGGATGAATTCATAGTGATTTGACATTGGAAGAATAATTAAATTTATTTAACAATTAGAAAATAATTAAAGAACTGGAACTTCACCTTTTAGCGTTTCCGTCTCTGAGGCTTTTTATAAGCAAAATTCATAAATAGAAAAAATTGAAATGCCAACTCGTTCGTGCTGATTGCATTCCGCTTTTGGGTTCTTGCTTTCAAAAAGCTTTAAATTCACAATTTTTTCAATTGACGAATTCGTACTCAGTGCATTAAATAACATATTTTCAGACCTTTTTAGAATAAAAATATTTTTCAAAACCAAAAGGGTCCCCCCTATGCTTTTTCAAAATATGAATCGGTGCAAAAAACGGTTCCGGTTAAATGCTCGGCCCAATAAAATTTTGGATTGTTCTTTTGGTTTCAGCCCCTAAGAAAACCTATTAAAGTGGTTTTGAGACTCTGGTCCATATGATACATATTTACCCGTATTATTTAGTGTTTTTAAAAAGTTGAATACCGTATTTCCTCTATTAGACCCCCCCCTCAAATAGACACCCCCCCCCCCCTCTTTTAGAATCCCCCCCCCCCCCCCCTAATAGAGCAGCCCCCCCCAATTATTGATTTTTTTTTTCCAAATTAGCCATACTTTTTAGATTTTTCAAAATTGTGAAAATAACTCTAGAGCAAAAATTCTTATTTTTCTCTATTTTTATCTCAAAGTATATAAGTCATTGGCCAACTTTAAGCAAAGATATGAATTTTAAAAAATTCAGTGGATTCCTGTAAAAAATTGAAAATTCAAAAAAGTTCTAAATTGTCATTCCGGCTCTTTTATAAAAGTTTTAATGAGCCTCCCGCCACATTTGGCCTTCATTGAAAAAGCATGAATTCAAGCATTACTTGTTTTTTATTGTAATTTTAAACTTTTTAAATGATTTTGCTGCCAAATTGATTTTTGGAAAATTTTTATTTTTACCAAAAAAATGTTTGTATTCCGGTCCGGGGTTTGAATCTAGAGGTCTGATTCGAATTTGTTTTTGAAATCAAAATAAATTTCTCTAAAAATAAAAAGCGTCATAACTTTTAAACTGTTTAAAAATATTTATTTTAAAAATAGTCACGACTTTTTGTGAAAATTAATTTGACAAAAAATTGACATTCATTTTAAAAACCATATCAAAAAGTTAAAAAAAATGTCCTAATTATTGCATTTTTAAACTTTATTTCATTTAAAATCTCAAACTTTAAGTTGAGTTATCTATGCATTTTTTTAAATTCTTCCAATTTTGCTGAGAAAAAATTGGGAATTTTCAACAATTGTTAAAGGCAACAATAATTCTATTTCTTACCAAGGGTTTCCCAGAAAAATGGTTGGGTAACTCATAGATATCGAAAAATTTTGTTATTCAATAATTAAATTTCTATTTTTCATTGATTTTGCCGGACAAAATGGTCAAAATCAGGGGTGTGCACGGATACGAAATTTTGTATCCGTATCCGTCCGTCCTCAAAATCTCATATCCGTTATCCGTCCGTATCCGTGACCTTCCAAAATCCCATATCCGGATATCCGTCCGCGGATATCCGCGGATATCCGCATTATTTCAAAATCACTAGAGTTTTCTCCAAAGTTCGAAAAAATAATTTTTCAAAGCGCTTTCCGATCGCGTTATCGTCTGATTATAATTAAATCGAAACTGATATGAATTGAGCTTACCAAGAAAATATTAAAGGAAAAGATTGAACTTTTGATTGTTTGTTAATCAATTTTTTGAAAAAAGATTTTTGGTATTTTTTTAGAATTTTTAACATTTTTGTTTATAAAAAGATAATTTTTTTGAAAATTCTGCTTTACTGCTGGGGGGGCGGGGTCGGCGGTGCCGATAGGCGCCGCCGAGAAAAAAAATTGAATCTTTAAAGACGTATGCTAAGAAAAATCGTCCAATTTTTAGGTAATTGAGTTCTAAAATGAACTAATTATTTATGTAAATGCTTAAAATTTTATTTTTTATGTCTGATTTTTTTTCAAAAAGTTGTAAGAATACTAAAAAGGAAGAGTTAAAGTATAAAAACAAAAAATAAAGATGATATCGCGAGAGGGTATAGAACCATCGACCCAAAGTAGACTCACCCTAAAACCTTAACCACTAGGCCATCTTCAAATTTGAAATAATTCTTGAAAACCACTTTAAGAAAATCGTCTTAAAAATTTTCCTTAGCAGTCAAAATCAACGGATGCGACGGATATCCGCGGATATTAGGGTCATATCCGTTATCCGTCCGTATCCGTGACATTCCGAAAAACCATATCCGTTATCCGTCCGTATCCGGATATATCCGCGGATATCCGGATATCCGGATGTCCGTGCACACGCCTGGTCAAAATTGTCCAAATTTTGCCAAAAATTTGTGCAAAAATTGCAAATTTTGTTAATATTTTCTGAAAAAAGAGGTTGAAAAATAAAGCCCCCCCCCCCCTCCAGGGTTGCAGCGGATTGGGAAAAAAGTCGGATACGGATTTCGGATCGGATTGCCCAAAATTACTCGGATCGGATTTCGGATTTCGGATTGGGAAAAACACCGGATTTCGGATTTCGGATAACGGATTTCGGATAATGAAAAAAAAATTTTGGTTGCAAAAATTCAAACTTTTGTGATTTTTTAAAACTTTTCGCTATATCAATTTATTCAATGTAAGCCGCGAGTGGGGTGGCTTTAACTTCTTTTTTATCATATCATTTTTTTGAGATTCTTCTTTACTTTTAAGGGGTGGAGGTCGGCGGTGCCGATAGGCGCCGCCGAGAAAAATTTTTTGAAATTTTGACTTAATTTTGTTAAAGAAATTTCATCAAAATTTTAGCAAAATTTTGCTTCAGAATTTCGGGAAAAAACTGGTTTACGTAAGAGTGGAGGATGTCCGGCGGTGCCGACAGGCGCCGCCGGGGGAATTTTTTGAAGATTTTAATGATATTTGTTGAGAAATTGAAGCAAAAATTCGGGAAGACATGATGAATTTGTTTCAAAAATTCTTTATCTATTCTTTTTTTGCGCGCATTTTTAATTAAAAAATATTAGAATATTTATTTAAAATCTTATTAACGAGAGGGATGCCTATTTGAGTAGCGGGGAAAACCAATAAAAAAGTGCATGCACACAAGCGGGTTCGAACCCAACACATAACATGAGAATCACAAAGAAGAAGACCCACTAGGCCATCGACTTATCTAGGAGAAACAAGTAAAAATAATTGAAAATACATTTTTTTTTATTAAAAAGTTTTAGCTTTAATTTTTTATTTTTCTTATAATGTTGAAAAATATCAGACAAAAAAAAATCTATTTATCCGGATTTCGGATCGGATTACCCAAAATTTCTCGGATCGGATTTCGGATTTCGGATTGGGAAAAACACCGGATAACGGATTTCGGATAACGGATTTCGGATGATCCGCTGCAACCCTGCCCCCCTCTAATAGAACCCCCCTTTTTGAGGGGGTTGAAAAATAGAACCCCCGGGGGTTCTAATAGAGGAAATACGGTAAATTAAAAAAAAAGTTTTGGTATTTTAATCGCCAGGGCCAACTCATCACCATTTTGGCCATCTCAGCCACCGTCAGCCATTTCAGTCCACTATTTATTTCATTTATTTTTTTACGTGAAAGTTTGATTTTCAGGTCATTTTTTCGAAAACTAAAAGTCCATCGTTAAAGATGAATTATTTTTCAAAAAAAGCCAAAACAACGGGCAATTCTCCTTAAAATGCTTGTTACCAAATCCGAGTCAGAAATCGGAACTCAAATTTTTTTCCAACAAACCAAAATTTTTTTTTTTTAATTAGCGAAATGCCAAACGTATAAAAGTCCCGGTTTCCGTAAAAAATGCAACATTTTTGATTAAAAATGGCTGACCACATTAAACTTGAAAATATGTATGTGCGTAATGCTTAAATAGATAAACGAAGAAAGTGAATTAATTAGTAGCCAGGCCTCGTAATGAATGCGATTAATTGTCTGTGGCAGCTGTTCCTTTTGGCCAACTGTGCCGTCGAGGCAGCTGTTTATTCCAGTCGATTGATTTGCCGCTCATTTGATCCCATTTGATCACGGTTTGTGTTGACAATTTGTCCGTCCATTACATTGGAACTTTCGATCTTCGATTTTATCCCAAAATTCTTTTTTTTCTTATTTTAAAATTGTAGATTGGCTAACATTTCCAAACACCAAAACCGTAAAAAATGAAAGTGCAATGCATTTTTTGCCTTTTTCTTCTCAGCGAACTTTTTGTTGTGCCCGCCGTTGTCCACGCAAAGCCGGTTGACGGGAAAAAGTAAAATTAATTTAAAAAACTTATTAAATCTTTTATTTTTAAATTTGTTTAGACTCGTTGAAAAGCGCAGCACCAGCGGCGATTTGGCCAGGGCGGCGGTGCTTGGGGCAGTGTCAGCGGTGGCCTATACGGCGGCGGCCAAAGGAATTAACAAAATTTCGCAGAAACTGCACGGAGGAGGCGGTCGACAGCAAAACTACGAGCAGTATCAGCAACAACAGCAGCAGCAGCAACCGCCGCCGCCGATGGACGGGGGCGGCGGCTATCAGCAGCAGCGGGGGCACGAAAATTATTAGAGAGAGCCCATCGATCGACACGGGCAAAAACAATAAATACAAAAAAAATTGTATCTTTTTTCATTTTAAATAAAAATGCTCTCACTTTTTTGCATTGTTTTTACTGCGTCAAAAGTAAATGGACAAAATTTAAAAAACAAAATATTTTGTGTGGGGCCAAGAATCCAAACAAAAATTCATGCAGGCATAACTTTTGATGCTGATCAAAAAAGCTAATTGGACCAAGTTGCTACAACACCCCTTCATTCTGAAGACCCCAAAATACACTGAAATCAGGGGTCATTTTGGAAAAAAAATCCCTGAGGGCATGGAAAAAAATTTATGCATAAATTCATTTTGAGAGAAAGATAGGCCACAAAATTCTCTACAAAACTCAAAAGACCGCCCGCTAAGCTCTAACTCTTTTCTCCGATGAGCGGCATCGACATGCACCACCTTGCGCAGGGACCGTTTGCAGGGGGTACTGTAGCGTAGAATAGGGAATTTAGTTTGGCGCTTTTAATAGCTTCATTATAATAAGTTTTTAAGGCTTTTTAATAATTAAGCAAATAAAAATTTGTATTTCAAGTGCCTCAAAAATAAGGACAACTCTTATAAATAAGTACATTTAAATTTTATAATTGAGACCTTAAGGACAAATTTTATTAATAAGGACAGGATTTACCACCTAAAATAGGGGAAAAACCCTATTTCAAGTAAAAAAGAATTTTTTATAAAAAATTCGAATTTTTTTCTCTCAAATCCTTATAGAATTTCGTGCCTTTTTAGGCGCTATTTTGCAGTTTCAGAAACCCCCAAAAATCAGGATTTTTAAACTTTTAAAGTTTTCTGACCAGAACTTTTTTGAGACTATCCCATTGCAAAACTTTAGCTGAATCTTAGCTTCATCTCAAAATAGCTTTCGAATGGTTTTTAGAAAGCCTGAGTTGGTTAAGTTAAAAGTCAGTTATTATAGCTAGAGTCCGTAGAAAATTACTCTTGATGAATAGAATCTATCTCTTAATAGAATCTAAGTGCACAAAAAGTGCATAAATTGTAAAATATATTTAAAGCAAATATTATTTGTTGGCAAAAAGTGCAAACAAACAAAGCAGAGCAAAAAAGAGTGACTTACTATTTTATATAAAGAATTTTATTTTATTTCTTTAATAATGGAAAATGGCACAATGCCAAAAGTGGTCGCAAAAAGTGCATAAATTGTAAAATTATATATAAAAGCGAATATTATTTGTTTGCCAAAAGGGCAAACAAACAAAGCAGAGCAAAAAAGAGTGAATTACTATTATATAAAAATATTTATATTATTTCTTAATAGTGGAAAATGGCACAATGCCAAAAGTGGCCACAAAAAGTGCATAAAATTTATATATATGTATAAGCGAATATTATTTGTTTACCAAAAGGGCAAACCAATAAAGCAGCACAAAAAAGAGTGACTTAAAGAATTTTATATTATTTCTTTAATAATGGCAAATGGCACAATGCCAAAAGTGGTCACAAAAAGTGCATAAATTTGTGTATAAAAGCGAATAGTATTTGTTTAAAATCATAAATCCATTTTTATTTTTATCAATCCATCCATTTTACGTTTATTCACTTTTCACCTTCCTTTTTGAACATTTGTCGTTGATAGATTATACATTCTTAATGCAATCGCAAAACTGCGGGCAAGTTTTCTCATCTGTTTTTTAAATAGGTTTAATTTCCATTTGGGTGGGACGCCGCGGGGGGTATAATTCGTTGGTATAAATTTATCTGACAAAATTCAAATAAATTGAATAATATAATAATGCTCCATAGGCCTTGTGCTTTTTTGTTCAATTTTAGCTTTAGCAACATTTTTTATGGCATTCCGGCCTTTTAGATGCCCGGGGGGTCTAGAAAGGTGCATACCAAAGCTCAGAAAGTTTGTTTATTTACTCTGCTAATTGGCAAAAAGTTAAGAAATAATAAGCTTACATTTCTGTCATTAGCCGAATTCGGTAAAGAAAACAAAAAACAATTTATTTAAAAATTTTGTAACAGCAATCGAATTGAAATGCCAAAAATTGTTTTTTTCCCTGTCGCATTTTTTTGCATCTGCTTAATTCTGCTCAGCAACTTGGCTGCTGCTGATGATTATGATTATGATGAGAAGTAATTCTTTAAATTATTTTAATCTTTTTATTATTTTCAGACATTGCGTGATTACTTAGAGACCGGAAACTTGGACCCAAAACCAAAACATTTTTTTGTTTTGATTTTTTGTATTGTGCTCAAATTTGAGTCCAAAACCAACACATTGTTTGGTTTTTTGGTCTTGCTTATTTGAGCTAAAACCAAACAATTTTTTTTAATTTTTTTTTTGTCTAGCAAAACCCCAAAAATTTGTACAAACCCAAAAGATTTTACTAAAACATAACAAAAAAGCTTAAATTTCGGATTTTTTAAAAATATTTTGATAAAATTTTATTCAACATGTTTGGTGGAAAAGGCATTTTTGATTAAATTCTGGGGCAAAAATTATTTTTGATAAAACACAAAAGGGCCCCCCTATGGGTTTGAAATCCAAAACCACTTTTTTCGACCATAACTTGGTCCTGTGTTAGGTATTAAAACAAACTTAAATATTTTCTAATAGAGCAAAAAATTAGCTAGTTCTCTAATTAGCGTTTTTTTTTTGAAAATCTATATTTAAAAAATTGACTCTTTTTTTTGGGTCAATTTGGTCCAAAACCAAAAACTTTTGGACCGATTTTTTGTACAAAAAACCCAAATTTTCTGATTTAAACTCATCTAAATTTTCAGATCAGGAGAAGAAGCTCAAACTTTTTGCAACCGATTCATGAAACCGGCTTGTCCCTTTGCGACACATGCATCGACTAACTATGTTTACCCCTGCGAATGGTATCCTAATGAGAACAGATGCAACACTAAGCAATCAGATTCAAAATGGTCTCCCACAAAGAAGCCCAAATTTTCTCATTTAAACTCATTTAAATTTTCAGTTATTACGAGATGGCTGTAGAACTTTGCGCCTCCAAATTAGACAAAGATTCATGTGACGGTTCGAGAGTTGAATCGTTTACCCATTATTTCGAATGCAAATGGTCAGGACGTGGAAAGCAACGCATTTTCCATGAAGATATATTACTAGAGCCCGGATTTTTAGGGTTTAACCTATTTTTTTTGCGGATAGGGTTTGACGAGAGAAGCCCAGAAATAGCATTCATTTCGAAAAATTTTTGAATTAGAGCGACTTTTTAGTCCCTAAAAATCCCTATTTCGCCCTTTTTGAGAATAAATCCCTATTTCGCCGTTTTTGCGTTTTTAGACCCTATTTTGGCACTTTTGCCCAAAATTTCTTACGAAAAATGCAATATTTTAGGCATTTTTCAAAAATTACTTAAGAAAAATGCACAAAAAGGAGCAGATCTACCCCTAAAAGTCAAATTTTTTTTTCAACTAAAAATGCACCCCCCTAAAAAAAGACTTTTTCTTGGACCAAAAATCCACCCCCAAAGATCGACATTTTCCCTAAAATTTTTTATTTGATATTTTTATAAAAGTTTCAAAAACGTGTGAAAATATTATATTTTGTAAGAAGAAAATTAATAAAAAATGACGAATTTTGAAGGTTTTTACGCAAAAATTACTGGATTTAGTCAGTTTTAGCACTTTTTTTAGTCCCTATTTTGCCACTTTTTGGGCGTTTTAGTCCCTATTTTGGGGGTTTTTAGTCCCTATTATATGTCCCTATTTCACGTTTTTTAGTCCCTAAAAATCCGGGCTCTATATATTACCAATACCCAGAACAGCAAAGCTGATGAACTTTACACTGGAGAGCGGACAACAACGATAGCGTCGGATAATTCGGCGGAAATTGTCCGGGATTAAACACCAAATAAAATGAAACCCAATTAAATGAAATACAAACAAAACCAATAAATAAATATCCAAATAATACCGCTGAGGCGATCAATATAAAAAGATAAAGAATATGGAAGAGATGAAAACCCGATAAAAGAACGAAGAGCAACTAATAGATTAGGATAAGATGTCTTTGGCGAAATATTTACTAACAAAATATAAATATTGGGGGAGAGTCTTACAATAGACGATTATTGTTGTTTCATTTTTGCTATAGCGTTTCATCTGTTCTCGGTGATGAATTGTTGTGCTCATTATTATTGCAAAAATGTTATCAGAGAATTTGGATCAGGTTTAATTAGGGCCAAATTCCCAATCAGGGTTATTGCAAAAATGTTATCAGAGAATTTGGATCAGGTTTAATCTGGGCAAATTCCCAATCAGGGTTATTGCAAAAATGTTATCAGAGAATTTGGATCATGTTTAATCTGGGCCAAATTCCCAATCAGGGTTATTGCAAAAATGTTATCAGAGAATTTGGATCAGGTTTATTTGGGCCAAATTCCCAATCAGGGTTATTGCAAAAATGTTATCAGAGAATTTGGATCAGGTTTAATTTGGGCCAAATTCCCAATCAGGGTTATTGCAAAAATGTTATCAGAGAATTTGGATCAGGTTTATTTGGGCCAAATTCCCAATCAGGGTTATTGCAAAAATGTTATTAGAGAATTTGGATCAGGTTTAATCTGGGCCAAATTCCCAATCAGGGATGGGCGGAATTTACAAGGTAATGTATAACCTTGCCAATATACATCAATAGATACCAAACTTGCCTAATTCCCCTCCCCCCCCTATGCTTTACCTTACAAACAGGCATGGTCACGGATACAAATTTTTAAATCCGTGTCCGGATATATCCGCGCCTTTTGTATCCGTGTCCGTTTGTATCCGTCTAATTTTTCGAAATTCATATCCGTTATCCGGATACCCGCGGATATACAGCGGATATATCCGGATAAGTGGCTTTTTTCATATCCGTATCCATCCGTATCCGTCCCATTTTTCAAATTCTGTATCCGTATCCATCCATATCCGGATATATCCGCGGATATACGGACATCCGGATATCCGTACCATGGATGATACCCGAAATTATTGGAAAAATCGCATAAATCCATGACAACCGATCAACAAAATAATTGTATGTATGTATGTTTGTATCAATTGCATATGTAAATCCATAGAAAGCATACAGATCAATAGAGCCCAATTATCTGCAATGTGATCAGATTACAATATGAAATATGAGGGAAATTACAGAATAAACCCCATCCCTTCCAATAAATAGCCAAAAGCGAAAATGAGCAATAAAAAATTAAAAATGGAAAAGCATCCCAAATCCGGGGTCGGATAATCCGGCTAGTCCGGGTTTTTCTAAAATCACTCAGATTCCGGATCAGGATTCCGGAATAGGTCCCAAACTCTAAATTTGATCGAAATGTCATTCTTTTGGTGCACATAAACGTCCGAGTCCCACACTGGCAACAACTATAAAAATGAAGATTCCGGCCAAAATACCAATTGTTTCGGCATTCCAACCATCAGTCATTCGCTTTCGGCGTTTGCGCGCTGTGCCAAAAAAACAAATTAAAAATGAGAAAAAAATGTTAAAATTTATTTCACTCATTTAACACTTATTTGATCATTCTTTGTTTGTCTATCAATTCAAAATCAAACACTAGGAATGCCGAATTTCAGTTTTTGGAATTTTGTCTGATCAGAGATCCTTAAGCTTTATCAGAGAGTATTCCTGCTAATTACAAACTTTTGACGCTTTTCAAATTGGCCAATCCGTCGATGCCATCACTGGAGAAATCCATCATTAGGTGAAGCATTCGTTTCTCACTTTCGCCATTAAAGCGTTTTTCATTGGCTTAAAAAGAACATTTACTTTTTTAAAATTTATATTTACATAAATGTGTAAATTCTAATAAGTGGACTTTTGAACATTTTAAATCTACTCACATTTTTGACAATTTTGGCCTTTGTATTTGGCCCAAAGTTTGGCCAATTCCTTCAACAGATTCTTGGCGTCAATTTTCTCATTTCCCATCGGCACAATTTCAATTAACGGAATTTGCCAACGATTTGCTAGGAAAATGGCGGTTTCATAAAGATCACTTTTTAAATCTTTAAATGTGGCGTTCTGTTCTAAAACTCCTATAAGAGAAAAAAAATTTAAAATTAATTTAAATTATTTTTTACCTCCATTAATTGAGTTCTTTAAGGTGCTAATGGATTTGTGTAATTTATGCAACAATTCGGCCACCGGTTTGTCCATCAGTTTGAGCTTCTTCAGAAATTCAAATTCCTCTTGCAGAGATTGTTTTATCGGTGGTGTTAAACCCTGAAAAGTTTATTTTAAGAAGTCCTCTGATTCTGATCAGTTTTCCAAGCTATTCTGGTCCTCGATTATGATTGATCGATCACCTGTGCCTGATCGTCCAATGCCGCACCGATCACAATTTCATGCTCGCTCAGGTCGCACACAAACTGCTTCAACTTCTCGTCCTCTCCGGTTCCATTGCTTAACTCATTTTCCTTGAAAAGCTTCACCAGCGCATTCTGTTCAGACCCATCAAATGCCGCGTTTTCCAAAGCATTGAAGCATTTGAAGTCGGCAAAAACCGTGCCATTCAGAACAAAACAGAATGCCAGAAATCCGAATATTGTCATTTTAGCAAATAAGATTGTTTAAGCTTAATACAACATTCAAATCATGGACTTTCCTTTCCAGCAAATGTTAATCCCGCCCGATCCCATTTTAAAAATGTATAAACAATTCGATCTACCCTTTTTATCGAGAAAAAAAATTGTTAGTAAAAATATAAAAAGTGGGGAAAAGAGAAGGAAGAATTTAGGCGATGGCACGGCACAGAATGATAAATATGGGGCAAAAGTGTCCATATATTATTGAATCAAAGTGGCACGTGAGCAATCAATACACCGCATGGGCTTTTTGCATTTGTAATTGTTTCTTTATGAATGGATTTTTTCATAGTTTTATTGTAATTATTTAAAAGCTTTATGAATTTTTTCATAGCATGAGGAGAGTTTGAAAGTAGGGTTCAGCCCCGACTCCTCGGGGGCGAAAAAGTCGGGGTCAGGGTTGGCAATGTGGGGTCGGGGACGACCAAATTTTTCGGGGTCGGGGTTCGGGGTTGAAGAATTCAAATCCATTTATCATCCTCAAATATCTCAAGGTCGGGACCGGGTTTTTGAGAAAAACCGGGATTGACCGGGACCGTGAAAGCCGGGATCGGGACCGGGACCCGCATCTCGAACCGGGAATCTCATGAGTGAAAACGATTTTGTAATTTGTGAAAAAAAAATTTATAGATTTCTCATCATGTTTGACTTAACCCTACAACACAGAATCACAACAGAAAATCGCCAAAAACTTTTTGAAAGGAAAAAATTTCTCCAGCGATTTTTCTTGTTGTTGAGATTTGCAATCCGGCGGCGTGATGTCGTGCTCTAAGGCCCGGTCAACAAAAGACGCTGGTTTGGCCAAGCTGAGCACGAATATGCGCAAAAAAACAATTTTTGCCGGAGGCCACCATTTAAAAGCTTTACATTTTAGTAGTGATAGTTGAGTACCAGTTTTTGGCAAAAATTAGTTGCTAATTTCATCAGTAGAGCCGCTGGGATTGACAATTTCGGGTATCAGTCGACTTCTCTGGCCAAGAATTTCGGGTATTATTCGACTTCTCAGGCCAAGCTGAGCACGAAAACCCCGGCGGGGGGAAGACAGTTCTCGGTCTTTGAACTTCTCCGGTGTCTCCCCTTTTTTTCTCTTTCTCTGCCGCATATGGGAGAAGGGGGGGGGGGGGGGTGAGTAAATTTTTTTAAACCCAGGGGGGGTTCGTATCTGTTAAGCTGTAAAGCCAAGGTCAAATATTTTGGATTCCAAGGACACAACGGGCCAATTTTAGGAAATTCCACGGAATCTCCAACTTAAACACACACTTTATTCATTTTCAATTCGGCGCAATGCACGTATCTAGGAACAAATTGTGATGGGGTGAGGTCCAAGAAAATTTTGAATTTTGTCTCAATTTGTTAAGAGATTTGCAACCGTAATTTTGGCACTGCCGGGAAAAAATGGAAGTTTTAGTGAATTCAGGAAGAAAAATGTGCATAAATTTGCGAAAAAATTCAACATTTTAAATTTCAAGGTTTTCTAAATGATGTTTTTTTTTGCCTAGTTTAAATATTGCGAAAATTTCTTTTGTTAAAATCCAAAAATTTTTGGCTCTACTTCAGTTTATGCGTCCAATCTAAGGCTGTCGGTTTCAATTAATTTTCGGTTTCAAACTGACTGAACCGAAATTTTCGGTTTCCGGACCAATGTTCAAAAACTCCATTTCCCAGACGATTTTTAGGGGTGCGTTTTCCCTTTTTATAGCATTTTTGTTAAGCAATTTTCAAAAATGCTAATTTTTTTTTGCGATTTCTGCTTCTTTTACAAATTAGGGGAGAGGGGGGGGGGGGGTCGGCGGTGCCGATAAGCGCCGCCGAGAAAATTTTGATTTTGACTCAATTTTGTTACGAGATTTCCAAAAAAATCATAACTTTATTCACACCGCACTAAACCTTATACCAATGGAAAGCTCTATATGAATAGAAACTATTTGTAAAACTAAACTAAGCAGTAAATCAAAGTTTAAAAAAGTTATGATCAGAAAACCACGAAAAATCCCGATTTTTTTGGCAATTTTAGCTTATAACTTTTTTGAAACTTATCAAATCACTTCGACTTTGCTGTAATGCTTTCTTGCTTTTTCTATTCATCTAGAGCTATCTTCCCGCCAACTTGGCCATCGGCGGAGGAACCTAATCAATTACCATAACTCTGTGGTCCATTTGATATAAAAAATGAATTTCCATCGGAATTTATTTTATTTTTCCCCAACTGAATCATCCATTCGTCCATTCATTCATCGCATTTCGCCATTTGGACGGATTGAGCACTTCGATTTAGTCGTTTTAGCGATTTATTTTTACTTAAATTATAAAAATTCCAAAGAAAATGAATGTAAATTTAATTCATTTAGTCAAAAAGTTAACAACAAAATGGAAACTAAACCCAATTTTGCTATGATTATTTTCTTCTTTTGGATGCTTTTCCAAGCCGCGCAAGCGCAAAAGCAAACAAACCCGTAAGGGTTTTTTGAAAAATCCAAATGTTATGAGCAATTTTTCGCAAAAACTCTAAAAATCTGGCCAAAATCCTGATCCTGGTCGCAGGATCAGTAAGTCTGAAATCAGGATTTTTAATCCTGATCCATCCTGGGTATTTCCAAAATCCAAATCCTGATCCGGGTCTTTTCCAAAATCCGGGTTCTAAGACACCAAAAAACTTTTGAACTGATTTTTTGTACAAAGAAGCCCAAATTTTCTCATTTAAAGTCATTTAAATTTTCAGTTATTACGAGATGGCTGTTGAACTTTGCGCCAAGAAATCAGACAAATATTCATGTGAGGGTTCGTACATTAAATCGTATACCCATAATTTCGAATGCAAATGGTCTGACGGGGAATGCAGCGCACTTTCCATGGATCAGTATTACGAGTACACACAGTAAAGCTGATGAACTTTACACTGGAGAGCAAACAACGATAGAGTGATTATTGTTGTTTCATTTTTGCTATAGCGTTTCATGTGTTCTCCTCGGTGATTGAATTGTTGTGCTTATTATTGTTGAAAAATCAGAGAATTTGGATTGGGCTCAATCCGGCGGGCCAAATCCCCAATCAGGCAATGGACGGAATTCCGTTTTTCCGTTGTTTTTTGCCCTTTTTTCTCGGGTGAGTGGTGTGGGCTGCGGTTGGTCAGGTTGGAGTTCAATCCCGACTGTGTAAATTACCTTTTACCACTTTTTATGATCATTAGGGTCACTAATTATATGGATAAAAAATCTCGCAATATGGCCATAAAATGTGAATAAAAAATTTAAAATATAGCAAAAATGGGCAAGATTTCCTAATTAAAGTAATAAGAGGAATAAAAATTTTTATATGCAAATTAAGGCATTTCAGAAAAATTTTTTAAAAATATTGAATTTTAAAAATTTTCATTTTTTGGTGGCAGAATTTTTAGTCATGAAAAAGTCAATTTTTAGGGGTGCATTTTTTGAAAATTTTTAAAAAGTCGATCCTTTTTTGTTAAGGAATTTTTGAAAAATCGCGAAATATGGAAATTATGAAAAACATGGATTATAAAATGGACACTAGAAGCTCCAAACAAAGCTAAAAACATCAAAATGAAGTTTTTGAAAATTTTCATTTGGCATCCCTGCATATAATGCAGGGTTCCAATCTCAAAATTTCCAAAATCCGCATCGGAGCATTAAAAAATCCTCATTTGATACATAAAATCCGCAAATTTCACTTCATTCATTTTTTTTGTTACATTGATTTAAGCAATTTCCTGTTTCTCATTGGCCTTTTCAAAACCACAGAATGAGGAAAAATCCGCAGATTTAGGAGCCCTGAAAATTAGCGCATCAATAATCCTTTTACCATAATCACTAGGGATAGGATTTATATGTGCTAAAAAACCCAAAATATGTATGTTTTTATGTGCTTAAAAATGCTAAAATATGTATTAAAAACTCCCAAAAAATGCCAAAATATGTGCTAAAATATGTGCCAAAATGGCCAAAATCTAGCCAGTTTATTCATAAAATTTTCAAAAATTTAATCAACCTTCAAGAAATGGTCTTAATTGAAGTAAAAACAAGAATAAAAATTTTTATATGTAAATTAAAGGCATTTCAGAAAAATTTTTAAAAAAAATGTTCAATTTTTTTGGCAGAATTTTTAGTCGTGAAAAAGTCAATTTTTAGGGGTGCATTTTTTGAAAATTTTTAAAAAGTCGATCTTTAGGGGTGTATTTTTCGTTTTTATTGCATTTTTCTTAAGGAATTTTTTGAAAAAATGGCGAAATATGTGCTAAAACTCTGAAAAAGCTTAAAATATGTCAGTAAATATGTGCTAAGAAATACCCCCAAAATACGGACACGGATGGCCGTTTGAGTGTCGCCGTTTGAGTGTGGCGCCGATGAGTGCCGCCGTTTGAGTGCCGCCGTTTGAGTGTGGCGCCGTTTGAGTGCCGCCGTTTGAGTGTGGCGCCGTTTGAGTGCCGCCGTTTGAGTGTGGCGCCGTTTGAGTGCCGCCGTTTGAGTGTGGCGCCGTTTGAGTGTCGCCGTTTGAGTGTGGCGCCGTTTGAGTGCCGCCGTTTGAGTGTGGCGCCGTTTGAGTGTCGCCGTTTGAGTGTGGCGCCGTTTGAGTGTCGCCGTTTGAGTGTGGCGCCGTTTGAGTGTCGCCGTTTGAGTGTGGCGCCGTTTGAGTGTCGCCGTTTGAGTGTGGCGCCGTTTGAGTGTCGCCGTTTGAGTGTGGCGCCGTTTGAGTGCCGCCGTTTGAGTGTGGCGCCGTTTGAGTGCCGCCGTTTGAGTGTGGCGCCGTTTGAGTGCCGCCGTTTGAGTGTGGCGCCGTTTGAGTGTCGCCGTTTGAGTGTGGCGCCGTTTGAGTGCCGCCGTTTGAGTGTGGCGCCGTTTGAGTGCCGCCGTTTGAGTGTGGCCGTTTGAGTATGAAGTCAAAAATGAACCTTTCAGTGCCAATGAATTCAATCTAAAAAAAAGCTTGGAACCTAAAAAAATTGTTATAACTAGGGATGCTACTTTTAGGATCGAAATGTTTGTAAAAATAACAATAATAGCTTAAATTTGTTTTTTTACATGTAAAAATTATCATTCAGTAGATCTGTTTGTTAAGGTAAAATATCAACTCGTTTTTTTTTGGAAACGAGTTGATTTTTTGAAACGAGTTGAATAAAAAAGAATTAAAAATTCAACTCGTTTTTTAGTAACAAATGTATTTATGATCAAAATCGCGCAGAAACTTAGGCCTAAGCCTAACGAACCCCAAGCCAGGGTGGCTTAGGCCTAAGCCTAACAAACCCCTAAGCTCAAAACTTTCTTCTTTTTATTCATTCGTAGGAAAATGAATACGGTCGATATTTCAACCAAAAAAGGAAAACCAAAATGCTTTATAAAATTTGACACTGAAAGGTCCATTTTTGACTTCACACTCCAACGGTCACACTCAAACGGCGGCACTCAAACGGCGGCACTCAAACGGCGGCACTCAAACGGCGGCACTCAAACGGCGCCATACTCAAACGGCGGCACTCAAACGCACTCAAACGGCGCCACCCTCAAACGGCCACACTCAAACGTACCGCACCCAAAATATGTTTTATTATGTGCTAAAAAAGTCGCCCTAATTCAAAAATTTTTCAAAACAAATACTATTTTTGGACTTCTTATATAAATTCTATTGCTATATCGCTTCTATTTACAAGCCTAGCGTCTTTTGTTGACCGGGCCTTAGAGAGCTACATCACGCCGCCGGATTCCCCCACATGCTTTCCAATATAATTTGCAATTCATTGTGCCATGGCATAGTTTCAAATTCCCCTTATGCTATACAAAATTCATAAAGCTTTTAAATAATTACAATAAAACTATGAAAAAATCCATTCATAAAGAAACAATTACAAATGCAAAAAGCCCATGCGGTGTATTGATTGCTCACGTGCCAATTTGATGGACACTTTTGCCCCATATTTATCATTCTGTGCCGTGCCATCGCCTAAATTCTTCCTTTTCATTTCCCCACTTTTTATATTTTTACTAACAAATTTTTTTTTCTCGATAAAAAGGGTAGATCGAATTTTTTATACATTTTTAAAATGGGATAGGGCGGGATTAACATTTGCTGGAAAGGAAAGTCCATGTTTTGATTATTGTATTAAGCTAAAACAATCTTATTTTCTAAAATGACAATATTCGGTTTTTTGGCATTCTGTTTTGTTCTGAATGGCACGGTTTTTGCCGACTTCAAATGCTTCAATGCTTTGGAAAACGCGGCATTTGATGGGTCTGAACAGAATGCGCTGGTGAAGCTTTTCAAGGAAAGTGAGTTAAGCAATGGAAACGGAAAGGACGAGGAGTTGAAGCAGTTCGTGTGCGACCTCAGCGAACATGAAATTGTTATCGGTGCGGCATTGGACGATCAGGCACAGGTGATCGACATAATCGGGGACCAGAATAACTTGAAAAAACTGATCAGAACCAGAGGACTTTCTTAAAATAAACTTTTCAGGGTTTAACACCACTGATAAAACAATCTCTGCAAGAGGAATTTGAATTTCTGAAGAAGCTCAAACTGATGGACAAACCGGTGGCCGAATTGTTGCATAAATTACACAAATCCATTAGCGCCTTAAAGAATTCAATTAATGAAGGTAAAGTAAAAAATAATTAGAATTTAATTTTAAAATTTTTTCTCTTATAGGAGTTTCAGAACAGAACGCCACATTTAAAGATTTAAAAAGTGATCTTTATGAAACCGCCATTTTCCTAGCAAATCGTTGGCAAATTCCGTTAATTGAAATTGTGCCGATGGGAAATGAGAAAATTGACGCCAAGAGTCTGTTGAAGGAATTAGCCAAACTTTGGGCCAAATACAAAGGCCAAAATTGTCAAAAATGTGAGTAGAATTTACACATTTCTGTAAATAATAAATTTAAAAAAAAGTAAATGTTTTAAAACATTTTAAGCCAATGAAAAACGCTTTAATGGCGAAAGTGAGAAACGAATGCTTCGCCTAATGATGGATTTCTCCAGTGATGGCATCGACGGATTGGCCAATTTGAAAAGCGTCAAAAGTTTGTAATTAGCAGGAATACTCTCTGATAAAGCTTAAGGATCTCTGATCAGACCAAACTCCGAAAACTGAAATTCGGCATTCCTAGTGTTTGATTTTGAATTGATAGACAAACAAAGAATGATCAAATAAGTGTTAAATGAGTGAAATAAATTTTAACATTTTTTTCTCATTTTTTAATTTGTTTTTTTTGGCACAGCGCGCAAACGCCGAAAGCGAATGACTGATGGTTGGAATGCCGAAACAATTGGTATTTTGGCCGGAATCTTCATTTTTGTAGTTGTTGCCAGTGTGGGACTCGGACGTTTATGTGCACCAAAAGAATGACACTTTGATCAAATTTAGAGTTTGGGACCTATTCCGGAATCCTGATCCGGAATCTGAGTGATTTTAGAAAAACCCGGACTAGCCGGATTATCCGACCCGGATTTTGGGATGCTTTCCATTTTTAATTTTTATTGCTCATTTTCGCTTTTGGCTATTTATTGGAAGGGATGGGGTTTATACTGTATTTTCCCTCATATTTCATATTGTAATCTGATCACATTGCAGATAATTGGGCTCTATTGATCTGTATGCTTACTATGGATTTATATATGCAATTTTATACAAACATACATACATACAATTTTACATCAGAAGTTGATATCCTTTACACTAGTGTTCGGCACATACGGTATTACCGCGGTATTTTTCGGTATTACCGCGGTATTTTTTTCGGTATTACCGATTCGGTATACCGACCGAAGAAATTTTGGGATTTCGGGATTTTTTCGGTATCGGTATTTTACCGAAATACCGATACCGAATACCGAAAACCCCCATTTGCCGAACACTACTTTACACCTCCAACCCGGCGTAGGGAAGACAGTCCTCGGGTACTACTTTATTTATGTTCAATTCGGTGCAATGCACGTATCTAGAAACAAATTGTGATGCGGTGGGGTCCATTCAATTTGTTAAGAGATTTGCAACCGTAATTTTGGCACTGCCGGGAAAAAAATGGAAGTTTTAGTGAATTCAGGAAGAAAAATGTGCATAAATTTGCGAAAAAAACATTTTAAATTTCAAGGTTTTCTAAATGATGTTTTTTTTTGCCTAGTTTAAATATTGCGAAAATTTCTTTTGTTAAAATCCAAAAATTTTTGGCTCTACTTCAATTTATGCTCCAATCTAAGGCTGTCGGTTTTAATTAATATTTGGTTTTAAACCGACTGAACCGATAACCAAACCGAAGCTTTCGGTTCAACCCAACCGAAATTTTCGGTTTTCCGGACCAATGTTCGAAAACTCCATTTCTCAGACGATTTTTAGGGGTGCGTTTTCCCTTTTTATAGCATTTTTGTTAAGCAATTTTCAAAAATGCTAATTTTTTTTTGCGATTTCTGCTTCTCTTACAATTAGGGGAGGGGGGGGGGGGGTCGGCGGTGCCGAGAGGCGCCGCCGAGAAAATTTTGAATTTTTGACTCAATTTTGTTACGTGATTTGCAACCAAAATTTAAAATCAGAGGGCGAGAAGTTGAAGCAGTACATGTGCGAAATTCAAGCAGATGTGCGTGCAATGGCTCAACTTTTGAGCGCCTTATGGTCTCCAATTGCACCACTTTTTGCTGCGTCAAAAGTAAATGGACAAAATTTAAAAAACCAAAAATCAATATTTGTGTGGCCACAAAAAGAAGCATTGTTGCAAGCAAAGCAAGTAAATTCATACATACATAACTTTTGATACTGATCAAAAATCATAACTTTATTCACTCCGCACTAAACCTTATACCAATGGAAAGCTCTATATGAATAGAAACTATTTGTAAAACTAAACTAAGCAGTAAATCAAAGTTTAAAAAAGTTATGATCAGAAAACCACGAAAAATCCCGATTTTTGGCAGTTTTAACATATAACTTTTTTGAAACTTATCAAATCACTTCGACTTTGCTGTAATGCTTTCTTGCTTTTTCTATTCATCTAGAGCTATCTTCCCGCCAACTTGGCCATCGGCGGAGGAACCTAATCAATTACCATAACTCTGTGGTCCATTTGATATAAAAAATGAATTTCCATCGGAATTTATTTTATTTTTCCCCAACTGAATCATCCATTCGTCCATTCATTCATCGCATTTCGCCATTTGGACGGATTGAGCACTTCGATTTAGTCGTTTTAGCGATTTATTTTTACTTAAATTATAAAAATTCCAAAGAAAATGAATGTAAAAAATCAAAAAATAACAAAAAAAATTAAACCCCCAATTCATTTAGTCAAAAAGTTAACAACAAAATGGAAACTAAACCCAATTTTGCTATGATTATTTTCTTCTTTTGGATGCTTTTCCAAGCCGCGCAAGCGCAAAAGCAAACAAACCCGTAAGGGTTTTTTGAAAAATCCAAATAAAATCTGGCCAAAATCCTGATCCTGGTCCGCAAAACGCACCAGGATCAGTAAGTCTGAAATCAGGGTTTTAATCTTGATCCATCCTGGGTATTTCCAAAATCCAAATCCTGATCCGGGTCTTTTCCAAAATCCGGGTTCTAAGACACCAAAAAAATGCAATTTTATACAAACATACATACATACAATCTGTTTTGTTGATCGTTTGTCATAGATTTATGCGAGTTTCCAATAATTTCGGGTATCATTCGACTCCTCTGGCCAAGCTGAGCAAGAATTTGCAAAAAAAAAACATTTTTTGCCGGAGGCCCAGGCATGGCCATGGATACAATTTTTTAAATCCGTGTCCGGACACGGAAAGTCAATTGATTTTCTCCAACTTAAACACACACTTTATTTATGTTCAATTCGGCGCAATGCACGTATCTAGGAACAAATTGTGATGCGGTGGGGTCCATTCAATTTGTTAAGAGATTTGCAACCGTAATTTTGGCACTGCCGGGAAAAATGGAAGTTTTAGTGAATTCAGGAAGAAAAATGTGCATAGATTTGCGAAAAAATTCAACATTTTAAATTTCAAGGTTTTCTAAATGATGTTTTTTTTTGCCTAGTTTAAATATTGCGAAAATTTCTTTTGTTAAAATCCAAAAATTTTTGGCTCTACTTCAGTTTATGCGTCCAATCTAAGGCTGTCGGTTTCAATTAATTTTCGGTTTCAAACCGACTGAACCGAAATTTTTGGTTTTCCGGACCAATGTTCAAAAACTCCATTTCCTAGACGATTTTTAGGGGTGCGTTTACTCGAGTTTTTTCAAAAAATTTAATTTTAGGTTTTTCGATAACTAAAATGGTTAAAAAAGTAATTCTTTACAATAAAGTCTTTTGGTTCACAGTTCAACCACTGAGGCACGTGATATCATGGATAAACGTTGAAAAATCTAAATATATTACCAATTTTTCCATTTTTTTTCGGTCGGTACCTTCGGTTCTCAGATTTTTCGGAAATTATTTGGCGTGTTGCCAAATTGACGCCGCATCTGACAACGTCGTACGGAACGCTAAACAAATACGGAACACGGTATACAGAAGGCATCCCTGGTACGGACCGAATCCAGACCGATCCAGCAATTACTGACTTTAAACTTAACCGATTCAGACTTTCTAAAAACCATTCAAAAGCTCTTGTCCAGATAAAGCTATCGATTATTAAGCTAAAATTTTTGCGATTAGACAAGTCTGAAAAAAGGCTAGAAACCCCCCAAAAATCAGGTTTTTTTAAAACTTTTTTGATTCTTAATGCTATCGCAAAACTTTAGCTGAATCTTAGCTACATCTCGAAAAGAGCTTTCGAATGGTTTTTAGAAAGTCTGAGTTGGTTAAGAAGTTAAAAGTGAGTTATTATAGCTAGAGTCCGTAGAAAATTACTCTTGATGAATATAATCTATCTCTTAATAGAATCTAAGTGCACAAAAGTGCATAAAATTGTAAAATATATTTAAAACAAATATTATTTGTTGCCCAAAGGGCAAACAAACAAAGCAGAGCAAAAAAGAGTGACTTACTATTTTATATAAGAATTTATATTATCCTTATATAAAAAGAAGAGAATTTGTTTGTTTGTTTGTTTGTCCTGACGTGGTTGGGGATTTGAATTAGCGGGCAATTTTCGCGTAAAAATAAATGTTTGAAAATTCTGTGTTTGAATTCAATTCTGAAGAAGATGAAAGTTGTACTTTTTGTATTGATTGATTGAATGTATTTACCTCCTGCATTGTTTTGTTTTGCTCTTTTTTTTTGCAGCTAGAAGTGCAATCTCAAATGATTTTGTTTTTCAACGAATTTTGCATTTATTTAATAATTTTTATGAAGTTAAAAATTTAAAAAGCAGAGGTTTACGTTTTCTTTATTTCAAAAGAAAATTACGCTTTTTTGTTAAAACAAATGCAAAAGCCATTTAGTATTCTGGAATTTCAATATGCGCAACTCCTATTTTGTAGATTGGGCAATGGATTTTTTGTGCTTTACTTTTCATAATGTTATATGTATGGAACTATATGTTTTTAGATTGCTATTTTTTTGCCATTTCTATGCTTAGCACTTTTGACGAAATTTCTTCGATTCCGCCGGGAACAATCACGGCGTATTTTTTTTGGTTGTTGACTTAAAATTTGATTTTGTTAAGTTCATGCTGTGGACAGCTCATAAAAATTATGAATAGTGGAAAAAAACTGTCCATAATTCTTGCGTGTGCTACGGGGGAACATATTGTTGTGACGGAGTTCAAAAACCCAAATAATGAAAACTTTTTGTTCAAAGAATGCGTGTTAGGAAACGTAATTTTTTGTTTGTTTGGTGATGTTATTAGTTTGTTTTTAGATTCTTAAATTATCATCGTTAAAGGCGCAACGGTTCACCACCAAGTTTGATGGAAAAACGTTTTTTCAAACTCCCTTCGAGTTTGAGTTGATCTTTACCAAAAACTCGAAAGTGCAGCTGTTGGAGAGCGAGATAAAGGAGGCTGAAAATTTTGTTCTGCTTGCGCCAGGACATTTCTACAGTTTGCTTATGTGCTTATTATTTTTCTTTTTTTTTATAGAAGTTAAGTGCGTGTTGACCGCTCCATTCGTCCTTATTGGAGAAACGTTTGTTTCGCCCGTTGGAGACAATCATGGAAAGTGTGCAGATCTTTTCATCAAGGGCATTCAACTAGCCGAAAAGTTTGGCAATCTCAAACAAAATGATCAGCTTCAATTGACAAAGTGTTTCGGAAAGATTGAAGGTTTTTACAATTAAGAATAATAAGCATATAAGCCGCCTCTAGAAATGTCCTGGCTTAAGAAGAACAAATTTTTCCGACTTCTTTATCACGCTCTGCAACAGCTGAACTTTCGAATTTTTATAAAGCTCAACTCTAGCTTGAACGGAGTTTGAAAAACGCCAACTATATTAAACTCGATAAGCGCTGTGCCTTCAAAGCAGTTTCAGAATTTTAAAGACTAATAACACCAAAAAATTTACAGGATGCTCTGATTTGTTTTGGGTTTTCTTCTCGATTAGTTTAAGTGTGTGTTCTTTTTAGATGAGTGCCTGCAGATCTATGCGCAGGCTGTGGATGTTTCCATTTGCAATCGCCAAGTCATTTTGGATGGAATTTTGGTGACGCCCGTAAAGAGAAAGAGTGACGAATGTTCACAGGTTCCTTCTAAGTCTCAAAAAAAATAATTGGTATGCCAGTGTTTTCTAATGTTTGTTAACAACGGGTTTTCTTTTTTGTTTTGTTGGTCTCTGGTAATAAGGCGCTTTGCATTTATGTGTTATCCGTTAAAGCATTCAAGACAAAGTATAAACATAAATCCTATTAATTTCAAGGAACGTTTTCCGTTGTTTTCAGTAAATATTGTTTCTTTATAATCATTTATTTCAATACCTGTTTCCAGCAGTAATACATTCAAACACTATGAACATGGATAATGAAGTCATGGATAATAATAGTATTGAAAGAGCAATAGAGTTGAAAAAGATTGCAGAAGAGCATAGTTATGCCAAAAGAATGAGAATTTGTGAAAATGATATTGACTTGAATCATAGACCGGTAATTTTGATTACTGATAGCCAAACGGCGGGTCCTTCTGGAGCAGTACCTGCTGAGCCTTTTGATTCTGTACCGACTGTAGAAGCCAGAACAAAGGCTCTGTCAAGAGCGAAGGAATCATCGGTCAAAAGGCAAATGAGACTAGATAAACAAGTAATTAGACAAAGATCATTAAGAGAAGGTGAGTCTCAGATACAAAGACAAATGAGACTTGACAGTCAAATGAGTAGCCAACGTTTAGTAAGAGAAACTGAATCTCCGATACAAAGACAAATTAGACTTGACAGTCAAATGAATAGCCAACGATTACTAAGAGAAGCGGAGTCTCTAACGCAAAGATCTTTAAGATTAAATGAACAAATGATTAGACAAGAGAATGTTAGAGTAAATGAATCCCAAACTCAAAGAATAACTAGACTGGATCAGGAAAGGAACAGACAAAGAACAATTAGACAAAGACGAAATCCTATAAGCTTTTATGCAGCAGAGTATCATGTCAATGCATTGGAAAACAGACTTAGCCAAATGAATATTTGCTGCATGCATTGTGCGGCATTACATTTTGTAGAAGAAAAAGTAATTGGTAAAGGCAATTCCTTTAGGGATTGTTGTCACCATGGCAAAATTGATTTGCCACAGATACCTGAGCAGGATTTTCCTGAAATGCTAAGAGATTTGTTCATGAAATTCGACGGAAGACATGTGAATTTTTTTGAAAATATTAGACATTTGAATAGTAGCGTTTCATTTGCCTCAATGAACCCGCTTAGATATAGATATCCGAATAACAGAGGGCCATATTGCTTTCGCATTTATGGTCAGATTTATCACAAAATGAATTTAGCGTTGAATCCAGACCAGAACGATGAACCTGCCTACGGTCAGGTATTTATCGTTGACACAGAACAAGCAATGAGCGCACTGAGGCAAGCTAATGCTAGCGTTGATTTTCAGTTGCTTAGAACAGTTTATGAAGTGATAAGAAATGTGAACCCTTTTGCCGAGGCATATATGATGATGAAAGATGAAGAAGATAATGAATTAGAAAAAGCAAAGAGAGAATGCAGAGCACCTGCAGAGATAAAGTTATTATTTGAGACTGGAAAACAATTGGATAGAAGAATTGGGTACAATGTACCAAGAGCCAATGAGGTAGCAGCTGTTTATGTGCCTGGAGCAGATGGTGAAGTACCAAATGCTAAGATTGTGGTTCGAGAACGAGGAAAGGAGTTGCAAATTTTGAACAGTACTAACAGAATGGTCACACCAATGACTTACCCGCTGTTTTATCCGCGCGGTAGCTTTGGTTGGCATCCTGAAATAAAACAGAGAAATAGTAATAGAAGAGTGACAAGACTTCAGTATACGAGTTATAGTTTAGCAATCAGGGAGAGAGAGTTCAATCCGATTCTATACGGAGGAAAACTTTTCCAACAGTATTGTGTTGATGAATATGTAAAGATTGAAGGCGATAGAATGAATTGGATTAGAAATAATCAGAAAAAGATTTGTGCTGAAGCATATAAGAATATTGACAATATGTTGGTGAGAAGAGCACAAGAAACAGGTTTGCCACTTGGAAGGAAGGTTATTCTTCCTCCAACAATGACAAATTGTCCAAGGTATGTTGAAAAGCATTTTCAGGATGCTATGGCTATAGTAAGAAGATTTGGAAAACCGGATTTGTTTTTGACAATGACATGTAACCCGCAATGGAATGAGATAATTGATAATTTGTTCCATGAACAAGTGCCAACTGATCGTCCAGATTTGGTTGTTCGAGTTTTTTACCTAAAAGTTAAGGCGATTATGAATCAGATAACAAAGACAAAAATTTTTGGCGAAGTTATTGCATGGATGTATCCGGTGGAGAACCAAGGAAGGGGTTTACCGCACATACATTTGCTTCTGACATTGGCGGAACATGATAAATTGTTAACAGGAGAAGATGTAGCAAAAAGAGGTATTAGTGCAAGAATACCAGACAAAGACGACGAACCCGGGTTATATGCGTTAGTAAAAAAGTTTATGGTCCATGGCCCATGCGGTGATTTAAATCCAAATTGCCCGTGCATGGAAGAGACTCAGAATGAGAATGGAATAAAGATTAGAAAATGCTCAAAGGCTTATCCAAAAGCATTCCAAGAAGAGACTGTAGTTCTGGAAAATGGTTTGGCTTTGTATGCAAGGCCAAATGATGGAAGAACAGTTGAAGTATTTGCAAATGGAAGAAGAATTGAATTGGATAATCGATGGGTTGTGCCGCACAATCTGTATTTGCTAAAAATGTTTAAGTGTCATATTAATTTGGAAAAAGTTAATAGTGTTAGTTCTGTAAAATATTTGCATAAGTATGTTCATAAGCCACCAGACAGAGCAAGATTGGAATTAGAATCAAAAAATGATCACGATGAAGTGAAAGAATTCATAGATGCGAGATATGTTTGCCCTCAAGAAGCTGTGTGGAGAATTTTAGAATTGCCTATGTATGACAGAAGTCACAGTATAATGTCTTTGTCTGTGCATCTACAAGGTGAACAGATTTGTTATTTTGATGAGAATATGGATGAAGACGAGATTAGAGGTAGAATTGAAAACGGTTCTGTGTTAATGGCATATTTTGCATTGAACAAAACGAGTGCTTTAGCGAAGACATTGTTGTATCATCAGATACCTGAGAAATTCTGCCTAAAGAAAGGAAAGTGGTCGGAGAGAAAGGCGCATTTTAACACAATTGGTCGGATGGTGAAAGTGTCGCCGGCTGAGCCGGAAAGATACCATCTCAGACTGTTGCTGTTGAATGTGAAAGGAGCATCTTCTTATGATGAATTGAAGACAGTTGTAGATTCAGACGGCTCACTTAAGGTCTGCACAACTTTTGCTGAAGCCTGTCTTGAAAAAGGTTTAATTAGAAATGATGAAGAATGGAAAAGGGCTTTAGAAGAAGCTGAAAGTTTTGAAATGCCGTGGAAATTGAGAGATTTCTTTGCATTGATATTGGTCCATTGCAATCCGGCCAAGCCGGAGGAGCTTTGGGAAATGTTTAAGGAATCCTTATCCGAGGATTTTAGCAGGAGTTTTAGAAAAGAAATTGCTTATGCAAAAGCTTACAGAGAAATAGCGCTTAGCATTAAGAAGTCTGGAAAAACACTTGCTGATTTTCCAACCATGGAACAGATAAATGTAGACGAAGATATAGAACAAGTATTTAATGCTGCAGAAGAATTTGATTTGGGTCAAGGAGCTTATGATTTGATGTATGATGAACAGAAAACAGTAACTGATGCGATAATGACTAGAATTAGAAATCCGGTAAATGAGCCCGCGTTCTTCTTCCTAAGTGGACCGGGTGGAACAGGAAAAACTCATGTGAATACAGCAATTGTGCATTTAATTAGAGGTGAGAAAAGGAAAGTGAGTACAATGGCTTTCACCGGCATGGCTGCAACTTTGTTGCCTGCTGGCAGAACTTTGCATAACAGATTTGGACTGTCTTTAGACATGAGTAACTCAAACATTGGCCCAAGGTCAAAAGCATGGAAAGAGCTAAAAGAAACAGATTTGTTTATTTGTGATGAGGCGCCTATGATCAATAAGCGCGCGATGAGAACATTAGACGAAAAAATGAAAGAGATTATGAATAATGATATAGCATTTGGTGGCAAAGTTATGCTTTGGACGGGCGACTTTCGTCAAACCCTTCCGATTCAGAAGCATGCCACGAGAGCCGAATTGGTCAATTCGACCATAAAAAGAAGTGAGTATTGGAGAATGGCAAACAGATTTAAATTGACGAAGAATATGAGAGCTCTGGAAACTGAGCAGAAATTTGCCAAAGATCTTTTAGAGATTGGAAGTGGTAAATGGAATAATGAAAATGATGAGCTGATATTGCCTGGAAATTGTATAAGCAATGGTGATTTAGCCGAAGAAATATTTGGAAACTGCATTGTTTCTGAGAATTGGAATGAGATGGCAAAAAGTGCCATTTTGGCACCAAAGAATTTGGATGTTAGTGAATTAAACAAGAAAGTGTTAGATATGATGCCTGGAGAAGAAACAGTATACATAAGCATTGACCGTGCTGAAGATGAGAACAGACAAAGGGCAGATGAATATTTAGATGAGTATTTGAATGCATTGAACCCCTCGGGGTTTTCAAAGCATGAGTTAAGATTAAAGAAAAATGCAATTGTTATGTTGATTAGAAATATGAACATAGAATTGGGTCTTTGTAATGGAGCGAGAATGAAAGTAGAAGAAATGCACAAGAATTTGATTGTATGCAAGATTTTGACTGGGGATAAGGCAGGTCAGACGGTGTATATCCCTCGGATCACACTTTGCTGTGCCGAAGAATACCCTTTTGATCTGCATAGGCACCAATTTCCATTGGTGTTAGCTTTTGCGATGACCATTAATAAGGCTCAAGGCCAAACACTTGAGCGAGTTGGAATTGATTTAAGAAAGGATGTATTTAGCCATGGGCAATTGTATGTGGCTCTTTCAAGAGCAAGGGCATGGAACATGCTGAGAATTAGATTAGATCAGAATAATTTTGAAAGAAAGGTGAAGAATGTTGTTTTTAGGGAGCTATTAGACCAAGATGATTAGATGAGTTTTAGTTGAGATCAAGAGAATTGCAGAATTGCAGATTGGCCCTTCGTGTGGACTTCTTAAACTAATGGTAATTTTGCTTCTTTTTTTTTTGCATTAGCCTGAATAATAGGTTAGGGATAAAAAGCTAATTGGCATATGTCGGGCAAAGCAAAGTACCGTTTAAGCATGTCGATTAGCAATAAAAAGGCCAAGCAAAATACTTATGGACTAGCAGTGTCTATAGGAAATTATTGCTTTGGTACAGAAATTAAAATAGAAATAAAATCAACTTTACCCTTTCATTTATCTTTTTGCAACTCTCTAAATATTTGATTTCTGAACATTACAACCGTAGTTTCTAGCGATTTTGGTGCGCCGTTAGGCGCACCTAAACCGCTAGTTTCTTTAATAATGGAAAATGGCACAATGCCAAAAGTGGTCACAAAAAGTGCATAAAATTGTAAAATATATTTAAAGCAAATATTATTTGTTTACCAAAAGGGCAAACAAACAAAGCAGAGCAAAAAAGAGTGACTTACTATTTTATATAAAGAAATTTATATTATTTCTTTAATAATGGAAAATGGCACAATGCCAAAAGTGGTCACAAAAAGTGCATAAAATTGTAAAATATATTTAAAGCAAATATTATTTGTTTGACAAAAGGGCAAACAAACAAAGCAGAGCAAAAAAGAGTGACTTACTATTTTATATAAAGAAATTTATTTTAATAATGGAAAATGGCACAATGCCAAAAGTGGTCACAAAAAGTGCATAAAATTGTAAAATATATTTAAAGCAAATATTATTTGTTTGACAAAAGGGCAAACAAACAAAGCAGAGCAAAAAAGAGTGACTTACTATTTTATATAAAGAAATTTATATTATTTCTTTAATAATGGAAAATGGCACAATGCCAAAAGTGGCCACAAAAAGTGCATAAAATTTATATATATGTATAAGCAAATACTATTTGTTTACCAAAAGGGCAAACAAACAAAGCAGAGCAAAAAAGAGTGACTTACTATTTTATATAAAGAAATTTATATTATTTCTTTAATAATGGAAAATGGCACAATGCCAAAAGTGGTCACAAAAAGTGCATAAAATTTATTTATATATATGTATAAGCAAATACTATTTGTTTACCAAAAGGGCAAACAAACAAAGCAGAGCAAAAAAGAGTGACTTACTATTTTATATAAAGAAATTTATATTATTTCTTTAATAATGGAAAATGGCACAATGCCAAAAGTGGTCACAAAAAGTGCATAAAATTGTAAAATATATTTAAAGCAAATATTATTTGTTTGACAAAAGGGCAAACAAACAAAGCAGAGCAAAAAAGAGTGACTTACTATTTTATATAAAGAAATTTATTTTAATAATGGAAAATGGCACAATGCCAAAAGTGGTCACAAAAAGTGCATAAAATTGTAAAATATATTTAAAGCAAATATTATTTGTTTACCAAAAGGGCAAACAAACAAAGCAGAGCAAAAAAGAGTGACTTACTATTTTATATAAAGAAATTTATATTATTTCTTTAATAATGGAAAATGGCACAATGCCAAAAGTGGTCACAAAAAGTGCATAAAATTGTAAAATATATTTAAAGCAAATATTATTTGTTTGACAAAAGGGCAAACAAACAAAGCAGAGCAAAAAAGAGTGACTTACTATTTTATATAAAGAAATTTATATTATTTCTTTAATAATGGAAAATGGCACAATGCCAAAAGTGGCCACAAAAAGTGCATAAAATTTATATATATGTATAAGCAAATACTATTTGTTTACCAAAAGGGCAAACAAACAAAGCAGAGCAAAAAAGAGTGACTTACTATTTTATATAAAGAAATTTATATTATTTCTTTAATAATGGAAAATGGCACAATGCCAAAAGTGGTCACAAAAAGTGCATAAAATTTATTTATATATATGTATAAGCAAATACTATTTGTTTACCAAAAGGGCAAACAAACAAAGCAGAGCAAAAAAGAGTGACTTACTATTTTATATAAAGAAATTTATATTATTTCTTTAATAATGGAAAATGGCACAATGCCAAAAGTGGTCACAAAAAGTGCATAAAATTGTAAAATATATTTAAAGCAAATATTATTTGTTTGACAAAAGGGCAAACAAACAAAGCAGAGCAAAAAAGAGTGACTTACTATTTTATATAAAGAAATTTATATTATTTCTTTAATAATGGAAAATGGCACAATGCCAAAAGTGGTCACAAAAAGTGCATAAAATTGTAAAATATATTTAAAGCAAATATTATTTGTTTGACAAAAGGGCAAACAAACAAAGCAGAGCAAAAAAGAGTGACTTACTATTTTATATAAAGAAATTTATATTATTTCTTTAATAATGGAAAATGGCACAATGCCAAAAGTGGTCACAAAAAGTGCATAAAATTGTAAAATATATTTAAAGCAAATATTATTTGTTTGACAAAAGGGCAAACAAACAAAGCAGAGCAAAAAAGAGTGACTTACTATTTTATATAAAGAAATTTATATTATTTCTTGAATAATGGAAATGGCACAATGCCAAAAGTGGTCACAAAAAGTGCATAAAATTTATATATATATGTATGTATAAGCGAATATTATTTGTTTGCCAAAAGGGCAAACAAACAAAGCGCAACTTATATAAAGAAATTTATATTATTTCTTGAATAATGGAAATGGCACAATGCCAAAAGTGGTCACAAAAAGTGCATAAAATTTATATATATATGTATAAGCGAATATTATTGTTTGCCAAAAGGGCAAACAAACAAAGCAGAGCAAAAAAGAGTGACTTACTATTTTATATAAAGAAATTTATATTATTTCTTTAATAATGGAAAATGGCACAATGCCAAAAGTGGTCACAAAAAGTGCATAAAATTGTAAAATATATTTAAAGCAAATATTATTTGTTTGACAAAAGGGCAAACAAACAAAGCAGAGCAAAAAAGAGTGACTTACTATTTTATATAAAGAAATTTATATTATTTCTTTAATAATGGAAAATGGCACAATGCCAAAAGTGGTCACAAAAAGTGCATAAAATTGTAAAATATATTTAAAGCAAATATTATTTGTTTGACAAAAGGGCAAACAAACAAAGCAGAGCAAAAAAGAGTGACTTACTATTTTATATAAAGAAATTTATATTATTTCTTTAATAATGGAAAATGGCACAATGCCAAAAGTGGTCACAAAAAGTGCATAAAATTGTAAAATATATTTAAAGCAAATATTATTTGTTTGACAAAAGGGCAAACAAACAAAGCAGAGCAAAAAAGAGTGACTTACTATTTTATATAAAGAAATTTATATTATTTCTTGAATAATGGAAATGGCACAATGCCAAAAGTGGTCACAAAAAGTGCATAAAATTTATATATATATGTATGTATAAGCGAATATTATTTGTTTGCCAAAAGGGCAAACAAACAAAGCGCAACTTATATAAAGAAATTTATATTATTTCTTGAATAATGGAAATGGCACAATGCCAAAAGTGGTCACAAAAAGTGCATAAAATTTATATATATATGTATAAGCGAATATTATTGTTTGCCAAAAGGGCAAACAAACAAAGCAGAGCAAAAAAGAGTGACTTACTATTTTATATAAAGAAATTTATATTATTTCTTTAATCATGGAAAATGCCAAAATGCCAAAAGTGGCCACAAAAAGTGCATAAATTTGTGTATAAAAGCAAAAAGTATTTGTTTAAAATTACATAATCCATTTTTCTTTTTATCAATCCATCCATTTTACTTTTATTCACTTTTCACCTTCCTTTTTGAACATTTGTCGTTGATAGTTTATACATTCTTAATGCAATCGCAAAACTGCAGGCAAGTTTTCTCATCTGGGCGTAGAACTCGTCGGTATAAATTTTAAATTGAGTAATATAATAATGCTCTATAGGCATTGTGCTTTTTTGTTCGATTTTAGCTTTAGTTGTTTTAACAAAATGAATTTCGAATTTTTAATATCTGAGCGTGGAAATTTTTTTCCAAAAAAATCCTTGCCTTAGCCCGTGTAGCCCTTGCCCGTGTGTCTTGAAAATTCCGATCTCTACTACAAATTATAAAAAATTCTCCCGACGGCGCCGTCGGACCCACGGAAAAAAATTCTTCCCATACGCCTATGAAACAGGGTTGGTTGTTCTGGGTCGAGAAAAATATCGGGTCGGGTTTCGCTTCTTTGGGTTGAAAAAAAAACCGGGTTTCGGGTAACCCGGAGCAACCCTGCTATGAAATAGTCTTTCAAAATTGCTATTTTAGAATTTCTCAAATTTCCCGGTAAATTCCGGAATTTTTCGCTCAAAGCTGGAATTCCCAAAATTTCCCGGGAAATTCCAGAATTTGCCGATTTCCCAAATTTCCCGTAACATATATATAAGTGAATATTATTGTTTGTTGTGTATAAAAGCGAATATCATTTGTTTAAAATTACTTAGCCCATTATTTCTTTATTTCATTGCATTTTATTACCCATCTTTTTTTTTTGCAACTTTTTATATTACTCAAAATAATAAAGGACTGTAAAGTAATAAAAATAATCACGCGTTAAATTTAATAACTTTTTAGTGAATTAAAAGCTTGTTAACATAAAATGCATTTTTGTGTGCTTATTTCGGGCATTTTTATGCTTCTTATGGCAGCAAGTGTAGCAGAATGCGGCTGCTTCGGGTCAAAATTCAGGTTAAGCTAAAACAAACTCAAATATTATCTGGTGAAAAAATAGCTATTTATCTAATTAGCGTTTTTGGAAAATCGCTATTCAAATAATTGGTTTTTTTGGTTCCAATTTGACCCAAAACCAAAAATTTGGACCGATTTTTTGTACAAAACCCCAAACTTGCTGATTTAAACTCATTTAAATTTTTAGGACTTCAGGAGAGAGAGAGAGCTCAAATTTTTTGCAACGGACACATCGAACTTGCTTGTACCAATACCAAACAATATGAATCGGATAACCATTTTACACCTGCGAATGGTATCCTATTGAGAAGATATGCACCGTAGGTGAAGTGAAGAATAAGAATCCATAACAGTAAACACTGGAGAGCGGACAACGATAGCGTCGGATTATTCGGCGGAAATTGTCCGGGGATTAAACACCAAATAAAATGAAACCCAATTAAATGAAATACAAACAAAACCAATAAATAAATATCCAAATAATACCGCTGAGGCGACCAATATAAAAAGATAAAGAATATGGAAGAGATGAAAACCCGATAAAAGAACGAATAGCAACCAATAGATTGGGATATCATGTCTTTGGCGAAATATTTACTAACAAAATATAAATATTGGGAGAAAGAGATGATTGTTGTTTCATTTTTGCTATAGCGTTTCATGTGTTCTCGGTGATGAATTGTTGTGCTTATTATTATTGCAAAAATGTTATCAGAGAATTTGGATCAGGTTTAATTTGGGCCAAATTCCCAATCAGGGTTATTGCAAAAATGTTATCAGAGAATTTGGATCAGGTTTAATTTGGGCCAAATTCCCAATCAGGGTTATTGCAAAAATGTTATCAGAGAATTTGGATCAGGTTTAATTTGGGCCAAATTCCCAATCAGGGTTATTGCAAAAATGTTATCAGAGAATTTGGATCAGGTTTAATTTGGGCCAAATTCCCAATCAGGGTTATTGCAAAAATGTTATCAGAGAATTTGGATTAGGTTTAATCTGGGCCAAATTCCCAATCAGGCAATGGACGGAATTCCGTTTTTCCGTTGTTTGTTGGCCTTTTTCCTGTTCCGTTAAAATTCGACATCGGACCAAACGAGATTCTCGATCGAAATCTCGGCGAGATTTTTTCGAGGTTCTGAATCGAAATCTCGATTGAAGAAATTTTGGCTTGACCGAGATTTTTCGAAATTTATCGAGAAACTTGATTGAGCCAAAAACAAGATTTTCGGCTCCATTTTATCGCCCCTTTTTTCAGCATTACAGTCCCAAGGGTATGGGCCATTTCGTCCTAACGGTATGAGGTCCATTTCAGTCTCAAGGGTATAGGGTAATTTGAGTCCCAAAGGTATGGAGCCATTTCAGTCCCAGACACGGGCCGTACACTTGCAAGGATTTTTTTTTAATTTTCACGCTTAGTTATGAAATTCAAAGTATTTTTTGAATAATACACTTAATAAGATTAAACAATTAAATTCAAAGTATTTTGTAAATAAACCACTTAATAAAATATTAAATAATGTAAAAATTACTTTAATAAATTTATTGTAGACATTTTCAACAAATGGAACAATAATTCTTTGCAAATATATCTTGATTTTCCTCTACAGTTGTAAATATAATATATTTAACATGTTTTGGAAAATTTTATAAAAAATATCAAAATAAAAATTTTAGAGAAAATTTCGATCTTTGGTGGTGCATTTTTGGTCTAAGAAAAAAGTCATTTTTCAAAAGTGCTTTTTTGGTTTTAAAAACTTTTGATTTTTAAGAGTGCACATAATTCGTTTTTATCAAATTTCAACAAAAAGATGCTCTCATCGATCATGGCTTAAAAAATATAACTGTTGAACATTTTTTTATCGGTTAAATAAAGATTCTGTAAAATGAATTTTATTTCATTTGTTATATTTTCTTGTTACATTGATTTGAGCAATTTCCTGTCACAGATTAGCATTTTAGTGGTTTTATATCTATTTTTGAAGAGTGATTTCAAAAATTTTGGGGGAAAAGGGGTTGGGGTCGGCGGTGCCGATAGGCGCCGCCGAAAGTTTAAAGATTTTTAACAATATTTATTAAGAGAATTGCTTTTTTATTGTTATTTTCAGGCATGGGCACGGATACGAATTTTTGTATCCGTATCCGTCCGGCCCTCAAAATCTCATATCCGTTATCCGTCCGTATCCGTGGCCTTCCAAAATCCCATATCCGAAAAATTTTTAAGGGAGAAGGTGGGGAAAAAATTTGAATATTTACCGGCTTATGCTAAGAAAAATCGTCCAATTTTTAACTAATTGAGTTCTAAAACTGATTATTTATGTAAATGCGTTATGCCTGAATTTTGCAAAAAATTGTATTAAAAAAATAAAAATTATGTAGAGAGAGGCAATAGAACTTTAGATTCAAAATAGATTTGCTTAAAGGTTGAACCACTAACCAATCGAATCATATATGGTCGTCTTGAAAACCAATAAGAACATCTTACCAATAATTTTTCTTCAGCAGTCAAAAAACAACGGATACGACGGATATCCGCGGATATAGGGTCATTTCTGTCATCCGTCCGTATCCGTGACGATCCAAAAAACCATATCCGTTATCAGTCCGTATCCGAATATATCAGCGGATATCCGCATATCCGGGTATCCGTGCCCACGTCTGGTTATTTTTCCCAAAGAACCACAGAAATCCGCAAATCTGCATTTCAAAAAAAACACAGAATGAGGAAAAATCCGCAGTATCGAAGCCCTGACAAATGATGCATCAATAATCCTTTTACCATAATCACTTTTAATGCCTTCTAGCACTTTTTTGAAACGAACCTTTTAATTATTAAATATATATTAGAAATATAATAAATATATTGATCAACCAATTGTGGCAAATATAATGCTATTGCTATCGCTTCTATTACCCGTTTGCCAATATAATTGTGCCATGCCACAGTCTCAATCTCTCTAAATGATATGAAAAAATTCATAAAGCTTTTAAATATACACCAAAATTTCAAACTGTTATTTCGGCGATTCTTTCATTATTGGCAAAATTTGTGGCTAATTACATATAATGATTGATCAATTAAAAAGCGGTCGTGCCCCATAAGCTGTTGCTAGAAATATGTTACAAGGTCATGTATAATAGAGCCCGGACTTGAGGACTGATCGACATTTTGATCGAGAATCTCGAAAAAATCTCGTCGAGATTTTCCGAGATTACGATCAAGAATCTCGATCGGTCCGTGCTGTATAACCTTGCCAATATAAATCAATAGATAGCACTAATTCCTTCTTATTTTTCAACTTAATTAGACTGCTATGCCACAATTAATTGTGCCATGCCATAGCTCAAACGAGTCCTGGAGAATTGCGCACCGTGAAAAAAAAGGATAAACTGTTGTGAACGCCACACTCCAAAACGGCATAAATGATATACATATACCGATCGCTTTGTCTTGACAAGCAAAGATCAGAAAAATAAGTCCAAAGTTTAGGGAATGAGTTTGAACCAGTTTTTGAACCACTTAAACTTGACCAAAATGGATATTTTTGAATTTTGTGCCTTTCTGCTCAACAATCCACAAAGGCGGTATCAATCGACAGCTCTCGACGAGACAAATCGATCAGAGCCCATTTGGATACCGGCAAACTGAGTACCAGTGTAAAAAGGGCACTGTCGGTGGCGATTCTCCGGCCCTCGCTCACTCCCTATATGATTGAAAAAATCCAATCATAAAAATGAATTATAGAATGCCAAAAGTCGAGGCAGTCTATTGATTGCCCATCGATTTTTTGTGCAAATATAAATCTATTATTGTATGGACACTAGTGCTTCCCCTGTTTCCCATTTTATATATATTTGCCAACAATTTTTTTTGTTGATAAACCGGGTAAAATTGGTTTGTGATTGGAAGGAATAACTTTTGAAAATGGGAAGGAAAGTCCATGATTTGAATGTTGTATTAAGCTTAAACAATCTTATTTGCCAAGATGACAATATTCGGTTTTCTGGCATTCTGTTTTGTTCTGAATGGCACGGTTTTTGCCGACTTCAAATGCTTCAATGCTTTGGAAAACGCGGCATTTGATGGGTCTGAACAGAATGTGCTGGTGAAGCTTTTCAAG
This sequence comes from Globodera pallida, assembly GCA_020449905.1. NCBI lineage: Eukaryota > Metazoa > Nematoda > Chromadorea > Rhabditida > Heteroderidae > Globodera > Globodera pallida. The sequence continues at coordinate 891,225 of JAIXHY010000016.1, forward strand.
GAAAGTGAGTTAAGCAATGGAACCGGAGAGGACGAGGAGTTGAAGCAGTTCGTGTGCGACCTCAGCGAGCATGAAATTGTGATCGGAGCGGCATTGGACGATCAGGCACAGGTGATCGATCAATCATAATCGAGGACCAGAAAAGCTTGGAAAACTGATCAGAATCAGAGGACTTCTTAAAATAAACTTTTCAGGGTTTAACACCACCAATAAAACCATTTCTGAAGGAGGAATTTGAATTTCTAAAGAAGCTCAAACTGATTGACAAATCGGTGGCCGAATTGTTGCATAAATTACAGAAATCTATTAGCGCCTTAAAGAATTCAATTAATGAAGGTTAAAAAAATTAAAATTAATTTTATAATTCTTTCTCTTATAGGAGTTTTAGAAGAGAACGCCACATTCAAAGATTTAAAAAGTGATTTTTATGAAACCGCCATTTTCCTGGCAAATCGTTGGCAAATTCCGATAAATGAAATTGTATCGATGGGAAATGACAAAATTGACGCCAAGAGTCTGTTGAAGGAATTGGCCAAAATTTGGGCCAAAAACAAAGACCAAAATGGTCAAAAATGTGAGTAGAATTTACACATTTTTGTAAATATAAATTTGATAAAAAAGTAAATGTTCTAAAACATTTTAAGCCAATGAAAAACGCAATAATGGCGAAAGTGAGAAACGAATGCTTCGCCTAATGATGGATTTCTCCAGTGATGGCATCGACGGATTGTCCAATTTGAAAAGCGTAAAAAGTCGGTGATTGATTCTAGAGAAAGGACGATCGAGATTCTTGATCAACGAAATTTTACAAGATTTTTTCATGATTTTTCTGTGCGAACGAATCTCAATCGTTTTTTTTTGATCTTGGAGATTTTCGATCGAAATCTCAATCGGTTCTCCGGCCCTTTCTCTAATTGATTCCCGGAGATGTCAATGATTCTGATCAAGCTTTTAAGGCGACTTGTTTAGAGAGACTGATCCGAAATTTGTGTAGGCTCGATCAGACATTCTAAATGTTACATCAATTCAAATTTTTTTTTTTAAATGTGACTTTTCCTTTTTACCAATAGAAAGGCAACGTCGAAGACGGAAACGCGGGAACGCAGCGATTCCTATTTTAGCCGTTTTTCTGTGTGTACTTTTGGTGCTTGCGTTCTGGTTCTGCAACTCTAATCGTCAAAAAAAACAGCGTGACCTTGAAGCTGGTATATTTGAACGTGATGAAGTTGTTGAACTCGAACCATTGCCGCGTGAACGGGTTGTGTATGAACAACGACAACAACAAATGATGCATAAAAAGGGTTTGCTGTAGTTTTTATTAATATTTATTCAACACAATAATTCACAAATAATTGTTACTTTTTCAGCCCGCCGAAAAAAATCGTCGCAAGCCAAAATGGAACGGCAAGGCTCTGAGAGTAGTCAACCTTTAAGTAAGTATTCGGAAGTTAAAAATGAAGTCTAAAAGCTGGGAATAACTACCTTATATGGGAGTAGATCAGATCCGAATAAAAATACTACCAATCGATTCCTCTCGTCGAGCTGAGTACGAATCAGCAAAAATTTCTTGCCGGAAAAAATTATGAAGAAAGTTATGGCCCCTCGAATTTGGCCAAAAACCATAGGGGGGACCCTTTTGGTCAACATTTTTGAAAATATTTTTTATTTAAAAAATTGTCTAAAAATAGGTTATTTGATGCGCTGATTACGAATTCGTCAATAGAAAATCAAATTGAGAATTTAAAACGGTTTTTGAACCGGTTTAAAATTTTGAAACTTAAGGAAAAAGCAACTTTTTTAAACATCAAAGCCAGAGGGGAAAAGTTAGACAGTAAGGTGGAAAATAGCAGCCAAAGTACCGCACACTCGACTACGGCGGCCAGTAGGTGGGGCGAGACTCCGGGCTCCGGAAGAAGTCCGCGCGTGACCCGGCTGGGGGTCTCGCGCGCGCCCGCTCCGCGGGTCCCCGCGCGCTTGCCCCCTAGTGGCGCTCGTCAGACTTCTTCCTCCGCCCTCCGTCTCGCCCCACTACTTGCTCCGTCTCCGCATGCTCGCTGTTGGCGGGCCGCCAGCGGCCTTTCATTATTATATCCGCTTTTGTTTCTCAAAAGTTGCTTTTTCCTTAATTTTCAAAATTTTAAACCGGTTCAAAAACCGTTTTAAATGCTCAATTTTGATTTTCTATTGACGAATTCGTAATCAGCGCATCAAATAACCTATTTTTAGACAATTTTTTAAATAAAAAATATTTTCAAAAATGTTGACCAAAAGGGTCCCCCCTATGGTTTTTGGCCAAATTCGAGGGGCCATAACTTTCTTCATAATTTTTTCCGGCAAGAAATTCTGCTGATTCGTACTCAGCTCGACGAGAGGAATCGATTGGTAGTATTTTTATTCGGATATGATCTACTCCCATATAAGGTAGAAATACCAAAAGGTGTAAAGGACGCCTTTAATTGCTGCAAAGGACGTCCTTAATTGCTGCTAAGGACGCCCTTAATTGCTGCTAAGGACGCCCTTAATTGCTGCAAACGAAGTCCTTATTTTTTTAATTTGCAGATCAGCTTAATCATTCGTCTAGCAAAGGCGACCCAAGCAGAGTAAAAAGCCCTGCACATCCTGATGTTTCAAATGGAAGCGTTGACTCATCTTCTGACACAGAAGAAATTACAATAAGTCATATTTTAATTAGGGTTGCCCCCGACCCTAATCCCCAAAAGGTCGGCCCGCCCCCGAGGGGTCGGGAAGAAACCCTTTTAAACCGCTCGGAGGCGGAAAAGTCGGGTTAAAACCCACCTAGCACAAATTTGTAATTTGAAGTTTGAGCTTTAAAAACTATGATTATGCCAGAAAGCGTGGCCAAGAGCGGCCCGCCCCCGAGGGGTCGGGAAGAAACCCTTTTAAACCGCTCGGAGGCGGGAAGTTCCCGTCCGTTGTGTCGCGACTCAACCCAAAATTGGGGATGCCCTGGGGGTAATTTGGCTTGACTGGAATGGGTTCCCTGGGAGCAGGGGGGATGTCGAACAAAAAGGACGTACCGTTTCACTTCTTTATTTTGTCATGGTTCCAGGGGAAATTGCATCGGTTAAAGCACTGGGAGTGATGTGGGAGGTGTGGATAGGAAAACGGGGGAAGGTTCAAAAAAGGGAGAGGATGGTGACATAAAGAAAATGGAGCAGTGTCGGCCGGCCCGAACTGAGTCTCATTTGACTCCTTCTTTATGGTGATCTTTTGCCCCCGCCTAAGCGTTTTAACCGTCTCGTCCAACCAGCGGAATTCTCTTTAATCGCTTCATCCTCAACGGGACCGGTCCCTCGGTCCATCGATCGATCTCACATCGATCGCTTCGCTGGCGACGGTTGGGCAACCATCCGGTGCTACCAGTAAAGAATAGGCAAAATGTTAACCCCGGGTAGGACCAGGGTTGCAGCGGATTGGGAAAAAAGTCGGATACGGATTTCGGATCGGATTGCCCAAAATTACTCGGATCGGATTTCGGATTGGGAAAAACACCGGATTTCGGATAATGCAAAAAAATTTTTTGGTTGCAAAAATTCAAACTTTTGTGATTTTTTAAAACTTTTCGCTATATCAATTTTTTCAATGTAAGCCGCGAGTGGGGTGGCTTTAACTTCAATTTTATCATATCATTTTTTTGAGATTCTTCTTTACTTTTAAGGGGTGGGGGTCGGCGGTGCCGATAGGCGCCGCCGAGAAAAATTTTTGAAATTTTGACTCAATTTTGTTAAAGAAATTTCATCAAAATTTTAGCAAAATTATGAATTTTGCTTCAGAATTTCGGGAAAAAACTGGTTTACGTAAGAGTGGAGGATGTCCGGCGGTGCCGACAGGCGCCGCCGGGGAAATTTTTTGAACATTTTAATGATATTTGTTGAGAAATTGAAGCAAAAATTCGGGAAGACATGATGAATTTGTTTCAAAAATTCTTGTATCTATTCTTTTTTTGCGCGCATTTTTAATAAAAAAATATTAGAATATTTATTTAAAATCTTATTAATGAGGGGATGCCTATTTGAGTAGCGGGGAAAACCAATAAAAAAGTGTCTGCACACAAGCGGGTTCGAACCAACACATAACATGAGAATCACAAAGAAGACGACCCACTAGGCCATCGACTTAATTGGGCGAAACAAGTAAAAATAGTTGAAAATATTAATTTTTTATTTTTCTTATAATGTTGAAAAATATCAGACAAAAAAATCTATTTATCCGGATTTCGGATCGGATTACCCAAAATTTCTCGGATCGGATTTCGGATTTCGGATTGGGAAAAACACCGGATAACGGATTTCGGATAACGGATTTCGGATGATCCGCTGCAACCCTGGGTAGGACACGAACCCACTTCCTCCACCCAATCCGTGGGCAGCTCTTCCAACTGAGCTACCGGGGCGTCATATTTGACTTTTTCTGTATGGTGATCTTTTGCCCCCGCCTAAGCGTTTAAACCGTCTCGTCCAACCAGCGGAATTCTATTTAATCCTTACACTTAAATAGCCAGTGATTTCTCGTTAATACGAGATTGAAGGATCGTGGGAAAGTCGGGCATTGACGTGGGAAATGTCAGTGATTGCTGAGAGAAAGATCGATGGCAATGGTAGGGACATAATTTATGGTAAAATATTTCCAGTCGGTTGTGTGACCGGAAATTGCGGGAAATGGAAAGAAGTGATGAACCTTGGGGAAGGGGTAGAGCGCGAGAGGGGGGGGGGTGGGAAATGGATTTGGCGATCCGCGACAGCATGCCGGTAGTCTAAATCTTTCTTCTAATTTTTATAAAACTGTCCATTTCTTTTTTAATTTGCAGATCAGCTTAGTCATTCGTCTAGCAAAGGCGACCCAAGCAGAGGAAAAAGCCCTGCACATCCTGATGTCTCAAATGGAAGCGTTCACTCATCTTCTGACACAGAAAAAATTACAAGAAGTCATATTTTAATTAGGGTTAACCCCTACTCTAATCCCAAAATGTCCTACTGACCCCCGAGGGGTCGGGAAGAAACCCATTTAAACCGGTTGGAGGCGGGAAAGTCGGGGTAAGGCCCAAACATGTCGGGGTGGGGGTAAAAAATGTGGGGTCGATTAATTCACAAATTGTTACTTACAGCCCGCCGAAAAAACTCGTCGCAAGCTAAAATGGAACGGCAAGGCTCTGAAAGTAGTCAACCTTTAAGTAAGTATTCGGAAGTTAAAAATTAAGTCTAAAAGCTGTAAAGGACGCCTTTAATTGCTGCAAAAGGCTGCTAAGGACGCCCTTAATTGCTGCAAAGGGCGTCCTTAATTGCTGCTAAGGACGCCTTTAATTGCTGCAAAGACGTCTTTATTTCTTTTAATTTGCAGATCAGCTTAGTCATTCGTCTAGCAAAGGCGACCCAAGCAGAGGAAAAAAGCCTGCACATCCTGATGTTTCAAATGGAAGCGTTCACTCATCTTCTGACACAGAAAAAATTACAAGAAGTCATTTGTTAATTAGTGTTGTCCCCGATCCTAAGCCCTAAAAGGTCGTCCTGCCTCCGACTTTTCCGCCCCCGAGGGATCATGGTCAGATGGCGGAGCCAGTTCGGCGCGGTTTTTTGGCGCCGTGCGTTTTGGCGCCGGCCAGTTCGGCGACCCTGGTAATTTGGACATTTTGGCGCCGACAAATTTTAATAAAAAAATGGATTTTATCAAAAATATTCATTTATTTGGGTCAAGAAACACAAAGACACCCGTTTGTCGAATTCGAATCATTGACAAAGAATTAAAAACTGATTTTAAATTTTATAACTTGCGATTTTAAATCATAAAGGCTTAAATGAGCTTAGCCTCAAGACTTAACCACTAGCGTATGCCTAGGCTTAAGCCTGGTTCAAAGCTGTTTTTATGAATGAATAATCTGCAATTGTGCCGGTATTATGCTTTTCTAACCTCAACAAAAACTGGGTAATAGTCGGGTTTGTGCCCCTTTCCCTTTTTTGAAAAAACTACATCTTTTTCAAAGTTCGATAAAAAGGTGTTTCTAGTAATGTTTGTCGGTGCTAAAATAATATTTTAATGTGGGCACCGAACTGGCCGGCGCCAAAACGCACGAAGCCAAAAACCGCGCCGAACTGGCCGCGCCAAACCGGCTGGCCGAACTGATCGGAGCCGCCCCCGAAGGGTCGGGTAAAAAGCTTGTTTAACCATTTAGAGACGGGAAAGTCGGGGTGAGGCCAAAGATGTCGCGGGTCGGGTGAAGCCCAAAAATGTCGGGGTCGGTTAATTCACAAATAATTGTAACTTTCAGCCCGCCAAGAAAAATCGCAAGCCAAAATGGAACGGCAAGGCTCTAAGAGTAGGCAACTTTTAAATATTCGGGGTCGGTTAAATTCACAAATCCTTGTCACTTTTTCAGCCCGCCGAGAATCGCAAGCCAAAATGGAACGGCAAGGCTCTGAGAGTAGGCAACCTTTAAATATTCGGGGTTGGTTAAATTCACAAATAATTGTTACTTTCAGCCCGCCAAGAAAAATCGTCAAAAGTTAAAATGGAACGGCAAGGCTCTGAGAGTAGGCAACCTTTAAATATTCGGTGTCGGATAAATTCACAAATCCTTGCCACCTTTTCAGCCCGCCGAAAAAAATCGTCGCAAGCCAAAATGGAACGGCAAGGCTCTGAGAGTAGGCAACTTTTAAATATTCGGGGTCGGTTAAATTCACAAATCCTTGTCACTTTTTCAGCCCGCCAAGAAAAATCGCAAGCCAAAATGGAACGGCAAGGCTCTAAGAGTAGGCAACTTTTAAATATTCGGGGTCGGTTAAATTCACAAATCCTTGCCAGCTTTTCAGCCCGCCGAAAAAAATCGTCGCAAGCCAAAATGGAATGGCAAGACTCTGAGAGTTGGCAACCTTTAAGTAAGTATTCGGAAGTTAAAAATGAAGTCTAAAAGCTGCAAAGGACGCCCTTAATTGCCGCAAAGGACGCCCTTAATTGCTGCAAAGGACGTCCTTATTTCCTTTAATTTGCAGATCAGCTTAGTCATTCGTCTAGCAAAGGCTACCCAAGCAGAGGAAAAAGCCCTGCACACCCTGATGTTTCAAATGGAAGCGTTCACTCATCTTCTGACACAGAAGAAATTACAAAAAGTCATATTTTAATTAGGGTTGCCCCCGACCCTAATCCCCAAAAGGTCGGCCCGCCCCCGAGGGGTCGGGAAGAAACCCTTTTAAACCGCTCGGAGGCGGAAAAGTCGGGGTAAGGCCCCAAAATGTTGGAGTGAAGCCCAAACATGTCGGGGCTTGGGGTGAGGCCCAAATATGTCGGGGGCCGCGGGCGTCAAGGTCGGGGCGGCAACCCTAGCACAAATTTATAATTTGAGTCAGTTTGAGCTTTAAAGACCATGATTATGCCAGGAAGCGTGACCAAGAGAGTAAGAAACGATCTCACCCAGAAAGTATTGAGAAAGGGACTGAAAAAGCTGGCGTACAATTGGAGATTCAAAACATCACCAGTGACCAACTCAGCAAAATCAATGTGGTCAGCGGGGACATAACAAAGCAAAAGGTCACTGTAATTGTTACTGATGCAAATGGCCAACTGAGGCACGGTGGTGGAATTAATGATGCAATCCATAGAGCATGTGAACCAGATATGAGCATGCTTCAACTTGTACTTAACACCTTGATAATGTCCAAAGGAAGTGCCTACCCTCCCGGTTCTGTTGTCGTCACCGAAGCTTTTGGAAATTTGCTCACAAACGTTCAATGTAAATTTTTTTTTTGTTAAGTATGTATGCACCGGTGCGGTACGTTTCAGTGCCGCCGTTTCATTGCCGCCATTTCAGTGCCGCCATTTCAGTGCGGCGCCGTTTCAGCGCCACCCGTTTCAGTGCCGCCATTTCAGTGCCAGTTACAAATGCGGGCACTGAAACGGCGCCGCACTGAAATGGCGGCACTGAAACGCGGCACTGAAACGGCGGCACTAAAACGTCCGTGTCCGTGTATGCACAATAAAAATGTTCGGCATGATGACATTTCTAACTTTCATCCACTAAAGAAATATACGACATTTTATCCACTAGAACATAATGAGAGATGTAAAATAAACGTAAACTTGAATGCAAGCGTGCGAGCTTTCTTAGATTACGCCGGTTTTTGTCAGTTAAGAAATGTCACGAGGGAGCAAATGCCGTATTGTCTCTTAGTGAATGAAATGTCGCGTAGGTGAAATGTCGGTATACCAAATATTCTGCTCTTTACAGTCATCGCCCACGCAGTTGGCCCAAATGTCCAAGTGCTAAATCCATCTGCCGAAGACACTTCTGCGCTGAAATTGTGCTACACAGAATCTTTGGATGCCTTAATTGCGAAAAACGGACAAACAATTGTAAAAAATGTGTTGTTGCGCTTTGCTAAAAAACTATTTAAGGCTTTTCCAAATATTTCAACTGAAACTAATGGATTTCCGAAAGATTTGGCCGCAGTGGCTGCATTAGAGGCTATTTTGAATTGGCTTAACACAGGTGCAAATGAACAACAAGTACAGCAAATCACCTTGGTTTGCTTAAGTAAAAGTGACGAACAATTGTATAAGGATCTCCTTGAATCGGTACTTTATCCGGTAATACCCAGTTAGTTGCTCCCCCTTTTTTAAAAATAAGTATTTGTTCAGATAAAAGGTGCTTTGATTTGAGCCAAAATTAATTTTTGAAATTTGAATTCAAAAAAAGGTTCAAATTCGGTTTTGGTGGTTTGAAATTGGTCAAAGTTTGGAAACATTATTAACAAAAATGGATCATCTAACTGCTAGAATTTACCTTTAAACATTATTTGGTTGTTCTAATTATAACATTAATTAAAAGGCTAAACGTCAAATTGTGCCAACACGGCCATCAACACCGAAAACGTCAGAAACCAGCGAACCGTCTACAATCCAATCACCGCCCCCGGCACCACTATCACTAGCAAAGATTGATAAATCAACACCAATTGTTGAACAAGCAATTAGGCAGACTGTTAGCTGCGTCAATGTCAAAGGAGATGGAGACTGTTTTTACCGGTTGAAACCCATTTTAAACGGATATAATCTATAACTAAACCTGTAGGTTTTTACCCATTTTTCTACAGCTTTGTTTTGTCGAGTTATGCGCCAAAAAATATTTCGGGATTTTTTCTAAAATTTCTTAAGAAAAATTCAATAAAAAATGCTAGATCGCAAAAAAACAAAGTTTGTCTAAAATTTTCTTGTTTGGAATTTTGAGCATAAGAGTAGCAGACCTAACCACGAGTTACATAATGGTCTTTACAAAAATTGAATTTAGATTGGCGGAGCAGAGCACGAGTTCGAAACTAAGTCATAAAATACTATAAACAGTTTCGAAACCCATAATCTGTGAATCAAATGTTTTTTTTGCCCTTGGTCTCAGTATCGGTACTCAAATGTCTATCTCTCTAAACGCCATTTCCACATAGAACTATTTTTTCGTGATTAACTAGTCAAGCCAGTCTCGAATTTACTTTTTTTGTAAACTTTTACAGAGCCATCTGCTATGGCCTGTTTCGAGTCGACTCAAAGAAAAACTCAGATGCGCTACGTAAATCTTCTGGTCGCATTTTGCGCGCTATTCTCGAGAATTCAAACTTCTTCCCTCGAAAGCGCTATAGAAGCCATGCCGACTTTACGCATGCGCTTAGTCAGCTCCTTTTGCCATCACCATCCGACCTTTGGTACGCCTAGCGGTTGGCGGGAACGGGATTTGCGGAGGAAATAACGGGCTCCCGGTCCTGTTGCCGCCTTTTTTACCGAGTGCGATTTTTTACTGGAACTGGAAAAACCTGTAAACCCCGTGCGGGATTCCCGTCCCGTTAAACTTGGAATTTTCGTTCCCGGCATTTTTATTTTACCGAACTCTAGGCACGACCAAACACTCGAGGCCTACTCCCAGTTTATTGAAAAACCGGCGCGAGATGGCATTGGAATATGGGCTCAACTTGACGACGCACACACAATAGCAATTTTGCTACAAAGACCGGTGGTCATTCTGCGACCAATTGCTGAAAATGATATTCTACGAGAAGAGAGGCCTAAATGGAACAATAAATCCATAACGCAACGCATTGATGTACGCTTTCCAGACGGAGAGTACATGGTGAATAACTAAGAATCTGATTTATAAAATAAATTTTCAAATATGAAGGGGATGACACGCAACATTCCGCATGTTCAACTGAATAGCTTTACGGTACAAGAACGGACTCCGGAAGACGTTCTTGTGGAAAGAACCGTTGTAAATCCTATAGTAATTTGGTACGATGGCATTGAGCATTATCAATCCATCATCTTCGTAAGTTTCTCAAAATGCTCTTAGACTGACTTATTGTGTTCTGATTGGACGACACCCAACTTTCTACGTGCCAACTCCCTACATCCCAACTCGCTACTTTTTTAAGTTTTTTTCCCTTATAACTTTTTCAAAGTAAACTATGATATCATTCAAAAGCTTACAATACTATCAACAAGCAAAAGCTAAGCGATTGGTCAAATTTCAAAAAGGTTATCGCCAGTAATGATTAAAATTCGATTTCTTTAGTCGTATCTTTTTTCAGATTTGTCCAATCGCTTAGCTTTTGCTTGTTGATAATATTGTAAGCTTTTGAATCATATCAAAATCTTTAATTTAGTTGACTTGAGGAAAAAGCTTAGAAAAAAGAATCGAGTTAGGGGGTAACGAGTTGGGTAAATACCGTTCTGTTTTAAGGATCCAAAGTCATCAAATGCATCCGCCGGATCAGAATATGTTTTTGCTCAAAACTTTGACATACCAGAAGATTTTCTTCGCGGAAACGAAGCACTACAACAACAACACCCACCAGGTCCTTGCCAAAATATTACATTACCTCACACGTATGGGCTTACCCAGACAGATCAAGCCTGGGATTAGAATTCTGGCTTTTTTGTTCCGTCTCTCCCAAAAAACACGGCGTTACTCTTCAAACTTCTAATATTTCTTTCACTAGCTCACCATCACAAAAAAAATCGTAATTTATCTGCACTATTTAATACAATTTGTAACGTCTGTTTAAAATTTTGTCAAAATATTTGACGATTGGTATAGGGTTATCAAAAAAACGTGTTATTCATTTTTATAATAAGCAAAGATTGCAAAACCATTCAATTTCTCTGCACCCAGATTTCTTACATCAGTAAAAGCGCGCAAGAAAGCTAAAGTTGCGTTCAGCCGATGCCGTTGTCAGGGAGCTAATTGCAAGAAGCTAAAAATGGTGATTTGTAATATCACAATCAAGCGCCTTAAAAGTTCGAAATAGAGGGTAGGTCGCTTTTTCGGCCGTGGAGACAAAAACTTTCAAAGCAGCTACAACTGTCATAGGCAATGCTAGTCCGCGATTAAAATCAAATTGCTACTTTTCTTTCAATGCAATATTTCTACCTTTAGCCAATTCCTTGTCCTACTCAAGAACCAAAAAAAATCTTTTTGCAATCTGATATCTAGATGAATTGCATTAGCTTTAAATTTAGATGGAGAGAAACTTCAGTAAGTTGCTGAACGTTTTCGTCCGTCATTTTCTTAGTTTGTTTTGGAAGCAAACACTGAACATTAAAAACTTCTAACTTGTTGGGTCCAAATCTCGAGCCCAATTATTCCACTAAACGTTCCAAATAAAGCTCAAAAATTTTCTGTCGTAGCTGAGCCTCCAAAAGTTCAAGCCTCATTGTGCCTCAGATTTTCTTCAACATCGAGTGATTCGGCCAAATCTCTAGTTTCCTTGAGTACTTCTTCAAATTTTCGTTGTAGAAATCCTTAAAATGTGATTTACGACTTCATCAGATTATGCATCTTACAAAATCCAGCTTCTTTTCTTGCTTTGCCTGATGGGTTCGAAAATCGGCGATTCGATTTTTACGCAATTTTTAAACAAAAATGTTAAAAATGCTAAAAAATTAAACGAAAATCGAACCCCTAAAATCATTTTTTTTTGGAAAAATTACTTAAAACCCCGGCTTAAAGATTATAAACTAAATGAATATTAAGCCCAAAATGATCATTCGTTGTCTGTGTCTCACTTTACCGACCTTCGCCAAACGGAGTTCCGTCGGTGACAGCGATAAATGCTCAACTGAAATAAACAACAAATGCAATAATTTAAATCAGTCTTTTTGTTTGTCCTGCAATCCCCTAATGAATGGGTATCCCTAATTTATTTTGTGTTATTTAAGCTAAAAACGAATCTGACATCAGAATTTGTTAAATCGTTGATGTTGTCTAAGATTTTTCCTCAAGTACTTGACTTTTTGGTAACAGTAAAGCTAGTGCCCCCACCCATTTTCAAAATCATTTTTTTGCAAAAAGTAAAATTTAGAAAATTAATTTTTCTAAAACATTTTATTTCAACACTAGCTCACCATCACAAAAAAATCGTAATTTATCTGCACTATTTAATACAATTTGTAACGTCTGTTTAAAATTTTGTCAAAATATTTGACGATTGGTATAGGGTTATCAAAAAAACGTGTTATTCATTTTTATAATAAGCAAAGATTGCAAAACCATTCAATTTCTCTGCACCCAGATTTCTTACATCAGTAAAAGCGCGCAAGAAAGCTAAAGTTGCGTTCAGCCGATGCCGTTGTCAGGGAGCTAATTGTAAGAAGCTAAAAATGGTGATTTGTAATATCACAATCAAGCGCCTTAAAAGTTCGAAATAGAGGGTAGGTCGCTTTTTCGGCCGTGGAGACAAAAACTTTCAAAGCAGCTACAACTGTCATAGGCAATGCTAGTCCGCGATTAAAATCAAATTGCTACTTTTCTTTCAATGCAATATTTCTACCTTTAGCCAATTCCTTGTCCTACTCAAGAACCAAAAAAAATCTTTTTGCAATCTGATATCTAGATGAATTGCATTAGCTTTAAATTTAGATGGAGAGAAACTTCAGTAAGTTGCTGAACGTTTTCGTCCGTCATTTTCTTAGTTTGTTTTGGAAGCAAACACTGAACATTAAAAACTTCTAACTTGTTGGGTCCAAATCTCGAGCCCAATTATTCCACTAAACGTTCCAAATAAAGCTCAAAAATTTTCTGTCGTAGCTGAGCCTCCAAAAGTTCAAGCCTCATTGTGCCTCAGATTTTCTTCATCATCGAGTGATTCGGCCAAATCTCTAGTTTCCTTGAGTACTTCTTCAAATTTTCGTTGTAGAAATCCTTAAAATGTGATTTACGACTTCATCAGATTATGCATCTTACAAAATCCAGCTTCTTTTCTTGCTTTGCCTGATGGGTTCGAAAATCGGCGATTCGATTTTTACGCAATTTTTAAACAAAAATGTTAAAAATGCTAAAAAATTAAACGAAAATCGAACCCCTAAAATCATTTTTTTTTGGAAAAATTACTTAAAACCCCGGCTTAAAGATTATAAACTAAATGAATATTAAGCCCAAAATGATCATTCGTTGTCTGTGTCTCACTTTACCGACCTTCGCCAAACGGAGTTCCGTCGGTGACAGCGATAAATGCTCAACTGAAATAAACAACAAATGCAATAATTTAAATCAGTCTTTTTGTTTGTCCTGCAATCCCCTAATGAATGGGTATCCCTAATTTATTTTGTGTTATTTAAGCTAAAAACGAATCTGACATCAGAATTTGTTAAATCGTTGATGTTGTCTAAGATTTTTCCTCAAGTACTTGACTTTTTGGTAACAGTAAAGCTAGTGCCCCCACCCATTTTCAAAATCATTTTTTTGCAAAAAGTAAAATTTAGAAAATTAATTTTTCTAAAACATTTTATTTCAACACTAGCTCACCATCACAAAAAAATCGTAATTTATCTGCACTATTTAATACAATTTGTAACGTCTGTTTAAAATTTTGTCAAAATATTTGACGATTGGTATAGGGTTATCAAAAAAACGTGTTATTCATTTTTATAATAAGCAAAGATTGCAAAACCATTCAATTTCTCTGCACCCAGATTTCTTACATCAGTAAAAGCGCGCAAGAAAGCTAAAGTTGCGTTCAGCCGATGCCGTTGTCAGGGAGCTAATTGCAAGAAGCTAAAAATGGTGATTTGTAATATCACAATCAAGCGCCTTAAAAGTTCGAAATAGAGGGTAGGTCGCTTTTTCGGCCGTGGAGACAAAAACTTTCAAAGCAGCTACAACTGTCATAGGCAATGCTAGTCCGCGATTAAAATCAAATTGCTACTTTTCTTTCAATGCAATATTTCTACCTTTAGCCAATTCCTTGTCCTACTCAAGAACCAAAAAAAATCTTTTTGCAATCTGATATCTAGATGAATTGCATTAGCTTTAAATTTAGATGGAGAGAAACTTCAGTAAGTTACTGAACGTTTTCGTCCGTCATTTTCTTAGTTTGTTTTGGAAGCAAACACTGAACATTAAAAACTTCTAACTTTTTGGGTCCAAATCTCGAGCCCAATTATTCCACTAAACGTTCCAAATAAAGCTCCAAAATTTTCTGTCGTAGCTGAGCCTCCAAAAGTTCAAGCCTCATTGTGTCTCAAATTTTCTTCAACATCAAGTGATTCGGCCAAATCTCTAGTTTCCTTGAGTACTTCTTCAAATTTTCGTTGTAGAAATCTTTCAAAATGTGACTTACGACTTCATCAGATTATGCATCTGCACAAAATCCAGCCTCTTTTCTTGCATTGCCTGATGGGGTTAATGAGATTTTCGAGAGCGCCCAAACAACTTAAACCCGGGTTTACGCGTGTAGAATAGCCGCAACACGCAACGCCAATTGATAATTGAACTAATTTGAGAAACTTAAAAATCCATTCAAAATATCTTCTGCTTAACATCATTCTCATTCTGACCTGCGCGCCGCAAAGCCATCATAGTCGACTCTTCAGAAAAAATGCCCGGCGGCTTGGTGTCCGTCTTTGCCAACTCCGATCAAATCATTTCCAAACACATGGAGCGAAAAAAATCCATGTTCTTTCTCTAAAAAGGCCAAAAGTTTTTCGTCCTTCGTGAGACAATCTTTTTGAACACCTATGAAAGTACCATTAATACTTTTTCCCCTCGGGGTACGGACCTCTTCTTTCAAGCCTGGAAAACCGGATTAAATCCGGAACTGGCTCTGGCTTCAGACGTCGGCGTCATTATTCCACTTTTTGGTCACTTCGCATGGGTTTCAGTTCGTTTTGGAGGGGTTACGGAATGCCCAAAAAAATGCGGAATACGGGATACGGACATACCAAAAATACGGAATTTTACGGAACACGGATTATTACGGAATGCCCAAAAAAATGCGGAACACGGAATACGGTACGGACGACATCCCTGATAAACACCCATAGAACCCATCCACCCAAAGTTAGAAGAAGGCGTTCATAAAACAGTAGTTGAACTTTTTTATATAATTAACGGCAAAAAAACAAATTAGAAGACAGGACAATCGAGTTTCCTTTATTCCTATTCTTTATATTTTGTTAATGTAAAAAACAGAGTTTTGGCAATACTGATATGGTGTGCAAAAAATGCAAGGGAGGTTTTGAAGTGCGTCCACTAACTAATTATACGGTTTTTTAAAGAGCAACAACCGCAAGGAATGTACACGGAAAAGATGCTCGTGGACGCCTTTGATAGTTTGCTAACAGAAACGGCGTGCTGTTCCCCGACTGTTTCCAGTGAACCGCCAAAAAAGACACTTACTTGATTTAAAAAGACGGTTATAAAAAACTATTGACATTTTTTGTTTTTATTTTGACTTTTTCCCACAATATTTTTTATAAATAATTGCTTTATTTATTTATTTTCCATTTTGGATGAAATTGCCATCTCACATTTTACAAATAAAAATTTTATATTTGAACATTTTTAATGTTATTTCAATTTTCAAATGCAAAAACCTTTTAAAATTCCGTTCTGAACAATTTACAAATTTCGGTATTCTGTATCGGTACTATACCAAAATACCGATAAAATACCGAAAAACCCCATGAACACTACTCACCACTACACCACCACATCAGACACTATATTAGAGCGCGGATTTCAAGTTTTAACATGTTTTTTTGCAAATAGGGAATCATGAGAAAAGCCCAATAGCTTCGAAAAATTTTAGAATTAGAACGACTTTTCAGTCCACATAAATCCATATTTTGGCCTTTTTGGTCAAAAATTCAAGAAAAATTCGGACTTTTTCGGAAAATTTCTTAAGAAAAATGCAATAAAAACAAAAAATGTAACCTTAAAATCAAAAAATTTTAAACCAAAAATGCACCACTAAATTCGAAATTTTTTCTAAATTTTTTTTTTGATATTTTTTTAAAAAATTTCCAAAAGCATGTGAAAAATATTTTATTTACTTTAATATTTGCTTAAAAGTCGCTCTAATTCAAAAATTTGTAATACAAATACTATTTTTGGGCTTCTCTCATGGTAAGGAATCCACGAAAAATATGTTAAAACATAAAAATCCCATCCCTAATTATAATTGATAATTGACAATGTTTTGTTGAAAAAAAACCTTTCAGCGGTTTCCGGGTGCATTTCAACTTAATTTGAATAGAAAAATTTTCGATGAGACCCAAAAAGGGTCCCCATTGGGAAATTAAAATTTAACAAAAAATTAACACAACTTTTAAATTTTTAAAAATTGAGAAGACATCGTGAGAAGTAAAATCTAGATTTTAAAAATTCACCCTTACACACTGTCAAAAATATTTTAACAAATTGAAAAATCGGCCATTTTCGTGGTTTTCTGATCATAACATTTTTAAATTTTGATTTACTGCTTAGTTTAGTTTTACAATAGCTGCTATGCATCTAGAGTAAGGCTGTCGGTTTCAAACCGAACCAGGACCGAAATCCGGCTTTTTTCGGTTCAGTTATCGGTTTCGGTTCGGTTAACCGAAATGCTTCGGTTCGGTTCTAATAAAGGACAAGAATATGATAAATGATTTCTTATGATATTCAGTGCGTACAAAAAATTTACTATTTTTTATCAAATTTTTCCAAACATTTAAAAAATTATGTTTACAATTCTAAGAGGAAAATCAATAACGATTAACAAATTTTGAAGGTATTCACGGAAATTGACAGAATTTGGTCAGTTTTAGCGCATTTTTTAGCCCATATTTGACCTTTTTAATCAATATATGTAATCATTAAATAATATATTCTGACTATTTTTGGAAGAAATAAATTTCAAAAATGTTGATCAAAAAGGTCCCATGATCAACATTTACCCAAAATTCATAGCATTTTTAAAATTTTAGTTGCAAATTCCTTAACAAATTGAGTCGAAAATTCAAAATTTTTTCAGCGGCGCCTATCGGCAAGATTGAAATTCCTATTCCCGTTCACCGGGCTCTATTTCAATCTCGCCACATGCTATTAAGAAATTCAATCATAAAATAATTATACAATGCAAAAAGCCCGATGCAATTTATTGATTTACCACGTGCCAATTTGATTCTTTATATTGACACTTTTGGCCATATTTATCATTCTATGCCGTGCCATCGCCTCAATTCTTTCTTCTCTTTCCCCACTTTATATGTTTGCAAGCATTTTTTTTTAATAAATCGGGTAGATCAAATTGTTTAGGCATTCTTTTAAATGGACCGGGATTTTAGAAGAGATTAACTTTTACAAATAGGATGATTTAAATGTTGTATTAAGATTAAGACATCTTATTTGCTAAAATGAAAATATTCGGTTTTCTGACATTCTGTTTGGTGGGCACGCTTTTTGCCGGCTTTAAGTGTTTTGATGCAAAGGAAAACAAAACATTTGATGTGCCTGACAAAAATGTGTTGTTGAAACAAAACTCGCATCATAACCAACTCAGCAAAATCAAAGTGGTCAGCGGGGACATAACAAAGCAAAAGGTCTCTGTCATTGTTACTGATGCAAATGGCCAATTGAGGCACGGTGGTGGAATTAATGATGCAATCCATAGAGCATGTGAACCAGAAATGGACATGCTTCAACTTGTACTCGACACCTTGATAATCTCCAAGGAAAGTGACTACACTCCCGGTTCTGTTGTCGTCACCGATGCTTTTGGGAATTTGCGCAAAAACGTTCAATGTAAAAAATGTTTTTGTCGTTGTTGCACAATGAAAATGTGGTAAAAGTCAAGATTGGGTTTTGATGTTTAAAAAAGATGCTTTTTCCTTAATTTTCAAAAATTTAAACCAGCGCTTTAAATTCTCAATTTTTATTCTGTTGGCGAATTCGTTATCAGCGCATCAAATAACATATTTTCAGACAATTTTTTTCTATCGACGAGAGGAATCGAATGGTATATATAATTATCGAAACCCTCAGGTGATAGTATTCTTGACTTTTTCCGAAAATGTTCGGCTAGATGACATTTTGACCACGCGACATTTCATTCATTAAGTAAAAATACGACATTTGATCCACTAAAAAAAAATACGACATTTCGTCTAAACGCTCCGGACCCCCACCAAATGCTTTTATTTTTGACTCACATGTGGCAAGATGTACAAATCTGAACGTTAGGATGAAATGTCGTATTGGTTAGCGGATGAAATGTCTGGTGGGCGAAATTTCGGCGTACCAAATATTCTGCTCATTACAGTCATTGCCCACGCAGTTGGACCAATTGTCCAAGGCCTAAATCCATCTGCCGAAGACACTTTGGCGCTAAAATTGTGCTACACGCGGTCTTTGGATGCCTTAATTACGAAAAGCGGACAAACAATTGTAAAAAAGTGTGTGTCGTTGCGGATTTGCTAAAAAGCTATTTAAGGCTTTTCCAAGTATTTCAACTGGAATTAATGGATTTCCAAAGGAATTGGCCGCAGTGGCTGCATTAGAGGCTATTTTGAATTGGCTTAACACAGGTGCAAATGAACTTCAAGTGCAGCAAATCATCTTGGTTTGCTTAGAAAGAGATGACGAACAATTGTATAACAATCTAATTGAATCGGCACTTTATCCGGTAATACTCCAGTTTTTAAATTTGGAACGCATTTTTTATTTAACAAAAAAGGGAGGCAAAAACGGGAGTAATTACCCTTTAACCATTGTTTGATTGCACTAATTTAAAATTAATTGAAAGGCTAAACGTCAAATTGTGTCATCACGGCCATCAACACCGAGGACGTCAGTAGCTAGCAAACCGTCCACAAGCCAAGCACCGGCACCCTCATCCCTTGCAGTTAATCCAACTCCAATTGTTGAAAAAGCAATTCGTCAGACTGTGAGCTGTGTCGATGTCGAAGGAGATGGAGACTGTTTTTATCGGTTAAAACGAATTTTAAACGGATATACCCCGGAAAACTCGAAAAATGGTTAAAAAATGAGCCAATTTGAACCCCCCTCTTTTGTCGAGCTGTATCTTGGAAGGGGGCCCATAACCCGATAGTGTGGCCACGGTAGGATAAATGTGCATTATTATGGCTTTACAATGAGCTACAGATTGTCCGGCTTATACAAGTCAAAATTGAGCTATGCGTTTGACGCGGAATCGCTAAATGTTAAAAACAGGGGAATGAGTGGGGTTTAAGGGGTGACCATGGTGTCCCTAAAAACTACCGTATTTTTTAAATTTTGGTTGAAAATCTGTTAACAAAATAAGAGTAAAAAAATTTTCTCTGGCAGCGCCTATCGGCACCGCCGACCCCAGAATTCTGAAAAAATTTTGCATTTTTATTGTGAATTTTTTATGAATTAAAAATGAAAAAAACTGGAATTTTTTTTTGATTTTGAACACGGCTAAAAAAAATTTCGTATATCGTGTATCGTATTTTGAGGAACAATATCGACAGCCCTGGTGCGTGTAAGCACTTCTGCTAGCATTGTGATTGTTTGGGGTCAATTCCGGAGTGTGAAATTTGATTGTTGAAATTCAATATTCTAAATTTTTACAGAGCCATCTGCTATGGACTGTTTCGAGTTGACTCCAGGAGAAAAGCAGAGGCGCTACGTAAAGCCTCAGGTCGCATTTTGCGCGCTATTCTCGAGGATCCAAACTTCTTCCCTCGAAAGCGCCATAGGAGCCATGCCGACTTTACGCATGAGCTTCGTCAGATCCTTTTGCCATCACCATCCGACCTTCGGTACAACTATCAATCGGCGGGAACGGGATTTGTGGAGGAAATATGCAGGGCTCCCGGTCCCGTTGCCGCCTTTTTTTTGCCGAGCAGAGCAGGATCTTTTAAAGAAACGTGAAAAACACGGAAATCCCGTGTGGGATTCCCGTCTCGTTAAATTTGAAATTCCTCATCCCGCTCAATTTGAAATTTCCACCGTTCCAGGAATTTTTATTTTACCGGACTCTAGGCACTACAAAACACTTGAGGCCTACTCTCGGTATATTGAAAAACCGGCGCGAAATAGCCGTAAAAGATGGGCTCAACTTGACGACGCACACACAATAGCAATTTTGCTACAAAGACCGGTGGTCATTCTGCGACCAATTGCTGAAAATGATATTCTACGAAAAAAAAAGCCTGAATGGAACAATAAATCAATAACGCAACGCATTGATGTACGCTTTCCAGACGGAGCCTACATGGTGAATAATTAAACATTTATTTTTTTAAATTTCTGATGTTCATTTTAGGAAATGACACGCAACATTCCTCATGTTCAACTGAACAGCTTCACGGTACAACAACTGACTCCGGGGGGCGCTGTTGTGCAAAGAACCGTTGTAAATCCTATAGTGCTTTGGTTCGATGGCATTGAGCATTATCAATCCATCATCTTCGTAAGTTTATTAAAAGCTCTGGGCTGACTTATTGTGTTCTGTTTTAAGGATCCAATTGCGCCAAATGCATCCGCCGGATCAGAAAACATTTTTGCTAAAAAGTTTGGCATACCAGAGGATTATATTTATGTAAACGACACTCGTTCTTTCTACAAATAATTACTTTTCCTTGACAAATCAGGGAACGCGAGGTCAACGACATTGAGATCAATAGAACTCATCCCCTCCAAAGTTAGGAGGAGCTTCCAGAGAACTGTATTTGAACTATTTTAACGATAAAAATTAAAACAAATTGAATCAGTCTGTTGATCGCAATGCGCCAAGATTCTTGGCCTAATTACTGCCAGGCGAGTATTTTGTGGAAGGAGGTTGCAACGGCGAAGTCTTCATAAATGGGGTTATTTTGAGTGCGTTTCGTGTCGGTCATGTAATTGCGGAGTGTTATCCAGCGATCGTGCGTCCCGGACTGGTGGGAAAGGACATCGATGCTTCAATCATTGTCCTTCAAGTCCCACAAGCACTTGCGGGCAAGTTAGGAATAGTCGGAATCCGATTGATTCGGGATACGACCGGCATGCAGTGGCCAGCGGAACAAAGACGGAGTGTGGGGAAGGATGGGATGGAGAGCAGGGTTGCAGCGGATCATCCGAAATCCCTTATCCGAAATCCGGTGTTTTTCTCAATCCGAAATCCGATCCGAGAAATTTTGGGTAACCCGATCCGAAATCCAAATAGACTTTTTTGTCTGATATTTTTCAACAATTTTTATAAGAAAAATGAAACAAAAATGTATAAATTCTTTTGGTTTTTAAGTTCTTTAAAAAATATAATGCCATATTGCAGAACGCCAGAGATGAATAATAACTATTTTAAAAAACATGCTACTGAAGGGCTTGACCTATTTCTTTTCATTTGTTTGTTATTTTGCAAAATTACTTCTAATACAGATGGCAGAAACGCCCGACAATTTGACTGTGATTTTTCATTTTGAATTTAAGGGTTACATCGGGGTTAAGGGTTACATCGGGGGTGCCAACTAACGTTATAAAATTACCTGTCGGCACCGTCGGACCCACCAACAACAAAATCCAAGTATTTTGGAAAACCGAAACTTGACAAAACTCAAAAAGCCATGTGAAAAGCTGCAATTTCCAATCCCCGAATTGTTGAAAATTGTTGGTGACGATAAATGGTTAAAAACGCACATTTCATGCAAAAAATAAAGATTTACAGAGATTTTGGAAAATATGGATCATACGGCCCAGACTCAAAACCGAACGAAATATATAACAATCTACTCCTCTCGGTCTGTAATGTAAGAATCCGGAAAAAATTTTTTGCGGAGACCACTTTGAAGTAAGTTATGAGCCCGGGACTGAAGTGTCTTTTTGACTGGGGACTCAGTTATCCACTGATTAAAAAAGGGGAAATCACTCATATGGGCTTTCAAAATTAAGAATTAGTTGATAGAAAATAAAAATTAGAATTCAAAACGGTTTTTGAACCGGTTTAAAGTGGCTGAGTCCCCAGTCAAAAGACACTTCAGTCCCGGGCTCATAACTTACTTCAAAGTGGTCTCCGCAAAAAATTTTTTCCGGATTCTTACATTAAAATTTTAAAAAAACCAAAAAAAATTAACAGACCGAGAGGAGTCGATTGATATATATTTCGTTCGATTTTGAGTCTGGGCCGTATGATCCATATTTACAGAGATTTTTTGTAATGTACTGTTTTTGACCCCAGAATCTGATATTTTTATTCCATTGTACTGATTAAAAGATCCATCAAAAAGCGAGTGAAAAAAATACAGAATTTTTGTTAGGTCTAAAGTACGTTAACGACATTTAAAATTAATCGGATTGGTTCGGGAGACGGACCGGCATCGGGAATGATCTCTGGTCGTCGAGGATTTTGCGCGCTTTGTTATTGGCAGATGGCACAGAATGGGGATAAACATAAATTTGACAACGCTAATCGCTAAATAAGCCCTCAAATGAAATCGTTTCTTTTTTTTATTCCATTTTGTTTATTTATTTTTTGTTGTTATATTTTCTAAAATTGCGAAAGTTTAACTACTGCAATATCTACAAAGGCGTTTTTAATTGAATGCCCTGGTGGTGTGATGGTGAGCCATGTGGGTTGCCCGGGGGTCAACCCCCGGCTGTGTAAATTGTATTTGTGTCTTTTATAACTCCATGGCAAACGAAACAATTTCGAAAATTTTTTTAAAATATTTCAGATTTTTTTTTTTAAAAAATACCAAGTTAACCTAGAAATATTATTTGTTGCTTCAGCTAATTTACTTCAACATAAAAAAATAACTAAGTAAAGTTGGTGTCAGAAAAGAGAGAAAAATAGGGAACATTTATATAAAATTGAATTTTTTGAAAAGGTCTTGGCCAGAGAAAGTTGATTTATTAAATTTTCTAATCATTTTCTGCTATTCTGTAATGCATTTTTTGGCCCATTTTTTTTAACAAATTCCATCAAAAATTCCAAAAATCTTCTTGGCGGCGCTCCGGCCCCTCCAAATGCTTCCATGTTTGAATCACATATGACTAGGGTGTAACAAAATATGCACATAAAATCTTGAAATATGCGCATAAAATATGCACCAAAAATTGCAAAATATGCACATAAAATGAAAAAATATGCACATAAATTTTGAAAATAAGCAGAATTAAAAAAATTTTCATTTTTTGGTGGCAAAAATTTTAGTCGCGAAAAAGTCAATTTTTATCGGTGCATTTTTTGAAAATTTTTAAAAAGTCAATTTCTAGGGGTATATTTTTCATTTTTATTGCATTTTTGTTATGGAATTTTTGAAAATGGCGAAATATGGATAAAAATGGCGAAAAAAACCAAAAAATGCACATAAAATATGCACATAAATAGCGAAATATGCACAAATATGCAAATATGCACATAAATCGCGAAATATGCAAAAATATGCAAAATATGCAGATGGAAATGCGTTCTAAACGCTGCAAACCAAGCTGAAAACACGTTTTTCGTGCGTTTCAGACAGTTCCCAGTTCAGGAAAAAATATGCATGTGCATATTTTGTTACACCCTACATATGACGTATGGGAAAATATGAGCATAAACAAGAAATTGCAAAAAAAAATTTAATCTGACAAAAAATCAATCAATTTGTGAAGGAAATGTCGTATTTTGTCTCAGTGGGTGAAATGTCATATTTTTGCTTAGTGGGCAAAATGTCGCATAGGCGTAATGTCGGCGTACAAAATATTTTGCTCTTTACAGTAGGGGCCGGTGCCGGACCGGAGTCCAGCCGAATTTTTCCGGATCCGGTCCGGAATCCGGGGTTTTTGACCCGGATTTTCCATAACTTATTAAATTTTGCTTGGCATTTTGGCATATTTTGATCTAATATTCAAAATGAGAAAATTTCGAATCGATTTTTTAATTGATATTTAATCCAGCCCAAACGAAAAAAAGGGCGACCTTCTGCATTTTTGGTCTAATTTTTTTAACATTTGTTAAAATGTCCCAAAAAACTTCCCGGGGCCGTAGTAAAAGAAGGTGGTTATTTAACCCGGTCATTTAACCATGGTAGTTTGACGCGGTCAAACAACCGCAATCTATGCGAAATATAGTAGTAAAAGAAGCTGGTCAAATAACGGAGGGGGCAACCATCAACCACCGTCATTTAACCACAAACTATGTTCTTTTTACTACAAGGTTAAATAACCACCAGCATTATTATTTATTGCAAAGTTTATTATGGACCAAAGAGCTAACAAAGTTTCATAACAACCAAAATGTTTGCAAACAACAATTGAGAGCTCAACATAGCAATATTCTTAATGTTAAATAAATATGTTTTTGTTGATGTAAAAAAAAATATTCACTTTACAAAAACTTCTCCTACAAATAAGAACATCAAAATCATTTTATTACCATTTTTTGTTTTGATTGATAGAAAAAGCGCTAAATTGATTGAGAAGTGGCCGAAAAAACACAAAAAAAGTCAGTATTATCGGAATTTAAGTAACAATTTTCAAAATAAAATTAAAAATATTTATACTTCAAATTCGACACAAAATTTTATATGGCTTTGTAGATGAGACTTTCTTCTATTTAATAAAGTTTATTCGGTATTTTTATCTTCTTTTTTGAGTTTTCAACAAAATTTTAAAATATTTGCAACCATGGGTCGGGTCAGGGTTGCATTTTAACCATGATCTCTGGTTAAATAACCATCAACTTGCTTCTTTTACTATCTGTTGCCAAACCAGCAACCATGATGGTTGTATATCGAGGTTAAGTGACCATGAGCTCATGGTTTCTCATTTATTACCGGTTAACCACCATGGTTGTGGTTATTTAACCATTACCACCTTCTTTTACTACGGCCCCCGATGGTGCCTTTCGGCACCTTGGATCTCTCTTCTTACTAAAACCTTCAAAAATTGCCGTATTTTTAAAATTTTGGTTGAAAATCTTAACAAATTAAGTCAAAAATTCATTTCTCGACGGCGCCTACCGGCACCGCCGACCCACCACAGGGGTGCTCACGGATGTCCGGATATCCGCGGATTTTGCGTTGGGTTCAAGTCCTCTTTACCGCATGCACACTTATTTATTGTTTTGCTATATTTATATACGCTTCCCCCGTTAATAAATTTTTTTAATAAATTTTTGAATATTACTTAAAATACTAGCCAAAAAATTAAAAAAAAACGTCTTTCTGAATTTTTGTTGCAATTTTCTTAACTTAATAGCCAATTTTTGTAAAAAATTTCCCCGCACATTAAAATGTTTCCCAAATTCCTCAGAAAAATGTTTAATTTTGCAAAAATAATGAAATTTCTTGACGAAAATCCCAAAATTTTTCCCGACGGCGCTTGTCGGCACCGTCGGGCTCTCTTTCCCGGAAAACAAAGTTTTTCTTGAAATAATAGCCGTACCCGCAATTTCAATCAGCTTAAAAAGGTGTTGTTAAGAACTTACGTTGATCTTTTTTTGTTTTAACCATTTTAAATTTGCTTGTTTTGAATATTTTGGTCCTTTGACTCAAAATTCTTTAACAAAAATGCAAAAAAAAACAACGAAATTTTGCATATTTTGAGGATTTCATAGCATATTTTGGCAAAAAATTGTTAAAACTGCATATTTTGGCCATTTTTGGTGCATATAAATCCGGGTCCTAATCGCTTCATCTCCATTGGAACATTTTTTGCTTTCATTTTATAAATATTATGCACTGATAGAAAAAAATTCTCAATTTTTGGTTTAAAAAATAAAAGATCACGGATATTGCGGATATCCGCGGATTGGATACGGATATGAATTTCTAAAAAATGAGACGGATACAAACGGACACGGATACAAAAGGCACGAATATATCCGCTAGGTCCTTGAAAATCAACATGTTTGTCCTTGGGAAGTTTCTTTACACGTCGGAGCCTGGATATTTTAATTCTTTTATAATATATATATAATATTGATTAACCAACTGTGTCACTATAAATTCTATTGTTATCCTCTTCTTTTACACGAGTATAACCTTGCCAATATAATTTGCAATTCATTTTGCCATGCCTTTTGCCTATATTATTTATTCTGTGTCGTGCATCGCTTAATTTTTTTTCCCCTTTCTCCCTATTTTATATGAAATCTCACATTTTACCCCCAAATTCTCCTTTACTTTTTGTTTTGTTTTTATAAAAAGAGTAGATCGATGGATTTTTTTAAAAGATTTCAGGATTCTAGAGGGGATTGATTAACTTTTGCAAATGGAATGGAAAATCTATGATTTGAATGTTGTTTTAAGCTAAATACAAAATTACAGGATAAAATGACAATGACAATATTTATTTTTCTGTCATTCTGTTTTGTGCTAATTGGCACGGTTTTTGCCGACTTCAAACGCTTTGATACTTTGGAAAACGCGGCATTTGATGGGTCTGAAAAAAATGTGCGGGTGAAGCTTTTCGAGGAAAGTGAGTTAAGCAATGGAAACGGAGAGGACGCGAGTTGAAGCAGTTCGTTTACACAAACGGAAAATATAAATTTGAAACTAAAATGTCGAGGGTCGGGGGTGAGGCCAAAATGTCGGGAGTCGGACAAAAATTCGGCGTCGGTTAATTTACAAATAATTTTTACTTTCAGCCCGCCGACAAAAATCGTCGCAAGCCAAAATGGAACGGAAAGGCTCTGAAAGTAGTCAACCTTTAAGTAAGTATTAAAAGCTGCAAAGGACGCCCTTAATTGATGTCCGGTGCCTCGGGCGTCAAGGTCGGGGCGACAACCCTAGCACAAATTTGTAATTTGAGTCAATTTGAGTTTTAAAGACCAAGATTATGCCAGGAAGCGTGACCAAGAGAGTAAGAAACGATCTCACCCAGAAAGTATTGAGAAAGGGACTGAAAAAGCTGGCACACAATTGGAGATTCAAAACTTCAGCAGTGACCAATTCCGCAAAATCAATGTGGTCAGCGGGGACATAACAAAGCAAAAGGTCTCTGTCATTGTTACTGATGCAAATGGCCAATTGAGGCACGGTGGTGGAATTAATGATGCAATCCATAGAGCATGTAAACCAGAGATGGGCATGCTTCAACTTGTACTAAACACCTTGATAATGTCCAAAAGAAGTGCCTACCCTCCGGGTTCTGTTGTCGTCACCGATGCTTTTGGGAATTTGCGCAAAAACGTTCAATGTAAATATGTTTTTTGTTGTGTATGTGTGTGTAACAAAATGTTCGGCATGATGGCATTTGCTCATTTCATCCACTAAGCAAAATTAAAACCAAATACGCCATTTCGTTCACCTCCAAATGCTTTCAATTTTGACTGAAATGTGGCGAGTTGTACAAAATGCATATTTTTGCTTAGTGGATGAAATGTCGGGTGGTCGAATGTGTGCGAACAAAATATTCTACTTCTTACAGTCATCGCCCACGCAGTTGGCCCAATTGTCCATGGCAAAAAACCATCTGCCGAAGACACTTTGGCGCTGAAATTGTGCTACACAGAATCTTTGGATGTTTTAATTGCGAAAAGAAAGCAAACAATTGTAAAAAAGTTTGTGTCGTTGCGCATTTGGTAAAAAAACTATTTAAGGCTTTTCCAAATATTTCAACTGAAACTAATGGATTTCCAAAAGATTTGGCCGCAGTGGCTGCATTAGAGGCTATTTTGAATTGGCTTAACACAGGTGCAAATAAACAACATGTGCAGCAAATCACTTTGGTTTGCTTACATCAAAGTGACGAACAATTGTATAAGAATCTAATTGAAACGGTACTTTATCCGGTAATACTCCATTAGTTGCCCCTCCCCCTTTTTAAAAATAAGTATTTGTTTAGATAAAAAGGTGCTTTGATTTGAGCCAAAATTAATTTTTGAAATTTGAATTCAAAAAAATGTTTAATTTCTGTTAAAAGTCGATAAAAATGTGATTGATTATGCTTTGATTTAAGCCAAATTGATTTTTTTTCAAATTTTAATTTTAAAAAATGTTTAAATTCGGCATTGGTGGTTTATTATTGGTCGAACATTATTAACAAAAATGGGTCATCCAACTGCTGGAGTATTTACCTTTTAACGATTATTTGTTTGTTCAAATTATAACATTAATTTAAAGGCCAAACGTCAAATTTTGCCATCACGGCCATCAACACCGAGAACGTCAGCGACCAGCGAGCCGTCCACAAGCCAATCACCGCCCCGGGCACCACTACCACTAGCAGTAATTGATGTACCAACACCAATTGTTGAACAAACAATTCGGCAGACTGTTAGCTGCGTCAATGTCAAAGGAGATGGAGACTGTTTTTACCGGTTGAAAAACTTACAAAATTTTAAAGGGATATACTTTATAATCAGACCTGATGCTATGAGGTTTTTACCCATTTTTCTGCAGCTTTGTTTTGGCGAGTTATGCGCGACAAAAAACATGTGTTTTTTGTCAGGAAATTTCGTCGTTTTAACGAGGATATTCGGAATAAGACCTATTTGACGCGTCTAAAAATTAATTTAGGCATCTGAAGATTTATTGAAGCTATTTCGGGCATTTTTTCCTAAAAATTTCTTAAGAAAATGCAATAAACTTTAAATCGCGCAAAAACTAAGTTGTCTAACACTTTTTTTTGATTTTTCGAGCCTAAAAGTCGCGACCTAACCATATTTCTAATGGTCTGTACGAAAATTGAAGTCTATCGGATCAGAGCTGATCGAAACTGAACTAATAAAATACTTTAATCAGTATAATCCATAATCTGGGAATCAAATGATCATTTTGCGCTAGGACACAGTATCGGTACTCAAATGTCTATCTCTCTAAACGCCATTTTCACATAGACTTATTTGTTTGTGCTTAACTCGTCGAGCCAGTCTCGAATAACTTTTTTTTGCCTCCGCTGAACTATAGAATAATATTTTTAACTCTTACAGTGCCATCTGCTATGGCCTGTTTCGAGTCGACTCAATGGAAAACTCAGACGCGCTACGTAAAGCCTCTGGACGCATTTTGCGCGCTATTCTCGAAAATACAAACTTCTTCCCCCGAAAGCGCCATAGGAGCCATGCCGACTTTACGCATGCGCTTAGTCAGCTCCTTCTGCCATCACCATCCGACCTTTGGTAAAACTAGCGATAGGCGGGAACGGGATTCTGAGTGAAAGTACTGGATTACCGGTCCCGTTCAGCCTTTAACCGAACGGGATTTTTTACGGAACGAGAAAAACACGTGAATCCCGTGCGGGATTCATGTCCCGTTAAACTTGGAATTCTCATTCCCGTTCCCGCTAAACATTTTTTTTTACCGGATTCTAGGTACAACAAAACACTCGAGGCCTATTCCCAGTTTATTGAAAACCCGGCGCGAGATGGCATTGGAATATGGGCTCAACTTGACGACGCACACACAATAGCAATTTTGCTACAAAGACCGGTGGTCATTCTGCGACCAATTGCTGAAAATGATATTCTACGAGAAGAGAGGCCTAAATGGAACAATAAATCAATAACGCAACGCATCGATGTACGCTTTCCAGATGGAGAGTACATGGTGAATAATTAAGAATTCGGTTTATAAAATAGATTTTCAAATATGAAGGGGATGACACGCAACATTCCTCATGTTCAACTGAATAGCTTTACGGTACAAGAACGGACTCTGGAGTACGTTCTTGTGGAAAGAACCGTTGTAAATCCTATAGTGATTTGGTACGATGGCATCGATCATTATCAATCCATCATCTTCGTAAGTTTCTCAAAATGCTCTTAGACTGATTTATTGTGTTGTGTTTTAAGGATCCAATGGCACCAAATGCATCCGCCGGATCAGAATATATTTTTGCTCAAAACTTTGACATCCCAGAGGATTTTCTTCACGGAAACAAGGCACCACAACAACAACACCCACCAGGTCCTTGCCAAAATATACTTTTACCTCCAACGTATGGGCTTACCCAGCACAGACCAAGCCTGGGATAGAATTATGGCTTTCTGCGCTGTGCTAATTTCTTGTACAAGAAGTCATATTTTAATTAGGGTTGCCCTCCGACCCTAATCCCCAAAAGGTCGTCTCGCCCCCGAGGGGTCGGGAAGAAACCCTTTAAACCGCTCGGAAGTGGAAAAGTCGGGGTAAGGCCCCAAAATGTTGGAGGTTGGGGTGAGGCCCAAAAATGTCGGGGCTTGGGTGAGGCCCAAATATGTCGGGGGCCGCGGGCGTTAAGGTCGGGAGCGACAGCCCTAGCACAAATCTGTAATTTGAATCAGTTTGAACTTTAAAGACCATGATTATGCCAGGAAGCGTGGCCAAGAGAGTAAGAAACGATCTCACCCAGAAAGTATTGAGAAAGGGACTGAAAAAGCTGGCACACAATTGAAGATTCAAAACTTCACCAGTGACCAATTCCGCAAAATCAATGTGGTCAGCGGGGACATAACAAAGCAAAAGGTCTCTGTCATTGTTACTGATGCAAATGGCCAATTGAGGCACGGTGGTGGAATTAATGATGCAATCCATAGAGCATGTGAACCAGAGATGGGCATGCTTCAACTTGTACTAAACACCTTGATAATGTCCAAAAGAAGTGCCTACCCTCCGGGTTCTGTTGTCGTCACCGATGCTTTTGGGAATTTGCGCAAAAACGTTCAATGTAAATATGTTTTTTGTTGTGTATGTGTGTGTAACAAAAATGTTCGGCATGATGGCATTTCCTCATTTCATCCACTAAGCAAAATTAAAACAAAATTCGCCATTTCGTTCTCCTCCAAATGCTTTCAATTTTGACTGAAATGTGGCGAGTTGTACAAAATGAACGCAACTTAATGGAACCGGGCGAAATTCTTAGTGGTTTTTCGCAGTTAAGAAATGTCACGAGGGAGCAAATGCCGAATTTTGTCTAATGGATGAAATGCATATTTTTGCTTAGTGGATGAAATGTCGGGTGGTCGAATGTGTGCGAACCAAATATTCTACTTCTTACAGTCATCGCCCACGCAGTTGGCCCAATTGTCCATGGCAAAAAACCATCTGCCGAAGACACTTTGGCGCTGAAATTGTGCTACACAGAATCTTTGGATGTTTTAATTGCGAAAAGAAAGCAAACAATTGTAAAAAAGTGTGTGTCGTTACGGATTTGCTAAAAAGCTATTTAAGGCTTTTCCAAATATTTCAACTGGAATTAATGGATTTCCAAAGGAATTGGCCGCAGTGGCTGCATTAGAGGCTATTTTGAATTGGCTTAACACAGGTGCAAATGAACAACAAGTACAGCAAATCACCTTGGTTTGCTTAAGTAAAAGTGACGAACAATTGTATAAGGATCTCATTGAATCGGTACTTTATCCGGTAATACCCAGTTAGTTGACATTAATTAAAAGGCCAAACGTCAAATTGTGCCATCACGGCCATCAACACCGAGAACGTCAGCGACCAGCGAGCCGTCCACAAGCCAATCACCGCCCCCGGCACCACTACCACTAGCAGTAATTGATGTACCAACACCAATTGTTGAACAAACAATTCGGCAGACTGTTAGCTGCGTCAATGTCAAAGGAGATGGAGACTGTTTTTACCGGTTGAAAAACTTACAAAAATTTTAAACGGATATACTTTATAATCAGACCTGATGCTATTAGGTTTTTACCCATTTTTCTGCAGGTTTGCTTTGGCGAGTTATGCGCGACAAAAAACATGTGTTTTTTGTCAGGAAATTTCGTCGTTTTAACGAGCCAATTCGGAATAAGACCTATTTGACGCGTCTAAAAATTAATTTAGGCATCTGAAGATTTATTGAAGCTATTTCGGGCATTTTTTTTCCTAAAAATTTCTTAAGAAAATTAAACTTTAGATCGCGCAAAAACTAAGTTGTCTAACAGTTTTTTTTTTGATTTTTTTTCAAGCCTAAAAGGCGCGCCTAACCATAATTTCTAATGGTTTGTACGAAAATTGAAGTATGTCGGATCAGAGCATGTGATCGAAACTGAAGTAATAAAATACTTTAATCAGTATAATCCATAATCTGGGAATCAAATGATCCTTTTGCGCTATTACACAGTATCGGTACTCAAATGTCTATCTCTCTAAACGCCATTTTCACATAGACTTATTTGTTTGTGCTTAACTCGTCGAGCCAGTCTCGAATAACTTTTTTTTTGCCTCCGCTGAACTTTAGAATAATATTTTTAACTCTTACAGTGCCATCTGCTATGGCCTGTTTCGAGTCGACTCAATGGAAAACTCAGACGCGCTACGTAAAGCCTCTGGACGCATTTTGCGCGCTATTCTCGAAAATCCAATCTTCTTCCCCCGAAAGCGCCATAGGAGCCATGCCGACTTTACGCATGCGCTTAGTCAGCTCCTTCTGCCATCACCATCCGACCTTTGGTAAAACTAGCGATAGGCGGGAACGGGATTTGAGTGAAAGTATTGGATTACCGGTCCCGTTCAGCCTTTAACCGAACGGGATTTTTTACGGAAACGAGTAAAACACGTGAATCCGGTGCGGGATTCATGTCCCGTTAAACTTGGAATTCTCATTCCCGTTCCCGCTAAACATTTTGCGGATTCTAGGTACAACAAAACACTCGAGGCCTATTCCCAGTTTATTGAAAACCCGGCGCGAGATGGCATTGGAATATGGGCTCAACTTGACGACGCACACACAATAGCAATTTTGCTACAAAGACCGGTGGTCATTTTGCGACCAATTGCTGAAAATGATATTCTACGAGAAGAGAGGCCTAAATGGAACAATAAATCAATAACGCAACGCATCGATGTACGCTTTCCAGATGGAGAGTATATGGTGAATAACTAAGAATTCGGTTTATAAAATAGATTTTCAAATATGAAGGGGATGACACGCAACATTCCTCATGTTCAACTGAATAGCTTTACGGTACATGAACGGACTCCGGAGGACGCTGTTGTGCAAAGAACCGTTGTAAATCCTATTGTGATTTGGTACGATGGCATCGGTCATTATCAATCCATCATCTTCGTAAGTTTCTCAAAATGCTCTTAGACTGATTTATTGTGTTGCTTTTAAGGATCCAATGGCACCAAATGCATCCGCCGGATCAGAATATATTTTTGCTCAAAACTTTGACATCCCAGAGGATTTTCTTCACGGAAACAAGGCACCACAACAACAACACCCACCAGGTCCTTGCCAAAATATACTTTTACCTCCAACGTATGGGCTTACCCAGCACAGACCAAGCCTGGGATAGAATTCTGGCTTTCTGCGCTGTACTAATTTCTTGTACAAGAAGTCATATTTTAATTAGGGTTGCCCTCCGACCCTAATTCCCAAAAGGTCGTCTCGCCCCCGAGGGGTCGGGAAGAAACCCTTTAAACCGCTCGGAAGTGGAAAAGTCGGGGTAAGGCCCCAAAATGTTGGAGGTTGGGGTGAGGCCCAAAAATGTCGGGGCTTGGGTGAGGCCCAAATATATCGGGGGCCGCGGGCGTCAAGGTCGGGGGCGACAGCCCTAAACAAATCTGTAATTTGAATCAGTTTGAACTTTATAGACCATGATTATGCCAGGAAGCGTGGCCAAGAGAGTAAGAAACGATCTCACCCAGAAAGTATTGAGAAAGGGACTGAAAAAGCTGGCACACAATTGGAGATTCAAAACTTCACCAGTGACCAATTCCGCAAAATCAATGTGGTCAGCGGGGACATAACAAAGCAAAAGGTCTCTGTCATTGTTACTGATGCAAATGGCCAATTGAGGCACGGTGGTGGAATTAATGATGCAATCCATAGAGCATGTGAACCAGAGATGGGCATGCTTCAACTTGTACTAAACACCTTGATAATGTCCAAAAGAAGTGCCTACCCTCCGGGTTCAGTTGTCGTCACCGATGCTTTTGGGAATTTGCGCAAAAACGTTCAATGTAAATATGTTTTTTGTTGTGTATGTGTGTGCAACAAAAATGTTCGGCATGATGGCATTTCCTCATTTCATCCACTAAGCAAAATTAAAACAAAATTCGCCATTTCGTTCTCCTCCAAATGCTTTCAATTTTGACTGAAATGTGGCGAGTTGTACAAAATGAACGCAACTTAATGGAACCGGGCGAAATTCTTAGTGGTTTTTCGCAGTTAAGAAATGTCACGAGGGAGCAAATGCCGAATTTTGTCTAATGGATGAAATGCATATTTTTGCTTAGTGGATGAAATGTCGGGTGGTCGAATGTGTGCGAACCAAATATTCTACTTCTTACAGTCATCGCCCACGCAGTTGGCCCAATTGTCCATGGCAAAAAACCATCTGCCGAAGACACTTTGGCGCTGAAATTGTGCTACACAGAATCTTTGGATGTTTTAATTGCGAAAAGAAAGCAAACAATTGTAAAAAAGTGTGTGTCGTTACGGATTTGCTAAAAAGCTATTTAAGGCTTTTCCAAATATTTCAACTGGAATTAATGGATTTCCAAAGGAATTGGCCGCAGTGGCTGCATTAGAGGCTATTTTGAATTGGCTTAACACAGGTGCAAATGAACAACAAGTACAGCAAATCACCTTGGTTTGCTTAAGTAAAAGTGACGAACAATTGTGTAAGGATCTCATTGAATCGGTACTTTATCCGGTAATACCCAGTTAGTTGACATTAATTAAAAGGCCAAACGTCAAATTGTGCCATCACGGCCATCAACACCGAGAACGTCAGCGACCAGCGAGCCGTCCACAAGCCAATCACCGCCCCCGGCACCACTACCACTAGCAGTAATTGATGTACCAACACCAATTGTTGAACAAACAATTCGGCAGACTGTTAGCTGCGTCAATGTCAAAGGAGATGGAGACTGTTTTTACCGGTTGAAAAACTTACAAAAATTTTAAACGGATATACTTTATAATCAGACCTGATGCTATTAGGTTTTTACCCATTTTTCTGCAGGTTTGCTTTGGCGAGTTATGCGCGACAAAAAACATGTGTTTTTTGTCAGGAAATTTCGTCGTTTTAACGAGCCAATTCGGAATAACACCTATTTGACGCGTCTATTAATTTAGGCATCTGAAGATTTATTGAAGCTATTTCGGGCATTTTTTTTCCTAAAAATTTCTTAAGAAAATTAAACTTTAGATCGCGCAAAAACTAAGTTGTCTAACAGTTTTTTTTTTGATTTTTTTTCGAGCCTAAAAGGCGCGACCTAACCATAATTTCTAATGGTCTGTACGAAAATTGAAGTCTGTCGGATCAGAGCATGTGATCGAAACTGAAGTAATAAAATACTTTAATCAGTATAATCCATAATCTGGGAATCAAATGATCCTTTTGCGCTAGGACACAGTATCGGTACTCAAATGTCTATCTCTCTAAACGCCATTTTCACATAGACTTATTTGTTTGTGCTTAACTCGTCGAGCCAGTCTTGAATAACTTTTTTTTTTGCCTCCGCTGAACTTTAGAATAATATTTTTAACTCTTACAGTGCCATCTGCTATGGCCTGTTTCGAGTCGACTCAATGGAAAACTCAGACGCGCTACGTAAAGCCTCTGGACGCATTTTGCGCGCTATTCTCGAAAATCCAAACTTCTTCCCCCGAAAGCGCCATAGGAGCCATGCCGACTTTACGCATGCGCTTAGTCAGCTCCTTCTGCCATCACCATCCGACCTTTGGTAAAACTAGCGATAGGCGGGAACGGGATTCTGAGTGAAAGTATTGGATTACCGGTCCCGTTCAGCCTTTAACCGAACGGGATTTTTTACGGAAACGAGTAAAACACGTGAATCCCGTGCGGGATTCATGTCCCGTTAAACTTGGAATTCTCATTCCCGTTCCCGCTAAACATTTTGCGGATTCTAGGTACAACAAAACACTCGAGGCCTATTCCCAGTTTATTGAAAACCCGGCGCGAGATGGCATTGGAATATGGGCTCAACTTGACGACGCACACACAATAGCAATTTTGCTACAAAGACCGGTGGTCATTTTGCGACCAATTGCTGAAAATGATATTCTACGAGAAGAGAGGCCTAAATGGAACAATAAATCAATAACGCAACGCATCGATGTACGCTTTCCAGATGGAGAGTATATGGTGAATAACTAAGAATTCGGTTTATAAAATAGATTTTCAAATATGAAGGGGATGACACGCAACATTCCTCATGTTCAACTGAATAGCTTTACGGTACAAGAACGAACTCTGGAGTACGTTCTTGTGGAAAGAACCGTTGTAAATCCTATAGTGATTTGGTACGATGGCATCGATCATTATCAATCCATCATCTTCGTAAGTTTCTCAAAATGCTCTTAGACTGATTTATTGTGTTGTGTTTTAAGGATCCAATGGCACCAAATGCATCCGCCGGATCAGAATATATTTTTGCTCAAAACTTTGACATCCCAGAGGATTTTCTTCACGGAAACAAGGCACCACAACAACAACACCCACCAGGTCCTTGCCAAAATATACTTTTACCTCCAACGTATGGGCTTACCCAGCACAGACCAAGCCTGGGATAGAATTCTGGCTTTCTGCGCTGTACTAATTTCTTGTACAAGAAGTCATATTTAATTAGGGTTGCCCTCCGACCCTAATCCCCAAAAGGTCGTCTCGCCCCCGAGGGGTCGGGAAGAAACCCTTTAAACCGCTCGGAAGTGGAAAAGTCGGGGTAAGGCCCCAAAATGTTGGAGGTTGGGGTGAGGCCCAAAAATGTCGGGGCTTGGGTGAGGCCCAAATATATCGGGGGCCGCGGGCGTCAAGGTCGGGGGCGACAGCCCTAGCACAAATCTGTAATTTGAATCAGTTTGAACTTTAAAGACCATGATTATGCCAGGAAGCGTGGCCAAGAGAGTAAGAAACGATCTCACCCAGAAAGTATTGAGAAAGGGACTGAAAAAGCTGGCACACAATTGGAGATTCAAAACTTCACCAGTGACCAATTCCGCAAAATCAATGTGGTCAGCGGGGACATAACAAAGCAAAAGGTCTCTGTCATTGTTACTGATGCAAATGGCCAATTGAGGCACGGTGGTGGAATTAATGATGCAATCCATAGAGCATGTGAACCAGAGATGGGCATGCTTCAACTTGTACTAAACACCTTGATAATGTCCAAAAGAAGTGCCTACCCTCCGGGTTCAGTTGTCGTCACCGATGCTTTTGGGAATTTGCGCAAAAACGTTCAATGTAAATATGTTTTTTGTTGTGTATGTGTGTGCAACAAAAATGTTCGGCATGATGGCATTCCTCATTTCATCCACTAAGCAAAATTAAAACAAAATTCGCCATTTCGTTCTCCTCCAAATGCTTTCAATTTTGACTGAAATGTGGCGAGTTGTACAAAATGAACGCAACTTAATGGAACCGGGCGAAATTCTTAGTGGTTTTTCGCAGTTAAGAAATGTCACGAGGGAGCAAATGCCGTATTTTGTCTAATGGATGAAATGCATATTTTTGCTTAGTGGATGAAATGTCGGGTGGTCGAATGTGTGCGAACCAAATATTCTACTTCTTACAGTCATCGCCCACGCAGTTGGCCCAATTGTCCATGGCAAAAAACCATCTGCCGAAGACACTTTGGCGCTGAAAATGTGCTACACAGAATCTTTGGATGTTTTAATTGCGAAAAGAAAGCAAAAAATTGTAAAAAAGTGTGTGTCGTTGCGGATTTGCTAAAAAGCTATTTAAGGCTTTTCCAAATATTTCAACTGGAATTAATGGATTTCCAAAGGAATTGGCCGCAGTGGCTGCATTAGAGGCTATTTTGAATTGGCTTAACACAGGTGCAAATGAACAACAAGTACAGCAAATCACCTTGGTTTGCTTAAGTAAAAGTGACGAACAATTGTATAAGGATCTCATTGAATCGGTACTTTATCCGGTAATACCCAGTTAGTTGACATTAATTAAAAGGCCAAACGTCAAATTGTGCCATCACGGCCATCAACACC
The DNA here is from genome assembly GCA_020449905.1 of Globodera pallida. Classification (NCBI taxonomy): domain Eukaryota; kingdom Metazoa; phylum Nematoda; class Chromadorea; order Rhabditida; family Heteroderidae; genus Globodera; species Globodera pallida. The sequence continues at coordinate 929,326 of JAIXHY010000016.1, forward strand.
GAGAACGTCAGCGACCAGCGAGCCGTCCACAAGCCAATCACCGCCCCCGGCACCACTACCACTAGCAGTAATTGATGTACCAACACCAATTGTTGAACAACCAATTCGGCAGACTGTTAGCTGCGTCAATGTCAAAGGAGATGGAGACTGTTTTTACCGGTTGAAAAACTTACAAAATTTTAAACGGATATACTTTATAATCAGACCTGATGCTATTAGGTTTTTACCCATTTTTCTGCAGGTTTGCTTTGGCGAGTTATGCGCGACAAAAAACATGTGTTTTTTGTCAGGAAATTTCGTCGTTTTAACGAGCCAATTCGGAATAACACCTATTTGACGCGTCTATTAATTTAGGCATCTGAAGATTTATTGAAGCTATTTCGGGCATTTTTTTTCCTAAAAATTTCTTAAGAAAATTAAACTTTAGATCGCGCAAAAACTAAGTTGTCTAACAGTTTTTTTTTTGATTTTTTTTCAAGCCTAAAAGGCGCGCCTAACCATAATTTCTAATGGTTTGTACGAAAATTGAAGTATGTCGGATCAGAGCATGTGATCGAAACTGAAGTAATAAAATACTTTAATCAGTATAATCCATAATCTGGGAATCAAATGATCCTTTTGCGCTAGGACACAGTATCGGTACTCAAATGTCTATCTCTCTAAACGCCATTTTCACATAGACTTATTTGTTTGTGCTTAACTCGTCGAGCCAGTCTCGAATAACTTTTTTTTTTGCCTCCGCTGAACTTTAGAATAATATTTTTAACTCTTACAGTGCCATCTGCTATGGCCTGTTTCGAGTCGACTCAATGGAAAACTCAGACGCGCTACGTAAAGCCTCTGGACGCATTTTGCGCGCTATTCTCGAAAATCCAAACTTCTTCCCCCGAAAACGCCATAGGAGCCATGCCGACTTTACGCATGCGCTTAGTCAGCTCCTTTTGCCATCACCATCCGACCTTTGGTACGCCTAGCGGTTGGCGTGAACGGGATTCCCACGTGAAAAATGCTGGATTCCCAGTCCTGTTTCCGCTTTTTTGCCAAGCGGGATTTTTTACGGAAACGAGAAAAACACGTGAATCCCGTGCGGGATTCATGTTCCGTTAAACTTGGAATTCTCATTCCCGTTCCCGCTAAACATTTTGCGGATTCTAGGTACAACAAAACACTCGAGGCCTATTCCCAGTTTATTGAAAACCCGGCGCGAGATGGCATTGGAATATGGGCTCAACTTGACGACGCACACACAATAGCAATTTTGCTACAAAGACCGGTGGTCATTTTGCGACCAATTGCTGAAAATGATATTCTACGAGAAGAGAGGCCTAAATGGAACAATAAATCAATAACGCAACGCATCGATGTACGCTTTCCAGATGGAGAGTACATGGTGAATAACTAAGAATTCGGTTTATAATAGATTTTCAAATATGAAGGGGATGACACGCAACATTCCTCATGTTCAACTGAATAGCTTTACGGTACAAGAACGGACTCTGGAGTACGTTCTTGTGGAAAGAACCGTTGTAAATCCTATAGTGATTTGGTACGATGGCATCGATCATTATCAATCCATCATCTTCGTAAGTTTCTCAAAATGCTCTTAGACTGATTTATTGTGTTGTGTTTTAAGGATCCAATGGCACCAAATGCATCCGCCGGATCAGAATATATTTTTGCTCAAAACTTTGACATCCCAGAGGATTTTCTTCACGGAAACAAGGCACCACAACAACAACACCCACCAGGTCCTTGCCAAAATATACTTTTACCTTCAACGTATGGGCTTACCCAGCACAGACCAAGCCTGGGATAGAATTAAGGCCCAAAAATGTCGGGGTAGGGGTAAAAAATTTGGGGTCGATTAATTCGCAAATTGTTATTTTAAGCCCGCCAAGAAAAATCGTCAAAAGCTAAAAAGGAACGGCAAGGCTCTGAGAGTAGGCAACCTTTAAGTATTCGGGGTCGGTTAAATTTACACATAATTGTTACTTTCAGTCCGCCGAGAATCGCAAGCCAAAATGGAACGGCAAGGCTCTGAGAGTAGGCAACCTTTAAATATTCGGGGTCGGATAAATTCACAAATAATTGTTACTTTCAGCCCGCCAAGAAAAATCGTCAAAAGTTAAAATTGAACGGCAAGGCTCTGAGAGTAGGCAACCTTTAAATATTCGGGGTCGGATAAATTCACAAATAATTGTTACTTTCAGCCCGCCGAAAAAAATCGTCGCAAGCTAAATGGAACGGCAAGGCTCTGAGAGTAGGCAACCACTGACATTTTTGTTTTTATTTTGACTTTTTTCCCCAATATTTTTCATAAATAATTGCTTTATTTATTTATTTTACATTTTGGATGTAATTGTCATCTCACATTTTACAAATAAAATTTTAGATTTGAACATTTTAATTATTCCAATTTTCATATGCAAAAACCTTTTTAAACTAAAATGTTATTGAACTTGGGGTTTATTAAGCGTACAAAGGAAGGTCCCCAGGTGTCCGTGGAGTTTCGGGATGAAACTTGGTGGCTGGATAGAACACCCCTGTATTTTTAACTAAACTGGTGTTAGTTTTTGCAGAAAGGCCTCGGGGGAGGACCTATGAGGCTTTAAACATTTTGTGCCACCACAACATTTTGATTTAATGTGAAGCATTCATCGGCTTCAGTGGCGCAGCGCCTCCGTTCTCCGTTTGAGTTTTGTCCTTCACGGGTTCAAATCCCGTTGGATCAAATCAATTTTTTATGATTTATTTTTTAATTTTAAATGTTTTGTGTGCAGATAAATCGTAAAATTTATATACGAATTTTTTTAAAACTATTAAATTATTATAGTTGGCAAACATTTTATGCATTTTCACACAAATGGTAGTCGGCAAAAAATGTTCAAAACACAAATGCATTTCACAGTAAGCGCAGCGGAGCAAAAAAATATTTCCGCAGTTTTTTTGGCAGTTGTCAATGTCGTTTGACAATTCAAAACAATACTTTACTGGGTGTTGAAAATTCGGAAATGGTTCATCTCCAAAATATCCTGCTTTCCTCCAGGCAAAATTTAACCACGCATTGAATCGGGGTGCTTGGAACTGATTATGGATTAAAGACTGCAATTTAATAATGTTGTCCCTGTCGTGAAGGTTTATCTCAAGGTCGTAAACAAGAACAAATTGGGTTATTTTTCGCGTAAATTCTTTCCACATGCTAAAATTTCAAATCTTCTTAAATTTGAGAATTATATTTATATCGAAAAACATAAACGTCCAATGGCTGACAAATCCCTGTTGCGTGCTTTGGAATTTGTTCAACATGAAATTGGACTCCTTCTCGTGGTTGAAAATCATTCCAACCAGTCCAGCTGTCAACCAACAGTAATGTTTTTTGTTTTGGTCGTAATGCAGGGTACAGTACTTCGTTAACCCATTCAATCATAAGTTTTTTTGTCATAATATGACTAGTGTTTGGCACAGAATAAACATTTGATCGGCATTTGTAAGATCTCGAGGTAAAAGATGCTCCTCCATGGCAAGTTGCCGAACATGTTCAATGAATTGGGCTGCCTCATGTTTAACTTTCTCGAGATTAATGACATGTTTCTTCGAAATAAACTTCGTAATCTTAAGTAGAGGAGGCCATATGGCAAAAAAAGGATCTTTTACCTTTCGAGAAACAATTCGATGACGTTTTTTGAATTTTGTGAGCCAGTTTTTTGACGCTTTAAAGCCGTTAATTTTGTTTTGGCCAAGGCTGTTATTTGCCTCCAGGGCCCATTTACGCAGAATAAGGTCGGACAAACTCAAATTTTTTTCAAATTTGTCCGTAAATCGCGCGCTGACACTTTTATCAATTTGTTTTAAGGCTTCTTCACGACTTTTTAAACTAACTTCAAACCTTGAATATTTAATTAATTTTTTGATTTTACCTTCTCATCATTTTTAAATCAGATTCTGTTTGAATAAAGCGAAATTGGGCACGCATACTTGATAGTGAACGGTGCCCTTTTGCGGCCAAACGACAATTATTTGTCTTGTTCTCATGTGAACCCGTTTTCAGCAAGTGATTTAACTACATTTGTTCAATGTGATCAATTAAAATTTCTGATTGAATTTACTCGGATGATTTGAAATCCTGGCTACAATCAGAGGCTGCTCATAAATGAGCTTCCGAGGCTGAAAAAACTGATAAAAAAAACCAGAGGGCCTCCTTCAAAAAGTGCCAAGCTAAAAATGTGCCAAAACTGACCAAATCCAGCCAATTTATGCGTACGTAAACCCTTCAAAATTTGTCAATCTTTAACAGTTTCGCTATCAGAATTGTAATTGTAGTATTTAGCACATGTTTTGCAATATTATAAAAAAATTCCACCGAAAAAATTTTGAAAGATTATTATTTGCTTAATTTTTTGTTGGTGGGGGGGGGGGGGGGTATTATTAATTATTTTTGTATTTCGAATAAAAAGTTTGATAACGCAATCCACACTTAAAGCAAGCAGAGGCTGACCTTAAATAAGAGAGGAAAATGGAGAGAAATTGTTTTTAGTTTTGGAGATGTGTCGGTTGAACATGGCGCGCGGGCTAATTTGCTAAAGCTTAAAAGAATTACAAATCAACGATATTGTAGTGGCGCCAAAGAAAATTGATTTTGTATAGAATTATTTTATTTTTGCACTTCTAAAAAGCGCATTGCACTTTTTAAGAAATGTAAAAGTGCCCTATTTAGTAGCCGAATCTATTGCACTGATGAGAAATTAAAGGCCAACAAAGCTTAAAAAAGCAAACAAAAATTGCCAAAAATGCAATCCAATTCGTCCTTGGATGCCAAGGACAGTTCATGTCTGTCCTTGGGCAGATTCTTTACCCGTCGGAGCCTGGATATATATATAATTTTATTTATTTTATATAGAATATTGATTAAGCAACTGTGGCAATATAATAAATTCTATTGTTATTTACACGAGTATAATCTTGCCAATATAATTTGGAATTCATTGTGACATGCCTTTGCCCCATATTATTCATTCTGTGCCGTGCCATCGCTTAATTTTTTCTTCCTTTTCACCTATTTTATATGAAATCTCACATTTTACTCCCAAATTCTCACTTTACTTTTTGTTTGCTTTTATAAAAAGAGTAGATCGATGGATTCTTTTTAAATGAGTTCGGGATTCTGGAGGGGATTGATTAACTTTTGCAAATTGAATGGAAAATCTATGATTTGAATGTTGTATTAAGCTAAATACAAAATTATAGGATAAAATGGCAGTATTTATTTTTCTGGCATTCTGTTTTGTGCTAATTGGCACGGTTTTTGCCGACTTCAAACGCTTCGATGCTTTGGAAAACGCGGCATTTGATGGGTCTGCAAAAAATGAGCTGGTGAAACTTTCCAAGGAAAGTGAGTTGAGCAATCGAAACGGAGAGGACGCGGAGTTGAAGCAGTTCGTGTGTGACCTTGAAATTGTGATCAGGGCGACATTGGACGATCAGGCACAGGAGACTGTCATGATTAGGAATCAGAATAGCTCGAAAATCCTTAAAATAAGCTTTTCAGGGTTTATCACAACGAATCAGACCATCTCTGAAGGAGGAATTTGACCAGAAGAAGCTCAAACTGATGGACAAACCGATGGCCGAATTGTTGCATAAATTACAAAAATCCATTAGGGTCTTAAAGAATTCAATCAATAAAGGTGACAGATAATTACAATTATTTTTTAAATTCTTTCTTTTTAGGAGTCTTGGAACAGGACGCCACATTTAAAGATTTCAAAAAAAAAATTCATAAAACAGCTATTTTCCTAGCAAAACGTCATATTCCAAAAAATGAAATTGGGCAATTGGAAAATAAAAAGAAAATGAGTGCAGAGAATCTGTTGTTGGAATTGGTCGAACTTTGGAGCAAATACAATAGCCAAAATTGGCAAAATCGCCAAGAATGTGGTTAGAATTTACACACATCGGAAAATATAAATTTAAAATTAAAAATTTCGAGGGTCGGGGTGAGGCCAAAAATGTCGGGGGTCGGACAAAATTCGGGGTCGGTTAATTCACAAATAATTGTTACTTTCAGCCCACCGAGACAAATCGTCGCAAGCCAAAATGGAACGGCAAGGCTCTGAGAGTAGGCAACTTTTAAGTAAGTATTCGGAAGTTTAAAATGAAGTCTAAAAGCTTCAAAGGACGCCCTTATTTGCTGCAAAGGACGCCCTTATTTGCTGCAAAGGACGCCTTTAATTGCTGCAAAGGACGCCCTTATTTGCTGCAAAGACGTCTTAATTTCTTTTAATTTGCAGATCAGCTTAGTCATTCGTCTAGCAAAGGCGACCCAAGCAGAGTAAAAAGCCCTGCACATCCTGATGTTTCAAATGGAAGCGTTCACTCATCTTCTGACACAGAAAAAATTACAAAAAGTCATATTTTAATTAGGGTTGCCCCCCAACCCTAATCCCCAAATAATTTGCAGATCAGCTTAGTCATTCGTCAAGCAAAGGCGACCCAAGCAGAGGAAAAAGCCCTGCACATCCTGATGTTTCAAATGGAAGCGTTCACTCATCTTCTGACACAGAAGAAATTACAAAAAGTCATATTTTAATTAGGGTTGCACCCGACCCTAATCCATAAAAGGTCGTCTCGATCCCGAGGGGTCGGGAAGAAACTCTTTTAAACCGCTCGGTGGCGGGAAAGTCCGGGTAAAACAACACCCACCAGGTCCTTGCCAAAATATTACTTTTACCTCCAACGTATGGGCTTACCCAGCACAGACCAAACCTGGGATAGAATTAAGGCCCAAAAATGTCGGGGTAGGGGTAAAAAATTTGGGGTCGATTAATTCGCAAATTATTAATTTCAGCCCGCCGAAAAAACTCGTCGCAAACTAAAATGGAACGGCAAGGCTCTGAAAGTAGGCAACCTTTAAGTAAGTATTCGGAAGTTAAAAATGAAGTCTGAAAGCTGCAAAGGACGCCCTTAATTGCTGCAAAGGACGCCTTTAATTGCTGCAAAGGACGCCCTTAATTGCTGCAAAAGACGTCCTTATTTTTTTAATTTGCAGATCAGCTTAGTCATTCGTCTAGCAAAGGCGACCCAAGCAAAGTAAAAAGCCCTGCACATCCTGATGTTTCAAATGGAAGCGTTCACTCATCTTCTGACATAGAAGAAATTACAAAAAGTCATATTTTAATTAGGGTTGTCCTCCGACCCTAATCCCCAAAAGGTCGTCTCGCCCCCGAGGGGTCGGGAAGAAACCCTTTAAACCGCTCGGAAGTGGAAAAGTCGGGGTAAGGCCCCAAAATGTTGGAGGTTGGGGTGAGGCCCAAAAATGTCGGAGTGAAGCCCAAACATGTCGGGGCTTGGGTGAGGCCCAAATATGTCGGGGGCCGCGGGCGTCAAGGTCGGGGGCGACAGCCCTAGCTCAAATCTGTAATTTGATTCAGTTTGCGCTTTAAAGACCATGATTATGCCAGGAAGCGTGGCCAAGAGAGTAAGAAACGATCTCACCCAGAAAGTATTGAGAAAGGGAGTGAAAAAGCTGGCGCACAATTGGAGATTCAAAACATCACCAGTGATCAACTCGGCAAAATCACTGTGGTCAGCGGGGACATAACAAAGCAAAAGGTCTCTGTCATTGTTACTGATGCAAATGGCCAACTGAGGCACGGTGGTGAAATTAATGATGCAATCCATAGAGCATGTGAACCAGAGATAGACATGCTTCAACTTGTACTAAACACCTTGATAATGTCCAAAAGAAGTGCCTACCCTCCGGGTTCTGTTGTCGTCACCGATGCTTTTGGGAATTTGCGCAAAAACGTTCAATGTAAATATGTTTTTTGTTGTGTATGTGTGTGCAACAAAAATGTTCGGCATGATGGCATTTCCTCATTTCATCCACTAAGCAAAATTAAAACAAAATACGCCATTTCGTTCACCTCCAAATGCTTTCAATTTTGACTGAAATGTGGCGAGTTGTACAAAATGAACGCAACTTAATGGAACCGGGCGAAATTCTTAGGGGTTTTTCGCAGTTAAGAAATGTCACGAGGGAGCAAATGCCGTATTTTGTCTAATGGATGAAATGCCGTATTTTGTCTTAATGGATGAAATGTCATATTTTTGCTTAGTGGATGAAATGTCGGGTGGTCGAATGTGTGCGAACCAAATATTCTACTTCTTACAGTCATCGCCCACGCAGTTGGTCCAATTGTCCAAGGCATAAATCCATCTGCCGAAGACACTTTGGCGCTGAAATTGTGCTACACAGAATCTTTGGATGTTTTAATTGCGAAAAGCGGACAAACAATTGTAAAAAAGTTCGTGTCGTTGCGGATTTGCTAAAAAGCTATTTAAGGCTTTTCCAAATATTTCAACTGGAATTAATGGATTTCCAAAGGAATTGGCCGCAGTGGCTGCATTAGAGGCTATTTTGAATTGGCTTAACACAGGTGCAAATAAACAACATGTGCAGCAAATCACTTTGGTTTGCTTAGATCAAAGTGACGAACAATTGTATAAGGATCTCATTGAATCGGTACTTATCCCGTAAAACTCCAGTTAATTGCCCCACCATTTTTTTAAATGAAAATTTGTTCAATTTAACCATTATTTGGTTATTCTAATTATAACATTAATTTAAAGGCTAAACGTCAAATTGTGCCATCACGGCCATCAACACCGAAAACGTCAGCGACCAGCGAGCCGTCCACAAGCCAATCACCGCCCCGGGCACCACTAGCATTAGCAGTAATTGATAAACCAACACCAATTGTTGAACAAACAATTCGGCAGACTGTTAGCTGCGTCAATGTCAAAGGAGATGGAGACTGTTTTTACCGGTTGAAAAACTTACAAAAATTTTAAACGGATATACTTTATAATTAGACCTAATTTTTGAGCCTAAAAGTAGCAGACCTAACCATAAGTCATCTAATGGTTTTTACAATCAAGTGGTCATTAGCGCTATGACTCAGTATCGGGACTCAAACGTCTTCTCTCCAAAGGCCATTTCTACATAGACCTATTTTTTTGTGCTTAACTTGTCGACCAGTCTTGAATTTTTTTTTTACTTTGCTGAACTATAGAATAATATTTTTAACTCTTACAGTGCCATCTGCTATGGCCTGTTTCGAGTCGACTCAATGGAAAACTCAGACGCGCTACGTAAAGCCTCTGGACGCATTTTGCGCGCTATTCTCGAAAATACAAACTTCTTCCCCCGAAAGCGCCATAGGTGCCATGCCGACTTTACGCATGCGCTTAGTCAGCTCCTTCTGCCATCACCATCCGACCTTTGGTAAAGCTAGCGTTAGGCGGGAACGCGATTCTGAGTGAAAGTACTGGATTACCGGTCCCGTTCAGCCTTTAACCGAACGGGATTTTTACGGAAACGAGAAAAACACGTGAATCCCGTGTGGGATTCATGTCCCGTTAAACTTGGAATTCTCATTCCCGTTCCCGCTAAACATTTTTTTACCGGATTCTAGGTACAACAAAACACTCGAGGCCTACTCCCAGTTTATTGAAAACCCGGCGCGAGATGGCAGTGGAATATGGGCTCAACTTGACGACGCACACACAATAGCAATTTTGCTACAAAGACCGCTGGTCATTCTGAGACCAATTGCTGAAAATGATATCCTACGAGAAGAAAAGCCTAATTGGAACAACATATCAATAACGCAACGCATCGATGTACGCTTTCCAGACGGAGAGTACATGGTAAATAACTAAGAATTCAGTTTTTAAATTAAATTTCAAATATGATAGGGGATGACACGCAACATTCCTCATGTTCAACTGAATAGCTTTACGGTACAAGAACGGACTCCGGAGGGCGTTCTTGTGCAAAGAACCGTTGTAAATCCTATAGTGATTTGGTACGATGGCATCGGTCATTATCAATCCATCATCTTCGTAAGTTTCTCAAAATGCTCTTGGACTGATTTATTGTGGAGTGTTTTAAGGACCCAATGGCACCAAATGCATCCGCTGGATCAGAATATATTTTTGCTCAAAACTTTGACATACCAGAGGATTTTCTTCACGGAAATGTGGCACCACAACAACAACACTCACCAGGTCCTTGCCAAAATATTACTTTTACCTCCCACGTATGGGCTTACCTAGCTCAGATCAAATCTGTACTAAAATTCTGGCTTTCTGCGCTGTGCCAATTTCTTGCCGTCTACTCTGATTGCTTTCTAATTTTGATAAACCGACATAGCGACACGTGGTCAAATCTGACCAATTTAAATTTCCAAATGTCATCAATCACTATGAATCCATCCATATTTTAGGGCCTATTCTGGTCACTAAATTATTGTACAATTCACGGGGCCATTCTTCGTTTTTCCTGATAACTTATCATGAGTCAAGAAGCGAGCGCAATTTTTTGAATTAAAAAAAAATGATTTTTTTTGCCTAAAATGGAGCCGTCTTTATTCTCATAAATATTTAGAATTTTATATTCAATTAATCACCCACCGTTTTATAGGGCAAACTCAAAGAAACGAAAACAACGGTAAGTGGTGTTATTGCAATTTATTTTTCTAATAATATACGGACATTTGTTACCCCTAAAATTATCAAGCAGTTGATCAGCCACAGCCAAGTGACGTTTTCTACGGAGACGCCGAATACAATGAGTAATCGATGGGCAACAATTTTTAGGAACATTCTTTATTCTGTCATCAATTCGTTTTCAATTTTAGTAAAAAATTCTTTGACACGTATAGCATTGATTTTTTTACCATACCGTATTTCCAAAAATAGAGCCCCCGGCGGCTCTATTTTTCAACCCCCCCCCAAAAAAAGGGGCTCTATTTTAGGGGGGGGGGGGGCTCTATTTTAGGGGGGGGGCTCTATTTAAGGGGGGGGCTCTATTGTTCAACCTATTTTTTTAGAAAATCTTAACAAAATTTACTATTTTTATACAATTTTGACCATTTTTTCTGGAAAAATCAATGCAGAATGGAAATATTATTATTGAAAAACAAAATTTTCTAAATTTTTTAAACACAAATCATCAAAGTTCAATTGAAAAATCGCTTCCAATGTTATCATCTTCATTTAAATCAATTTCCTCCACCAATTTGATCATATCCTCTTCTTGTCGGCGCTGACGTAATAATGGAAGTCCATGAGGAATCGCTCCGTCCTTCTAAAGTACAGCCAATATACAAATTTTAAATAGTTTCTCAACCTTAAAAACATGAATAAGGGCATCATTTTTTCCATCATCTTCTTTGGTAATTCCACAACAGAGAAAAGACTTCACGATAACATCTTTAGAGAGCGACTCCCACGCAGAAACGATCCATCCCAAGTAAATTTCCATGGGCGGGGCTCTGAGATTTCCCAAGCGCGCCGGAGGACGGATTATGGCACGAAATACAAACCTAAATTAAAGTATGAATTTTTTTCTTTATTTAGTCTTTACTTTTGCATTTTCCGATGATTTCCAATTTCTTCCATATAAAAGCAGAAAATTCAAAATCAATAATGTCTTGAGCTAGTAATGGTGAAATTGTCTATAGAAAGAAACAGCTAACGTGTAAATAAAAACATGCATTACCTATATGTAAGAGAAAGCAAAAATGAGTAGGTAGGTACACTATTATGGCAAAATGTTTATTATTTATGGATTCAAACTTGTTTCAAAATTGGGGGGGGGGCTCTATTTAAGGGGGGGCTCTATTTTTCAACCCCCCCAAAAAGGGGGGCTCTATTTTAGGGGGGGGGGGCTCTAATTTAGGGGGGGGGGGGGCTTTATTTTAGGAAATACGGTAACCATTTTTATAACCTGCGATCTTTCTGAACCCCACTCCAATTTCTCTGTCGTCCACTTGCCAAAAACGGAACTTCCGAAATTCGGCGGTAATTGTGTGGAACACCAATCCTTTTGGAATTCCTTCAAATCCGTGTCCATGACTTACCCTTCTCTGACTCCATCAAATTCACGTGTTTGAGACAATGTTTGTGCGGCTCCCCTCTAGCCCTCGTAAGTCCCCTCTCGTATCCGACTCATCCTACAAAAATGCTTTGACCTTGCAAATTGAGTGAATTTGCGTCCAAATGGACCAGCAAAATCAAAGCCACAACCACTGCCTTTTAAATGGAAGTCGAGCAGTGGCTTCCCGGTTTGTATTGTAGGAAATTTTCAATGCAAAGGATGACGACGGCAAGTGGTCGACTAACAAGTTGAAGAACCGCCTCCGAAACATCATGCGACGCCGAGAACAAATCCATTGACTTTCTACTTTTAGCGATCAAAAATCGGGCCCTCTCCCAAGTCAGTAATCTCGCTAAAATGGCCGTGTTTGTTATGCGGCAACCAGCCCTATATTTCCGCGTTCAGTACCCAATACCCCGACGCCAGGGCACGCACCTGATATTTATGTGTCCGTTGCGGGCGCCATTCCCGTCCCAATAACCCAAGGGTGTTTAAAAAATGTTTATTCGGGGGTACAAAGGGCAAGCCTTCTCCGACTCGGGCCGGGACAGGCACCGGCGGGTGGAGGGCCCCACGTAAGACTGACTAAAAAGTGTGATTGGGAAGACATTTAAGAAGGGGGCGGGCCCAAGATGTGATCGGAACGCCCCTCATGAAAGAAGGGAACACTTATTGGCTAACAATTAAGAGGTGGAGGATAATACGGTGATCAAATAATGATCACACCGAACGGCTCAAATTCCTAAAACGGTGTTTCCGATGTCTCAAACCCGGACTTTTTTTCAAACAATTGCCCCCAGCCATCCATTTGGCCATGGTGTAAAGGCTCCCACCCCCGCGTTCTGTGTACCTTTAACTCTAAACCCCAACCATCGCCCTCTACTTTCTATTTGCAGACGGCTCAACAGAGCCCACGTCCGGCAGGGGCGGAATGATGTTAACCTATCTAGGGAAGGCATTCAGGTGACCGTGGGACTTCGGGATGATTTTGGTATGAGAGATCCGACAAAAGTGCAAAAAAATCGAGAAAATGCTCTAAACATTGACAACATAAAATTGAGCGATCTGATCAAAAATATTTTCAAAAGCAGCAAGCGTCTTTTTCCCGTTAAATTGACGCCACATGTATTCGTCCATGTACCCCGGCAGCATGTCGCGAAGGGTCCCCGACATCGCTTTGTTCTTCATTTTCAGATTCTTCCAGAAATTTTCGACATGGTTGGTTTGGGTTCCGGTCAAAGGACAGACAAAGTTTTGCCGGTGATTCACACTGTGGTGAATGTATGGCGGGACGACCGGGATAGCAGCGATGGCACCACCCATATATGCACCCCATTGGTCGCTGTGAATCGTGGGGCCCGGAAGCACAAATTGTTCAATGATTGGCAGCAAGGTGTTCCGGTCGCGTTGTTTGACCATTTGGACAACCCCGACACCTGCGTGCACCTCGTACATCCCGAAAACCCACTGTTCACGAACACGTCGTCCTCTGTGGAGTTTTCGACGAGCCACGCAGGCTTCATCAATCTGGACAACATGACCAACTCCCCCAAACTAAAGCAATGATACAAGTGGAGTAACCCATAAAATTCTACCGGATGGGCTGTTCAATCAACCATCGACTACAAACATCTCGAAAGAAGCTGTTCCAGTCAATGGCATGTTTTTTAGTCAATTGAACAATTTGCGTCTGGGTATGAATTGGGAGGCCTTAAATGTAATTTTCCTCCAACTTGTGGGTTGGGCAGCGCCATTGACATCCGTCGGTTGGGAATTGGGTTTTGACTTGCGTCATGTGTCTCGGACACGCATTACGACAACAAATTGGGGCGATTTGGCGCAAAAGTCCGCGATTTCGAATAAATCAATTGTATGCTCAGTAGTTGACAATTGTTCGCAAAGGCAAAGATAAACGCGGAAAATTGCTCTCCGTGAGAAAAAAAAATGACAAAATTCATCCCAGAATCTTTCTATTTTTTTTTTCATCACCACTGCCAGCCATAACCAGGAAGTAGGGTTTGTGCCAATTTTTGTAATATTTTTCGCCAACTATGAAGCGAAACAGAAGGGCATTGGCTGTAGCAGACACTTTGCGCTCCACACAGTGCTGACCACAATCACAAACTGCTCATAATGAGCTTCCGAGGCCCAAAATTGCGGTCCAGGCCTCTCCCTGCCGTTAGGTGCCGTCGAGTTCATGGCAAGGAATGAAATGTGTGCATGGACTAAGAATTCGGGAGAAGGCTAAGAAAGATCTAAGACAAAAAAAAAAGGTATTTTGTCATTCTAGAAAGTTTGCTCCCTTTCTAGGGGTACCAATTTATCATAATAAATCTCTAAAATTGATTCTTTTTGATAAATCTTTTTAAATTCAAATTTATGTTCAACTTTTGAATAATGTTTAAAAATGTTTGAGTTTATTCAAATCAAATTAAAAGAATGGCTGAACAAAGTGCCCTAGAATCAATCAATGCCAAATTAAATTTGAATGGAATCTTTTTTAATATTATATTGGTCTATTCCATTCTTCGGCCCCCTGCAACGCTCTTCCGGGACGCAGATTATATTCGGAGGGTTGGACAGCGTGACATTGTTGTGCTCGACCTATAAATTTAATTATTCAAATTTGGCATTCTGTTATTTTTCTTTCTGAAATATTTTAAAAATAAACATTCTTACTGTAATGTATTGGACTGCCCATTCTGGGAGCCCGTCATTGTAAGTGTACGTCTTGCTGTTGTCGTTGTTCCACGTCAACGTCACATTGAAGGCGTCGTCCATGACACGAATTTGCAACTCCTTCAATTCCTTGTCCAGCTTTCCATTAGTACACGTTTGTTTGTTGGTAGAGCCTTTGTTGAGCTGCTAAAGAAAATTAAATTTTATTTTATTATAAAAAATTTTTGAAAAAAAAAATCCAATAAAAGTATAAAACCTTCGAACTGTTGAAATAGAGCGCAGTCGAATTAAGCATCACTTTCATTACCGTCTTTCCAACTTTAAAAAATAAGTTTAAAATTAGAAAAGGTACAAATTTTTTAAAGTTCTTTTTAAATTGAGAAAAAAAAACCGAAATTAGAAATATCAAAAAACGAAAATTTGCAATGGACATTACGAATATCCGCGGATATTCCGGGGATCCGAGATCGAGATTTGGAGATGGGCCGAGACCTAGATTTTCGAGATCAAAAATCTCGAAATTCCGAGAGTCTAGGTCTCGGACTATTTTCGAGCCGAGATCTCGACCGAGATGAGACCGGGCATCCCCGGTTTCGGGGATGCGCAAACCGGGGTCCGAGGTCGGGGACGGGAATGAGAATGGCCGAGGATCCCCGGTTTTCCCCGTCCCCGGCCGGCGCCTACCCTAGTTTGAAGACTCCTTTGAACATTGATTAATCGAATCAGATCATTTCACCTACCTTTTTCGTGAAATTCCAGTGCCTCGTGGAAGAGGTTAATGACCAAATTGGAGTTGTCATTCAATTCTTCTTTGATCGCCAATTTCACAGTGATCAGATCGCCGGCTTGCACCAAGTCATTGATTTGCATGAAGTTTCTTTGCTCGGAAGTTGGTGGGTGCGTTATGTTCATCGCGTGCACTTTCACATTGTCTTGGAACTGAAAACATTTTTTGATTTACATTAAGCAAAATTTAGGCAAAAACAAAAATTTACTTGAATATAATCGACGGCCCACGGCGGATAAAAGTGAGCACTGCCATTACTTGTTGGATAAGGGCATAAATGTGTCAATTTGACTTGTTTAATATAAATTTTAAAATTATTTTCAATGGCCGTAATTTCCATGTCAAATTCTTGGCCATATTTGTTTAGTCGGCCAGGGACGCTTCCAGTAAGTTCTCGGTAATTTTCTTCAACCTCCTTATCGACCTAAAAAATAAAATTCAAAAAAGTGCCCGCGTTCCGTTTTTTGATAAATTGTTTGTTGGCGAAACGTTTGAACATCGGAATTAAAATGTGCCGAGCCTCCGGGAAAATTAAAAATAGCGCATTTTGTGTTAAAAATTTCAATACATGACGTAGACTCTAATTATAACTAGAGACCGGAACGGACGAGATTCTCGAAAAATCTCGACCTTGGATCTCGTTCGACTAAAAATGAGCTTCACGATATTTTTCGAGACCGAGATTTTTTCGAGAATCTCGAATCGAGATCTCGCTCGAAAGAAGCCCGTGATTCTCGATCTCGAGCCCAAACATTTTACATGAAAAACACTGCTTTTTTAAACAAAGATTGCCAATTTTTGTAAAATTTTCCTCCCCGGCCAATTGACTGGTTATTTATTTATATTAGTTTGACAGATTTAAATCAAAATGCCCGGTCACGGCGAATCGATTGTTCGAAAAATTTGTTGATTTTTTTTTGAAAAGAGCACTCCCCATGATCAACTATCATTACTGAATTAAAGCCTTTTCATTGCGATTGCTTGAAAATTATTTTTTCGATAAATAAATAACTCCAAAAAATTTTCATCAAACATCTCGAATCTCGACTCTTTCGGCTCGAGATTTTTCGAGACCCGAGATTTGTCGAGAATCTCGACTTCGAGATCTCGCTCGACTAAAAATGAGCTTCACGTTTCGAGACCCCAGCGACTCGAGATCTCGCTCGAAGCTCAAGCCCGGCCTGTAATTATAACTAACATCCATTTTGACCAATTCCGAATCCCGGATTCGAACAATTTTTCGAAAATTCTAAATTGCTAAAAATCAATTTTGGGAATCTCAAAAAGCACAAAATTACAACGGAAAGGCAAGTAATGATCGAACTCGTGCATTTTGAAATCGAAAGCGGTGGAGGGTTCGATTCACGCCCAAGGCGCTACCATTTTGCAAATTTCTTACTAATAAATAAATGCCCACTGTTGGTGGGTTAAGCGTTGACGACCTTACCGCTTCCGCGTTGAGTAAGTAGCGGCAGGAGAGGGAGCAACGGCCTCCATTGAATTCGAAGGTCATTTTCAGTACAACGTCACCAACTAAATAATGTAGCTTCTTACTCTTTGATTGCAAAAATTTTTTCAAACGATTGCAAGTCTCTGATCAGATCAGAATCAGATTCCATGTCTCTGATAGATCAGGCAGGATCCGATTGCAGGTCTCTGATCAGATCAGGACCCGTTGCAGGTCTATGATCTGACCCGAATCAGATTCCATGTCTCTGTTTAGATCATCGTCTGATTGCAGGTCTCTGATCAACTCAGGATCCGTTGCAGGACTCTGATCAGATCAGAATCAGATTCCATGTCTCTGATAGATCAGGGTCTGATTGCAGGGCTCTGAGTATCCGATTGCAGGTATCTGATTGGATTAGGGCCCGATTGCAGGTCTCTGATCAGATCAGAATCAGATTCCATGCCTCTGATAGATCAGGGTCTGATTGCAGGGCTCTGAGTATCCGATTGCAGGTATCTGATTGGATCAGGGCCCGATTGCAGGTCTCTGATCAGATCAGAATCCATGTCTCTGATAGATCAGGGTCTGATTGCAGGGCTCTGAGTATCCGATTGCAGGTATCTGATTGGATCAGGGCCCGATTGCAGGTCTCTGATCAGATCAGGATCCGTTTGCAGGTCTCTGATCAGAATCGTACACCCCCCATCAACATTTTTTTAAACATCAATACATTAAGCAAAAACAAAACCACCGACTTTCATTGTTTGCTTTCAACGCGTCACGTAGCAGAAGAATGCTGAAGACTTTGCCACGATTCTTCAACCTCAGCTGGATTATGTCATTGTAATCGAGCAGTGATTTTAAATTTATGGTGAAGTTGGTAGAGTTAAATTTGTCCATCTAAAATGGGGGGATGTTTTGTCACTTAAAATTTAAATTGGAATTTTTACTTTTGGTCTTTCACCCTCGGGCTTTCCCAGCAATGTGATGTTTCCATCAACCTAAATAGTAAATGTTGTCTTTGGCAATGCCATCATTTTTGGAATAATTTTATTTGGCACTTGCCCGCACAAAATTTGTGGCCCAAATGGGCACAAAATTTCTGTGTTGGTCCCATATTGAGATGCCGTTCAGTGTAATGTTGCACTGCTTGGAGCCCGTGACGATGTAAAATTCGTAGGCTTTTTTGGGTTTCATTATTATGTTGTATTGGTTTAAGGTGATATTGCCGTCCTCAATCAATTTCCCTTTCTTAATTAAACATAAAAATTAAATCATAATTTTATAAATTTAAACAATAATAAAATTTTACATTAAAAGTCTGCAACAATATATCATTCGTCTCCGGTCGCACATTCACTTTTAGTATTTCTGCACCAACTGAAAAGATTTTGTTGTTTGATGTCCTCCCCCAATCTTTAGTGCGCACTTTCCGTTTTTTTTTAATTTTAAAATTTGGACACTCGAATATCCCGAAGCTAGAACGGCATTCTCGAGTATCCCAAAGCTAGAATGGCATTCTCGAGTATCCCCTTATTGGCCGTTAGAGATTTGGATTTGTCGTAAATCGAAACCGGCATTCTCGAGTAACCCTATTGGCAAACCGAGATTTGGATCTGTCAAAAATAGAGCCCCCCCCCCTGAAATAGAGACCCCCCCCCCTAAAATAGAGCCCCCCCCCCTAACCCCCCTTTCAAAACAATTTTAATAGACATACTCAAATCCCCCGGTTTGGACGACTCGATTCGGTTGTGCAAAAAAGAAATGTTAAATTCATTGCCGATTGAATCCAGTTTGACTCGGAAGGTCACTTTTGTGCCCTTTTCAAGGTTGGGAATGCGTTTCCCGCGTGGAGGTTTATATTCCTGTGGCTCCTAAACAAATATTTATAATTATCAAATATTTTTTTAAAGAAAATTGTAATTTAAAAAGAATTAATTAACATTGTTAAATGCTTGAACTTACATAATTTTGCTGACCGAACGCCTCAAATGGCATAACGAGCGGATCAGCCAGCAGCAAAAATTGGCCGCGCAACTTAAAATGTTTATAATGAAAAGCCAAAAAATTAATGATTTTTGAGTTTTTGATCTTTTTAGTTTCTTGTAGAGTTGGACGGACCGGGATTAAAAATCGGGATTTTAAGAGATGTTTATAATTTCTTGTTCACTAAAAACTGACCCGAAGTGACGTCATGTCTTTGAATGGCAATCCCTGCCACCAATTTGCTGGGAAAAATTCTTTGCCACCCAAAAGCTTTTTGTTCATCACGATGCCGTAGCTGTACTCCGTAAAAGCAATGATGAAGTCTGCGTGGCGAGTGCCATTTCCTTTTGGCAGATACACATTCGTCATATTGTTCGGATCAGATGACTTTAAAAGCAAAATTTTGCAAAAATTTTGCATAAAATATTTTTAACCCCTTTCAATTTGATGGTTGCAGGTTGCCGAGTCGAAATTGTGAATGTCATCAGTGAGTTTTTGCCTAAAAATTGATCAAACTCCGATTTGAAAAAACGATAAAATAACACGGGAAAAGTTGGAAGGCGGGGGGAAGTTTGGGCACCGGGAAGTTTGGGCACCAGGAATTTAGGCACCAGAAGTTTGGGCACCGGGAAGTTTGGGCACCGCAATATTCAAAATTTTGCTCATTTTAGACTCATTAAATACTTTGCAGCTTTTATCAAAAGCATATTCAAACCCATTATGGGTTAAAGTGAGTTTTGTCTTGGCCATGAGGGTTTGAAACACTTTTTGCAAATTGTATGTTTTGAGTGGCAATCACTTGTGCTGCTTCGGCTTACGTACCGAATCCAGACCGGGGAGTAACTTCATCTCGACAGACCTGTTGAATGGTTTTAGAAAGTCTGGTTAAGCGTCAGTTTTGTCCCGGGCTGGATTCGTTGGTAGCCGCTGCTTTTTCAAAAGAACGACTGGAAACAAATTCTGCTTCTTCAAGAATTTCCATGGGCTCTCCCAGACTTTTCTCACCGGAGGACTTTTTAAGGATTCCGCAAAATGACCTAAATTAAGTAATAAACGCGGGACAAAATAAAATCAATTGTATCGCCATACAATCTAGTGCCCCTAACAGGTATATCAGAACTCAATACTTATTTGTCGAAAATTAAATTCCATGCAATAATGTACAAAACAATCAAGTGTGAATGCGTTTTTTATTTTTATTTATTTTTTTGTTGTATTCCGGTGCCTAAACTTCTCGGTGCCCAAACTTCTGGTGCCCAAACTTCCTGGTGCCCAAACTTCCCGGTGCCCAAACTTCATGTCGCCAGTTGGAATATGTCTTATAGGAAGGAGAGTCGGCAAACAACAAAATGCCAAATTAACAAATAAAATTTTTGAATTTCTTTTGAAATGTATCGGTCACAAAGACTTGAATGGACAAAACGCCGACATAGCCAAAACGGGTGGAACAATATACACCGATTTAGAAAACACCCGACAAAAGGCCGACCGACAGGCGCAAAGTGGAAATGTTTTTTGTAAAGTCGACCATTTTGTCACATTTTGTCTAATCGACGTTTTGTCGCATTTCTACTGCGTATGTCCATTTTTTTATGCTGAGTCAAATTGGCACCGTAATTACTTACTCAAATCCAGAAGCTCGAAGCTAATGCTATTATCGAGAGCATTTCCATCGATTAGCATTTGGATCCGGATCAGACGGTTAGCCTCCAGACTGTTGTTCAATGGCACTTCCATGGGTGTGTTGGCGATGCATTTTGTGTTTGGTCCTCCGATTCCGGTTGATGGCTCTTTCGGGTCATTTGGCACTCCATCGGTCGGGCGGATGAACTTTTTTTGGTTTACAAAATTAGCATCATCTGATCAGGCTTAATCAAAATCTACCCAAGCTTCCATGGAACAGCTGCAGGAGCGGTTGACGAACAGCTCCACTTCGTGGTCCATCCACGGCAGCATGTCCAGGCCCAACGTCCAAAATCCGAAGAAATCCTTCAGACGCGCACCTTTTGGAGCCAATTCGGTGAATGCTTCCAGTTTAGCCTTGTCACCAGCAATTTCAAAAGCTTCTCCTGAAAATTAAAATTAAATTATTTCATTTAAATTTATAAGAAAATCACCTCCATCGACCGTTACATAGGCGGAAAATTCATTTTCATTGCCAAAATGAATGACGAATTGGCGTTGGGCGTCAATTTCGAAGCTAAACAAAAACCTTTAATTCAAGATTCTCGGAGTTTTCACCTTTCCTTATCCCCAAGTCCGAGAAACGATGTGCTCAGCTTGATGATGTTTTTGCCATTTGATTTCTCAGTGCGGACTTTGATGCCGTGCCATGAAACGTTTAAACCCGTACAATACTTGGCCAAAGAATTCTGTAAATTTTTGAAAATTAAAATTTATCCGATGCTCCAAACTCCATACATTGACGGCGTTGTCCACGTTGAACAGCTCGGAGTTGACTGACAAGCCATTCATGCTGTGCACGTTGTCCAATGTCCGGGTTGCCAACGAGCCGAGATAGCAAATGATCAGTCTAAGCAATTTTATGGAATTTTTGATTTTTAAGAAATTTTCGATCGAACCCATCGTCACAACTTCCGCCCGTTCGCGGGAGGCGAAATTCGATGCCGAACGTCTTCGATTCCGCGTACGGGAAGCATTGGTCCAGCAGAGCGACGGGGATCGTGGAGCAGTTCTTACCAAGTCCGGTCAGTCGAGTCCTATTAAAATTATAAAATTTAATTAAAATAAACAAAAACCCTTACGGGGTTGTTTCCTGTTGCGCTTGCGCGGCATGGAAAAGCATCCAAAAGCAGAAAATAATCATAGAATTAGTTTTAGCTTCCATTTTTCTGTGTAAATAAATCTTTGAGTATTTGACTGGATGAATTAAATTTTCACATTCAATTCCTTTGGAATTTTTATAATTTAAGTAAAAATTAATTGCTAAACGACTAAATCGGAGTGCTCAATCCGTCCAAATGGCGAATGAATGAATGAATGGACGAATGGATGATTCCGTGGGGGCAAATTTCCGCAAAGTTATGGTAATTGGGATCAACAAAAACGAACCGTTCCCCCCACTGATGGCCAATTTGGCGGGACGGTTGATGATTCATTTAACCGTTTCTCTCTTTGGTCAATTGTCTGTCGATCAGGGCTGTAGCGAAATTGCGATTCGACTGTCGATTTTCGCAGTTTTTTCCCTTTTGAGTTCGAACATTTTTTTAAGTTTCGATTTTCGACATTTTTTTTAGTTTTGTCACAGCCCGGCCATCGATGTGCGGGAGAAATGGCTGAGAGGAGGGGATACAGCGGAAGGGCCTAGAACTTAGACCAAATAAAATCAGTCTAACAACTTCACCACTCAGTCACTGGTCAGATAATAACGCTTGGTAAAATGTGAATAAAAGTTAAAGAAATTATAATGCAAATTATCTTAATCTTCAGCAATCAAAAAAACAACGGATGCGACGGTTACCGCAGTTTTAGTGGTCATAACTAGAGTTGGCCGGGATCGGGATTTTTGGTAAAAAAAACGCGATCGGGATTGACCGAGATCATGAAAGCCGGGATCGGGATCAGCCTGTTGAACCGGGACCGGGATCGGGATTAATCGGGATTGACAACAGCAAAAAAATTTTTTGTTATGGGCGATGGTAAGACGAATTTTTTTTTATTATTATTAAAATATTTTTCTTATTTCCACAACTTCTTTTGCCTCATCCATCATAAATTTTTTTGGGATTTAGAGGGGGGGGGGGGGGGGGGGGGGGGGGGGGGGGGGGGTCGGCGGCGCCGATAGGCGCCGCCAGAAAAATTTTCTTGAAGATTGAACAATATTTGTTAAGAAAATTGGTCCAAAAAACCGCGGTTAGCCGCGGTTACGGGTAACCGTGCACTTGCCTGGGTTTGAATATGCTTTCGATAAAAGCTCCAAAATACTTAATGAGAGTCTAAAATGGCGAAAATTTTGAAATTTTATTTTTTAATGCTGTATTGCGGTGCCCAAACTTCCCCCCGCCATTTCATCCATACCCAACTCATCCATTACAAACTTTGAAGTTCTATAACTCTTTTAGTTAGAGACAATGAAAAAATTTGTACTGTTTCATCTAATACATCATTTTAGCATCTATGATTTTAAATTTGTGTTCATCTTTTATAACGTATTTCTAGGGGTTTAGGGGGCCGTAGAAGCCAAATTTGATGACCTATATTTTGACCGATTCGATCCCTGACGTCAAAATTGGCCGAAAATTGTTCAAGAAACACTAAATCACAACCAAAAAAGGAGAAATTGATCGAACCGTGCTTTTTAAATGATTTTAAGGCCAACATTGATTTTTTTTGGAATGATGTATTAGATGAAAGCATATGTTGCCTAATGTCATATATTTGCGACCTTTACATTTGACTCAAAATCATCAAAAAGCACAATGTTAGAATGAGAGCAAGTAATGCTCGAAAATTCTAATACAGGTTTGTGATCAATAGAGACCGGACGGTACGGGAAAGTACCGACGCTTTTTCGGGATTTTCAGTACCTTTGGTGTCAGTACTTTCCCGAAAAGTACCGACCGAACCTTCTGGCCGGTCTCTACTAGAGACCGGCAACTCAGCCCAAACAAAATTTTTTGGGTTTCTTTTGGGTTTTGCCCATTTGACCAAAACCAAAACCAAATTTTTGGGTTTATTTTGGTTTTGGTATTTTTTGGGTTGACAAAACCCAAAATTTTGTACAAAACCAAAAAATTTTAGAAACATAACAAAATGACCAAATTTCCGATTTTTTTAAAGAAAATTTTGAATTTTTGATGGAATTTGTTAAGAGATTTGTAACCAAAAATTTATTTTAAAATTTATTAATGGGGGAAAGCATAAGTGAGAGAGGAAAAATGATAAATAAGTGCTCGCACTAAAGCGGGTTCGAACCCAACACATTAAGTAAGAGTTACCGAAAAGACAACCCACTAAGCCATCAATTAATTAGAAAAGCAATTGTAAAAAAGATTGAATAAAATAACTCGATGATGCTATCTTTAGGGGTGTGAATTCAACCGGGGAACACCCAAAATTTTTGTACAAAAATTAACTTGACCCAAACAAAATTTTGTACAAAATTTTTTGGGTTTCTTTTGAACCGATTGGACCACCAATTACGCGGAGACCAACCACCGCGCATTGCAACAAGCGCTTGGCAGGGGGGATTTCAAATTGCCCTCTTTTAATGGCAAATGCCATTATTTTGAAAATTTGCCATTTCTTGGCATCAATGCTCTTCCCGCCTTATATTGGATCTCTATGCCGCGACTCTTTCAGATAATTGAAGACGATGATATGTATTAGGGTTGGACAAAACCGGGTTATCCGGGTGTTTTTGGAAATTTTTGGGGTAAAATTATCCCGGTCTTGGATCAACCCTAGCCAAATTGCCCGGTATCCGGACGGATATCCGGGTGTTTTTGAGCTATCCGGTATCCGGGGGACCCGGATAATATCCAGTTTTGTCCAACCCTAATATGTATGACTCAAGTGAAGAAATAAAAATTGCAAATTGATTAATAAAAATGATTAAAGGGATGAACTGCTAGAATAATTAATGTCAATGTCAAGATTAAATCTAAAGGCAGGGGTGGACACGGATATCCGGATACGGACGGATACGGATATGAGTGAAATCCGCGGATATCCGCGCATATCCATATATTTGAGTACCGTGTTTTTATAATCATTTTTAATTTTTGCCGAGTACATGGCGGTGGTCTTCCGTACTTTTTGAAAAAACATTTTTACAACGGTTGACCATAGCTAAACTATGGGCTAGTGGTTTGTTTCTTCGACGTGTTAAAAGTTATGTGTGTGTGTTCTAAACCGCTTGAGGGCTGGTTCCTATTATCGTTTAGCCCCGAGTTACAAAACTCTCCCCCCATTAATAACAATTTTTTAATAAATTTTCAATTATTTTTTAATTAAAATGAGTGCAGAA
This sequence comes from Globodera pallida, assembly GCA_020449905.1. NCBI lineage: Eukaryota > Metazoa > Nematoda > Chromadorea > Rhabditida > Heteroderidae > Globodera > Globodera pallida. The sequence continues at coordinate 954,158 of JAIXHY010000016.1, forward strand.
AAAGAATTTTTAATTTTTAAAGTTTCGGTTGCAAATTTCTTAACAAATTGAGTCAAAATTTCAAAATTTTCTCGGCGGCGCCTATTGGACGGCGCCTGCCGGCACCGTTGGACCCTCCTTCCCAGAAAACTTAAAGATTTTTTGAAAAAAAAGGTACTACCCGTACCCGCAATTTCAATACTTATGCGGACAATGATGTCAAAGGTGAAGAGCAACAATAACATATGTACTGAGAAAAAAAAAATTCTTTATTTTTTCTATAAAAAATTGGAAAAAAATTTCACAGCGGATATCCGCGGATTGGATACGGATATGATTTTCGAAAAATGAGACGGATACAAACGGATACGGATACAAAAGGCATGGATAATCCGGATACGGATTTAAAAATTTGTATCCATGCCCACCCCTGTCCAAAGGGCATCGTCCTCAATGTTATATTGTTCTATTCCATTCATCGGCCTCCTGCAACGCTCTTCCGGGACGCAGATTATATTCGGAGGGTTGGACAGCGTGACATTGTTGTGCTCGACCTTATAAATTTAATTATTCAAATTTTGGGTTTTCTTTCTTTCTGAAATATTTGAAAAATAATCATTCTTACTGTAATGTATTGGACTGCCCATTCTGGGAGTCCGTCATTGTAAGTGTACGTCTTGCTGTTGTCGTTGTTCCACGTCAACGTCACATTGAACCCGTCGTCCATGACGCGGATTTGCAACTCCTTCAATTCCTTGTCCAGCTTTCCATTAGTACACGTTTGTTTGTTGGTAGAGCCTTTGTTGAGCTGCTAAAGAAATTAAGTTTTGAATTTTGAGTAATTTTTTTCTGAAAAAATCATAAAAACCTTAGAACTGTTGAAATAGAGGGCATTCGCATTAAGCATCACTCTCATCACCGTCTTTCCAACTTTAAAAAAAATTAAAAATTTTTAAAACAATACAAAAATTTAAAGTTCTTTTAGATTTGAGAACTCTGTATAAGATTAAAAACCCGGATTAGATGTATTTAAAAAGCGGAAATTTGTAATCGAAACCCCGGAATTTTGAGTTGTTTTGATCCGGATCACTGCTCTTTAACCTATAGGTTCTTCCGACGTTTTGTATCGTCTGATTGAACCCGAATTTAGGGAGCCCAGGGTGTACTCAAAAAATTGGGTTTTTAAACTTTTTTCAACCGGAAGTTTCTTGAAGAGTTTTTTTTGGGTGATGGAAAGTCAGAGTCGAAAAATTTAAGAATATTTAAGCGATTTTGTTATTATGCAGTTTTCTGACCATTAACCGATTAGGCAAGACTAAGGACCACATTTTATTTAGTCCATATTTAGATCCAATCTTTATCAAATCGAATCCGATTGATCACATTTGTTTTAGTTCAGTTTTCAACTCCTCCGAACATGATCATCGAATTAGATCACTGAAGAAACTTTGTTGGAGAGAGTTCAAAACCATCATTTAATTCAGAAATTAATATTCTTTTTTTCTGGATATTTTGGTTCCCGATCGAATCAGATTATTTTACCCACCCATTTTGTGAAATTCAAGCGCCTCGTTGAAGAGATTAATGGCCACACTGGAGCTGTCATTCACTTCTTTGATCACCATTTTCACAGTGATCAGATCGCCGGCTTGCACCAAGTCATTGATTTGCATGAAGTTTCTTTGCTCGGAAGCTGGTCGATGCATTATGTTCATCGCAGGCACTTTCACATCGCCTTGAAACTGAAATATGGACAATTCACCGCCAGTGGACAATTCGTCTCCGGATAATTCAGCACCAAAATAAAATAAAAGGTCTTCGAATTTTGTGTGCCGCCGTTTTTGGACAGTACGCAAAATTTAGCCAAACAAAACTTTACGTGGATATAATCGACGGCCCACGGCGGATAGGGGACGGCACTGCCATTACTTTTTGGATAAGGGCAAAAATGTGTCAATTTGACTTCTTTAATATAAATTTTAAAATAATCTTTCAAGGCCGTAATTTCCATGTCAAACTCTTGGCCATATTTGTTTAGTCGGCCAGGGACGTTTCCAGTATCGCTTTGGTGATCGGTTTTTTCCTGGAAAATGATAAGTGAAAGTGGAGTTTTTGTTTAGTGTTGTTAGTCAGGTCAGCCAAAACATTTTTTTTCCCCAAAAAATTGCATTAAAAATGGTATCGCAAGGTTAAACAATGGCATTTTACTTTTAGTTACAAACGAATTTTGAGACTTTGGTTTAAAAGAATAAAAATGCTCATTTTTTAAACAAGCATTTCCATATCCAATATTTTGGGTTTACGCATTAAAAGTCACCGTCAAGTTTTCGTTTAAATAGTATACACAAGCTAAATTGCATTTGGATCCATCAAATTCGAAGAGCATTTCCAGCACAACATAACCAACTAAATGTTACTTTTAGTCTTAAGATGACAAATTTGGAAAACTTTTTCTATAATTTTTCAAAGTGATTACGGTTGTCTGTTTCAAAAAACTTTTTGGTTAACCGAAACGAAAAAATGCCGGTTTTCGCTCTCGGTTCGGTATGGTTTTAAACCGACAGCTTACTAGTGATGCTTGAGAGACTCGGTCACGAGTCTCAAAAATCTCGTGATTTTTTCTCGGTTTTGAGTCTCGGATTTCTAGTCTCGGAAATTCAGGATCAGATTGCCTGTCTCTGATCATTTTCAGGTCGGACAGATCAGGATGCAGGTGTTTGATCATATCGTTGACCCGCATCCGGCCCGAAGGTCGAATGAAAGCTTTCGATTAGTTAGTCTTATCATTAAGCTAACGCTTTGCGATTAGACACAGCTTAAAAAGTTATGGCCAAAAGTAAAAACTCATAAAATGGCCATTTTTGGAGGTTTTCAGGCCATAACTTTTTTTAAAATTATCTGATCGCTTAGTTTTTGCTTATTAATTGTTTCTCCTTATCGAGAGCTTTCATTTGGTTTAATGTTCAACCAAGGTAGGTAGCAGGGATGGGAGTCGACGCTCTCAAAAAAGTCCGTGATCGGAATTCCGACCATCCCTGGTAGGTAGGTCAGGCCTACAGAAAGTTATAAAGCATTCAACCTTCGGGGACAATTCGACCTCCGGGGACCCGTAGCCCGTGGACCAACCCACTAACATAGAATTGAAACATTAACCAAAAACAAAACCAACGCTTTTTATTGTTTCGTTCCAACGCTTCGTGTAGCAAAAAAATGGAGAAATTTTTGCTTGTATAGTTCGTTTTCAACTTCAGTTGGATTGTGTCGTTGTAATCGAGCAGCGCTTTTAATTTTATGGCAAAGGGCAATTCTTTTTTGTCAGGCTTCTAAAAAATGTGATTTCAAAAAAGCAAATAGAATTTATTTTTTACTCACTTTTGGCGGGTCAACCTCGGGCATTGCCAGCAAAGTAACATTTCCAGAAACCTAAATAGTAAATTTTGTCTTTGGCAATGCCATCTAGGCCGGGATCGGGATCCCGGTCGGGATCGGGCGGGATTATCCCGGTTTTTGGAATCCCGATCCCGGTCCCGGTTTTTGAAAAGTCGTAATCCCGATCCCGGTTTTTGAAAAATCGGCATCCCGATCCCGGTCCCGGTTTTTGAAAAGTCGTAATCCCGGTCCCGGTAGGGTCGGGATTAATCGGGATAAAAATGCACCCCTAAGAATGAGATTTTTGAGTGTAAAGTCTTAACAAATCTTGTTCAATCTACATGAAAATTTTCCCGGACCTTTACCATACCATTCCTAAAAGGTGCAAAAAATATCCATATTTTTTAAAATTTTGGTTGCAAATCTCTTAACAAAATTCATTAAAATTTCAAAAAATTTACCCGGCGGCGCCTAACGGCACCGCCGACCCCACCCCCCCCCCCCCCCCTCACCCTAAAGTTTATCAGAATCCCAAAAAAATTTATGATGGATGAGGCAATAGAAGTTGTGGATTAATCCCAATCCCGGTTTTTGAAAAGTCGAAATCCCGATCCCTTCAACATGCTGATCCCGATCCCGGCTTGCACGATCCCGCTCAATCCCGATCCCGGTTTTTACCAAAAATCCCGATGCCGGCCTACACTAATTTTTTGAATAATTTTATTTGGCACTTACCGCTATGAAATTTGTGGCCCAAGCGGACAAATCAGTAGAAAAAGAATGGGTAGCCATATCATTGCTCAGTGTGATTATGTATTGTCCGGCGTGCACCTTTATGTTAATTTCGTAGGCTTTTTTGGCTTCAAATTGGACCTTGATTCTGTTGTGGTAACGTAATTCTCCGAACTTAATTAACAATAAAAGTCAAATCATAACATTTAAATTTAAATAATAAAAAGTAAATTACTCACAGCGTACGACTGCACAAATATTATATTATTCTCTGGTTGCACATTCAATCTTAGTATTTCTGTACCAACTGAAAAATTTTGTTGCTTGATGGCCCCAATCTTCAGTAAAGCAACATTCCGTTTTTTTGGTTTTAAAATCTGGCACTCGAGTATCCCTATTGGCCAATAGAGATTTGGATTTGTCGAAACCGGCGGCATTCTCGAGTATCCCTATTGGCCAACTAGTGGAGTGAGGTACAATTCTTTCTGTGTGCTGGTAAAGCGCTGACGCGCTTATAGAGCTTCGCTACCTAGTTCGGGTTCGGGGTTTGCAGTTTTGAATTCCTGGGGGAAAGCCAGGTACAACGGTTTGGGGTGCGGGGATGGCAGTTTTGAACCGTTGCGTGAGCCAGGTACAACGGTTCGGGGTGCGGGAAGTGCATCCTAATCACGCTAAATACCCCCCCCCCCCCCCCCAATGATCACGCCAGGTACAACCTCACCCCCTTTCAACCCACCCCCCCCCCCCCACATATACACCAATTTGGTTTGGTGTCCTTTTTTGGGTAAATTGTTTCGAATTTTTTTTGTAAAAAAATGAAAATTTTAAAATTTCTGAATTTCCACCAAAAATATTTTCAAAAAATTGGAAATAGTGATTTTAATTCTTTTAAATACTTCCCTCATCATTAAAAGAGAAAATAAATTCATTTCAATAAAATTTGGAATAAAAATTATTTTGATCAGATTCCAAAAGGGGGGATTGGCCAATAGAGATTTGGATTTGTCGAAACCGGCGGCATTCTCGAGTATCCCTATTGGCCAATAAAGATTTGGATTTGTCGGAACCGGCGGCATTCTCGAGTATCCCTATTGGCCAATAAAGATTTGGATTTGTCGTAACCGGCGGCATTCTCGAGTATCCCTATTGGCCAATAAAGATTTGGATTTGTCGGAACCGGCGGCATTCTCGAGTATCCCTATTGGCCAATAGTGATTTGGATTTGTCGGAACCGGCGGCATTCTCGAGTATCCCTATTGGCCAATAAAGATTTGGATTTGTCGTAACCGGCGGCATTCTCGAGTATCCCTATTGGCCAATAAAGATTTGGATTTGTCGTAACCGGCGGCATTCTCGAGTATCCCTATTGGCCAATAGTGATTTGGATTTGTCATGAATTGAAATGCATTCTCGAGTTTCCCAAAGCTAGAATGGCATTCTCGACTATCCCAAAGCTAGAACGGCATTTTCGAGTGGTTCCCTAACAAATAATTAATAAATCATATCCCCAAATAAACATACTCAAATCCCCCGGTGGGGGCGACTCGATCCTGTTGTGCAAAAAAGAAATGTTGAATTCTTTGCCAATTGAATCCAGTTTGAATCGGAAGATCACTTTTGTGCCACTTTGAAGGATGGGAATGTGTTTCCAGCATGGAGGTTTTTGTTCTTGTCGCTCCTAAACGAATATTTATAATTATCAAAAAATGGCATTTTTCAATTAATTTAAACCTAATTAACAATATAAATGTTTGAACTTACATAATTTTGCTGACCGAACATCACAAATGGCATAACGAGCGGATCAGTCAGCAGCAAAAATGGACCGCTCAGCTTAAAAATGGAGACCAAATAATTCTATTTGGTCGGTAAATGTACCTTTTTGGCTAAAATGTAGCTAAAATATGACAAACCGGGTACTCTTAAAGTCAATTTTTTCACCAAAAATGCTCTCAAAAAAATGATAAAACAAAAATCGAATGGATCGGACGGACAAAACAAAAATCGAATGGATCGGACGGACCACATTACTATTTTTTTTTTTAAGTATTAAGAAAGAATTGGGCGGCAGCGGCACTGCAAGGAATATGTTTTGCAATTTATTGTTATGAAAACATCCAAAAATGGAATAAAAAATTTACACAAAAAACATAACTTTCTATTAAAAATTTGGAAATTTTCAACACTCACACCAAATTCTCAGTTTAAAGGACATTCTTAAAAATAAGAAGTATGGGGGGGGGGGGGGGTCAGTTTGTTTTTAAGTAGGGTTCAGCCCCGCCCCTGAACCCCGACTTTTTTAGTCTGGTTTTTGTCCCCGACCCCGATTTTTTTGAATTTTCGGGGTTTTTGCTGGGAAAACCCCCAAACCCCGACTTTTTTGGTCGGGGACGAAAACCCCGACTCCGAATTGTACGGGGGAGGAGGCCTGTCAGTGTAATATAATCAGCAGAAAGACAAAATGATCTGCTATGTCTGATCAAATTCTGATGGCAGAGATCAGGATAAGGATCACTGATCAGGTCCATGTTTCATGATCATTATTAAAACTGACTCGAAGTGAGTTCATGTCGTCGAATGGCAATCCCTTCCACCAATTGTCCGGGAAAAATTCTTGGCCACTCAAAAGCCTGCCGTTCATTTTGAAGCCGTAGCTGTAGTTGGTCAGTGCAATGATGAACTCTACGAGAAGAGTGCCGTTTCCTTCCGGCAAATGTGCACCCGGCATTTTTTTCTTTTGTGTCTTTAAAAAGCAAAAATTTGCCATAAAATTTGTTTCAAAAATTTTTTACCCCTTTCATTTCGATGCTTCCTCTATGCCCAGTCGTCATTTTGAATATCATCAGTGGCTTTTTGCCTAAAAATTCATCTAAATCCAATTAGAAAAAAAAAGACAAAATGTCGACACGCGCAAATTTTTAGCCCCGCAAGAAAAATAAAATAGGGAAGTTTTAGGAGAGTCGGCACTTTGTCACCCTTTGCAGTGTCGACATTTTGTTCTATTTTTGCTGAATCAACATTTTGGCACCGTAATTACTTACTCAAATCCAGAATCTCTATCCAGAGGCCAGTCCTCTTTGCATTTCCATCGATTAGCATTTGGATCCGGATCAGATGGTTAGCCTTCAGACTGTTGTTCAATGGCACTTTTTTGATTGTGTTGGCGATGCATTTTGCTTTTGGTCCTCCGATTCCGGTTGATGGCTCTTTCGGGTCATTTGGCACTCCATCGGTCGGGCGGATAAACTTATTTACAAAATTAGCATCTGATTAGGCTTAATCAAAATTTACCCAAGCTTCCATGGAACAGCTACAGGAGCGGTTGACGAACAGCTCCACTTCGTGGTCCATCCACGGCAGCATGTCCAGGCCCAAAGTCCAAAATCCGACGAAATCCTTCAAATGCGCACCCTTTTGGGCTATTTTCATGTACTGCTCGGCCTTTTCGACATCAAGATCAATGCGTTCTCCTAAAAAACAAAAATAAACCAAAAATATTAAGAAATTTACCATCGACCGTTACATAAGAGGAAAATTCATTTTCATTGCCAAAATGGATGATAAATTGGCGTTCAGCGTCCGGGATTTCAAAACTAAATGCCATGTTTGGGATTAGAACATTCTCTACCGTAAATCCCTTTGATTGAGGGTACTGTATGGAATTGGCGATACCCAACACTGAAATTGTTTGTTTTCGGGAACTAACCCGGAAGTTTTCATACCGTATAATAAGGTCCGAGCGGGTACCGTAATCGGATTCCAGAATTGTTATCCAAAACAATTCTCATTGCTGGTCATACCTTTGTTCTTCTTCTTCAAGGAGCGATGTGCTCAGCTTCATGATGACTTTCCCATTCGATTTCTCGGTGTGGACTTTGATGCCGTGCCATGAAACGTTGAATTTGCCCGCGCAATATTTCGCCAAAGAATTCTGTAATTTTTGAAAATTCAAATTTGTCCAATGCTCCAAACTCCATACATTGACGGCGTTGTCCACGTTGAACAGCTCGGAGTTCACTGACAAGCCATTCATGCTGTGCACGTTGTCCAATGTCCGGGTTGCCAGCGAGCCGAGATAGCAAATGATCAGTCTAAGCAATTTTTTTGGAATTTCGATTTTTTGGGAAATTTCATCGAACCCATCTGCACATCTTCCGCCCGTTGGCGGGAAACGAAATTCGATTCCGAACGTTTTCGATTCTTCATGCGGGAAGCATTGGTCCAGCAGAGCGACGGGGATCGTGGACAAATTCTTACCAAGCCCGGTCAATCGAGTCCTATTAAAAATATAAAATTTAATTAAAATAACAAAAATCCTTACGGGTTTGTTTCTTCTTGGGCTTGCGCAACATGGAAAATCATCCAAAAGCAGAAAATACTCAAAGAAAAATTGGTTTTAGCAACCATTTTGCTGTTAATTTTTGACTAAATGAATTAAATTTTCACATTCAATTCCTTTGAAATTTTTATATTTTAATTAAAAAACGTCTAAATCGGAGTGCTCAATCCGTCCAAATGGCGAAGTGTGATGAATGAATGGATGATTTCCGTGTGGGGCAAAAATGAATTCCGATGGAAATTCATTTTTTTTATTAGTCCACAGTTTATGGTAATTGGACAAAATTGTCCACAGATTTATGCTGGAATCACAAAAACAATATCTCTACTGCCCATTCGGTGTTTATGAGTCCAATCAAAGTTTGACGATGCCAAGCAACAACTTATGAGTCTAATTCAGTGCGTAATGATCAGTAGGGATGCTCGGGAATTGAAATTTACCGAGAATCGAGAACCGAGACCGAGAAATGACACCGAGACTCAAAAAAACCGAGAAACTTCTCGACTCGAGAACCGAGACCAAGACTCTCGAGGTCGAGATCCTCGAAAATCTCGAGCCGAAACAGTAGAGATTCGCGATTTTTGATGAAAATGTAAATTTTTTTTCAAAATTCTTCAAACTCCACCAAATTTGGTAAGGGTAAGAAGAGAGCTTACAAGCATGAATTTAGTCACGAAATATAAGCGTGCGTTAGCCTGTGTTACAAGGTCTTGAAAAAGAAATTCAATAGGGGCGGGGGGCAATCGGGGGGGGGGGGGCAATCGGGGGGGGGGGGCAATCGGGGGGGGGCAATCGGGGGGGGGGGGGGCAATCGGGGGGGGGGGCAATCGGGGGGGGGCAATCGGGGGGGGGGCAATCGGGGGGGGGCAATCGGGGGGGGCAATCGGGGGGGGGCAATCGGGGGGGGGGCAATCGGGGGGGGGGGCAATCGGGGGGGGGGGCAATCGGGGGGGGGGCAATCGGGGGGGGGGGGGCAATCGGGGGGGGGCAATCGGGGGGGGGGATATAGTGTCTGACCATATACTCTACAGCGCATGGGGTTATTTTTTGACTTAGTGGTTAAATTGTGTATTGGCGTTTCGACTAATTTTGTCTGCTGCTGGGCTTGGCCCATAGCGGGGTATGAAAGAGCCGACGGCGTTGGCGAGAAAATTGTTTGAATTTTTTAACATTTTGTTAAGAAATTTTTTAAACATACAAGTTTTTGAGAATTTACTTGACTTTTGGGGGTGAGAGGGGGGAGGGGTCGGCGGTGCCGATAGGCGTCGCCGAGCAAATTTTCACAAAAATAGGTAATCTTTGTTAAGAAAAGCATTGTTTTTATGAAAAATTTTTGGGCTCGAGAATCTTGGGCTTCTTTAGAGCGAGATCTCGAGACGAGATTCTCGTCTCGACCGGGTACACTCGAGGGCGGTACCCCGCAATTCGGCGCGACACGATTCGGCGCCGACAAGTTTGAAACGTTATAACTTTTTGTTTATTGACCAAACCAAAGATTCTTGTTATCATTCGAAAGCATGCAATGAGTAGAAGCTTAAAAAGGCAAAAGCTAAGCGATTCGTCTTTAACAAAGAAAGTTATGACGCCACCACGACAAGTTGGTACCAAAAATGACAATTTTTACACGTTTTAAGCTATATCTTTTTTTTGAAAAGATGAATTGTTTAACTTTAGCTTGATCAAATGTTCAGAATACTGAGAGCTTTTGTATGATACCAAGAATCTTTGGTTTGGTCAAATAAACAAAAAGTTATAACGTTTCAAACTTGTCGGCGCCGAATCGTGCCGCGCCGAATCGTGGTGCTCCGCTCGAGGGTCATTTGAGTCCACAAAATACATGCGGTTATTTACCCATCGATGGCCATAGATTGGACTCATGAAATGTAGTAGAGCCATATGTTCTCCCAGGCATGGATACACTCAGAAGCAGCTTATACATGGGTGTAAAAAACAAAAACAGAAGATTTGGGAGAAAATTATAAACTATCAAAAAAAGTTGATTTCCTTTTTCTTTTGTGATACAAATTTTTCTAATTAAATTCGTTAAAATTTTCATTTTTCTTTCGGCAGCGCCAAAATGCTTTTTCATTTTTGACTCACTTTTGGTGAGAGGCCCAAATTGTTGTGTGGAAACAAGAAAATTTTAGAAAATATTATTTGGGCAATAAATATACATTAGCCATTTGAACTAGGGTAGGAGCCGGCCGGGGACGGGGAAACCCGGGGATCCCCGGCCATTCTCATCCCCGACCCCGGTCCCCGGTTTGCCATCCCCGAAAATTTTGCCAAAAAAATTTGGATGAAATTTCTTAACCAAAAGCCAAAAATTTTTGCCGACGGCGCCTGTCGGCACCGTCGGGTTCTCCTCTCCAAAAAATTGCATTTTTTTTCCAACCATACACTCCTAAAAAAATGGATTTTGCCCATCCCCGGCCGGGGATCCCCGGGTTGTCCATCCCCGGTATCCCCGATCCACAGTTTGACCGGGGATCCTCCCCCCCCCCCCCGGCTCCTACCCTAATTTGAACAAGAATAAAGTTTTTGAGTGTCCTTGGGTTTCATAAAATTGGCCCGTTGTGTCCTTGGAATCCAACTTATTTGTCCTTGAACCTGAACCTTAACATTCACAAGTAAGGCTTCGGTTCAAACACTTTTCGGCTAACCTACACCGGTAACCAAACCGAAACTTTCGGTTGACCGAAACCGAAACCAATAACCGGACTGAAGCTTTTGATTAACCAAAAAAATGCCGGTTTTTGGTCTCGGTTCGGTTTGGTTTAAAACCGACAGCCTTATTCACAAACACTGACTTTTGAATGGCACTATCATAAATAATTTAAAAATTGATTCTTTTTGATAATCTTTTTGAATTTAAATTTTTTATTCAACCACAGTTGGATTTTGAAAAATGTTTAAAATGTTAATGAATTTATCAAATCAAAGTTAATGAATGGCTAAACAAAGTGCCAACAGAAATAAATTAAAAATCAATGCAAAATTAAATTTGAATGGAATCTTTTTTGATATTATATTGTTCCATTCCATTGTTTGGTCTCTTGCAGCGCATTACCGGAACGCAAGTTATAATGGGAGGGTTGGACAGCGTGACATTGTTGTACTCGACCTATAAATTAAATTATTCAAATTTTGGCATTCTGTTTTCTTTCTAAAATATTTGAAAAAAAATAAACATTCTTACTGTAATGTAATGGACTGCCCATTCTGGGAGCCCGTCACGGTAAGTGTACGTCTTGCTGCTGTCGTTGTTCAACGCCAACGTCACATTGAAGAAGCCTTTGTCCATGACGCGGATGTCCAACTTTTTCAATTCCTTGTCCAGCTTTCCATTAGTACAATTTTGTTCGTTGGTAGAGTTATTGATGAGCGGCTAAAGAAAAGTCAATTTTAGTTTTTTAATTGTAAGAATTTCTGAAGAAAATTCAATAAAACTTAAAACCTTAGAACTGCTGAAACAAAGCGCAGTCGCATTAAGCATAACTTTCATCACCGTCTTTCCAACTTTAATAAAAAAATTAAAAATTACAAAACGATGTAAATTTTTTTAATTTCTATTAGAAAATAAGATTAAAAAGAAACCGGAATTAGAAATATTCAAAAAGCGGAAATTTGTCTGGAAATCCAGGGATTTTAGTTGTTTTGATCCGGATCACTGATCGTTATCCGATCGTTTTGTATCGTATGATTAAGCCGAAATTTCGTTAACCCGTGTACAGACTCAAAAAAATTCAAATATGCTCAAAACCCCGGGTTTATAAGCAAAAGGTGTGAAAAATAACAATAATTAGCTTAAAAACTAGAACACGTTTCATTTAGTCCATATTTAGATTCAAGATTCTTTATCAAATCGAATCCGATTGATCATTTTGTTTTGGTTCAGTTTTCAAATCTTCCGAACAGTGATCAATCGAATCAGATTACTGATCACATTTGTATAATTTGGTTCCCGATCGAATCAGATCATTTCACCCACCTTTTTCATTAAATTCCAGCGCCTGGTGGAAGAGGTTAATGGCCACACTGGGGTTGGCTTTCAATGCCTTGATCGCCAATTTCACAGTGATCAGTTCGCCGGCCCGCACAAGGTCATTGATTTGCTTGAAGTTTATCCGGGAAGTTGGTGGATGCGTTACGTTCATCGCATGCACTTCCACATTGTCTTGGAACTAAAAACATTTATTTGGTCGCAATCAGCTACCATTAAATAAAGCCGTAAATGTGGACAATTCACCGCCGGCGGACAATTCGTCGCCGGACAATTCAGCACCAAAATGATGGAAAGGTCTTCAAATTTTGTGTCCTACCGTTTTTGGACAGTAAGCAAAATGTAGGCAAACAAAACTTTACCCGGATATAATCAACGGCCCACGGCGGATATAAAGTGCCATTACTTTTTGGATAAGGGCATAAATGTGTCAATTTCACTTGTTTAATAAAAATTTTAAAAGAATCATTCAAGGCCGTAATTTTCATGTCGAACTCTTGACCATATTTGTTCAGTCGTCCAGGAACGCTTTCAGTAAGGTTTCGGTAATTATCTTTGGCAGTGGCATTCATGTCCTGAAAAAATGAAATTTGATTAAAAAGTATCCGCCTTCTGTTTTGTGACAAATCGTTTGTTGACGAAACGTTTGGACACCGAAATTAAAATGTGAAGCGCCGCCGGGAAAATTAAATTTCAACGAATTTTATGATGAAATTTTTAACAAAAATGGTAATACGCCATTTTTAACCTCCCGGAAACGCGTTAGTTTAAAGTCCAGAAAAAGCTATGGGCGTAGACCACCTAATTACCGCTTCCGCGTTGAGTAAGTAAGAGCAAGAGAGGGAGCAACGGCCTCCATTGAAGTCGAAGGTCATTTTCAGCACAACATCACCAACTAAATGAACTCTTTTACTCGGAATCTCTGAACAGATTAGGAGCCGATTGCAGGTCTCTGATCAGGGAAGGACCCAATTGCATGTTTCTGATCAGATCAAGATCCGGTCGCAGGTCTCTGATCAGAACAGGATCCGATTGCAGGTCTCTGATCAGATCAGGGCCCGATTGCAAGTCTCTGATCAGAACAGGATCCGATTGCAGGTCGCTGATTAGATCATGAGATTCAAATGCAGATCTCTGATTAGATCAGGGCCCAATTGCAGCTCTCTAATTAGATCATGAGATTCGAATGCAGATCTCTTATTAGATAAGGATCCAATTGCAAGTCTCTGATCAGATCAGGATCCGGTCGCCGGTCTCTGATCAGGTCAGGATCCGGTCTCTGATTAGATCAGGATCCGATTGCTGGTCTTTGATCAGATCAGGGCCCGATTGCAGGTCTCTGATCAGATCAGGAAGATTCGATTGCTGGTCTCTGATCAGAACAGGATCCGATTGCATGTTTCTGATCAAAATCGTAGACCACCCATCAACATTAAAGCAAACCACCGACTTTCATTATTCTCTTCCAACGCGTCATGCAGCAGAAGAATGCTGAAGATTTTGCCACGATTCTTCAACCTCAGCTGGATTATGTCATTGTAATCGAGCAGTGATTTTAAATGTACGGTGAAGTTGGTAAAATTAAATTGGTCCATCTAAAATAGGGGGGATGTTTTGTCATTTAAAATTTAAATTGGAATTTTTACTCACTTTTGGCGGAACATAAACAAACTTTCCCAGCACCGTAACATTTCCATCAATCTAAATAAATAGGCCTTTGCAATGCCACCATTTTTTTGACTCCCGGAAAATTGGTCACCAGGAAATTTCGAGTTTTTCGTTCTAAACTTTTTTCAAACAACCCTAAGAGCGTAGCATTCTTTTGTTATGTTACTCAACTCGAAAAGATCTTTTGATTGATACTAATTGCAACTAATTAGGCTTAGTATAACCAAAATTAGCGCAGAGAGGTGCGAGCTTACTTGGAAGCGAACCACTTTTCAGCTTACAACATTTTTTAAAAGTCTACAGAAATACGAAGAATTTATTCCATTTGACAGCATTTAGTCTGAAGAAGCTTTTTTCAAAAAAAACTAAGCTTTTAGAGTTGTTTGAAAAAAGTTAGAACAAAAAACTCGAAATATACTGGAGACCAATTTTCCGTTCACCATTTTTTTGAAATTATTTGGCACTTGCCCGCAGAAAATTTGTGGCCCAAATGGGCAAAAAGGTTTTGTTTTGGTCCCATATCAAGATGCCGTCCAGTGTAATGTTGAATTTATAGGAGCCCGTGACGATGTGAAATTCGTAGGCTTTTCCGGCTTCCAATGTTTTGTTGTATTTCTTCAAGGTTATATTGCCGCCCTCAATCAATTTTCCTTTCTTAATTAATAGGGACGAGATTTTCAGGCTTTAACCTATTTTTTTGCAGAATAAGGGATCATAAGTAGGGAACGGATTTTTTATGTTTTTACATATTTTGTATGCTTATACGTTCTGAGGAATATGGGCCAAAAATAGCCTTTTCGCGTTGGTTTGAGCTTTTTTGATCAAGTGTAAAAAAACATGTTTTGCATATTTTGGGGTTCCTGCACATTTTTTTTTTTATATATTTAGGCATATTTTGCATATTTCGAGCATATTTTGGCATTTTTGACCAAAAATCTGAAAAAAAATATAGCCAAAATCATTAATTTTCCTGTTTTTGAAAAATAATTTATCTTTAACTCTGACTTTTAGTCATTTTCGAAAAGAAGGCCCGAAAAATTGAAATTTCGCGTAAAAAAATAAATTTAAAAAATGGCGGCGCTGAAATGGCTGACTGGAGCGGAGATGGCCAAACTGGCGATGAGTTGGCCTGGCGATTAAAACCAGGCATGGTCACGGATATATCCGGATATGGATGGATACGGATACAGAATTTGAAAAATGGGACGGATACGGATGGATACGGACGGATATGAAAAAAGCCACTTATCCGGATATATCCGCTGTATATCCGCGGATATCCCGGATAACGGATATGAATTTCGAAAAATTAGACGGATACAAACGGACACGGATACAAAAGGCGCGGATAATCCGGACACGGATTTAAAATTTTGTATCCATGACCATGCCTGATTAAAACTAACGGAATTTTTTTGAATTTCCAAAAATGTTAAAATAATACGCGAAAAGGCTTTAAATCTATTTATTAGACGTTAAAAAAAGAAAAACATTAAGTATTACGCAAATTAGAGCACTTTAAAATGCCATTTCTCGGTGCATATTTCGGCATTTTTGGCATATTTTGGCCTTTTTTTGGTGTATATCAGGGTTGCAGCGGATTGGGAAAAAAGTCGGATACGGATTTCGGATCGGATTGCCCAAAATTACTCGGATCGGATTTCGGATTTCGGATTGGGAAAAACACCGGATTTCGGATAACGGATTTCGGATAATGAAAAAATTTTTTGGTTGCAAAAATTCAAACTTTTGTGATTTTTTAAAACTTTTCGCTATATCAATTTATTCAATGTAAGCCGCGAGTGGGGTGGCTTTAACTTCTTTTTTATTATATCATTTTTTGAGATTCTTCTTTACTTTTAAGGGGTGGAGGTCGGCGGTGCCGATAGGCGCCGCCGAGAAAAATTTTTGAAATTTTGACTCAATTTTGTTAAAGAAATTTCATCAAAATTTTAGCAAAATTATGAATTTTGCTTCAGAATTTCGGGAAAAAACTGGTTTACGTAAGAGTGGAGGATGTCCGGCGGTGCCGACAGGCGCCGCCGGGGAAATTTTTTGAACATTTTAATGATATTTGTTGAGAAATTGAAGCAAAAATTCGGGAAGACATGATGAATTTGTTTCAAAAATTCTTGTATCTATTCTTCTTTTTTTGCGCGCATTTTTAATTAAAAAATATTAGAATATTTATTTAAAATCTTATTAATAGGGCCCGGATTATATGTTTTTTGCATATTTTGTATGCTTATATGTTCTGAGGAATACGGCTTAAAAATAGCCTTTTCGCGTTGGTTTGAGCTTTTTTGGTCAAGTTTAAAAAAACATATTTTGCATATTTTGGGGTTCCTGCACATTTTTTTTTTATATATTTAGGCATATTTTGCATATTTCGAGCATATTTTGGCATTTTTGACCAAAAATTTGTAAAATTTTTAACGATAAGTCTTAGTTATATTCGAAAAAAAGGCTTGAGAATTCAACATTTTCATAAAAATAAGGGGAAAAATCGCGGCGCTGAAATGGTGCAGCGCTCGGCTGGCTGGCGCGTAGATGGCCATCTGGCGATGAATTGGCCTGACAGTTAACTACCGGGATTTTTCGATCTTTTTCAACTTCCCAAAAATACTTAAATAATACGCAAAAAGGCTTTAAATCTACTTAACTATACGTTAAAAGAAGAAAAAATTAAGTATTAAGCAAATTAGAGACTTAAAATGCTATTTCTTGGTGCATATTTCGGCATTTTTGGTGCATATTTTGGCCTTTTTTGGAGCATATATATCAGGGATGTAAATCGCTATCGCTATCGCGCGATATATATCGCATTTATCGCCTTTTTAGGGCATATCGCCTATCGCATATCGCTATCGCATTGAAAAAAGGTTTTATCGTCAATCGCATATCGCTATCGCATTGGGAAATGAGTTTATCGCCAATCGCATATCGCTATCGCATTTCGTGCTATATCGCGCGATATTACACCCCTAACGATTGGATTTTTTAATTTAAAAATATTGTCAGAATGCCAAAAAAATGTAACTTTTGTACAATTTTTTTTTTAATTCTGGTCATTTATAAATTATGGTGATTTTTGAAGCGTAAGCGCTTTAGGCTTAGAAGCCCAAAATTTTTGGATTTTTTAGCAGGATTCTCCTACCTTTTGGGCTTTTTCTGCTTTTTGCCTGCGTGTTAAATTGTCTAGTGTCCAAATTTATAACTTTAATTCCGAAAAATTTTTAAAATTTTGATTGCAAATCTCTTAACAAACACATCAAAATTTTCTTGGCGACCAGCAATCCCTTCCCCTGCCTTCATGAAAATAAACAAAATTCCAATTCTTCTTCGGCGAAAATTTTTCCATAAAAACACACGATTTTCCGTTACTACCCGGATTCCGGACACCGCACCAGAATTTTGCTGATTTTTTGCGGCTTTTTGGAATTCCAAAGTTGAAAAAAAATATGTTTTTGCTGAATTTTAAATTATCGCTATCGCGCGATATATATCGCATTTATCGCCTTTTTGGGGCATATCGCCAATCGCATATCGCTATCGCATTGGAAAATGGTTTTATCGCCAATCGCATATCGCTATCGCATTGGAAAATGGTTTTATCGCTAATCGCATATCGCTATCGCATTGGAAAATTCGATATCGCTTATCGCCGATCGCTTTTTTTTACGGCGCGATTTACATCCCTGATATATATGCGCATATTTGGCCATTTTTGGAGCATATCGATCCGGGCCCTACTTATTAACGAGGGGATGCCTATTTTAGTAGCGGGGAAAACCAATAAAAAAGTGTCTGCACACAAGCGGGTTCGAACCCAAACCATAACATGAGAATCACAAAGAAGAGGACCCACTAGGCCATCGACTTAGTTGGGCGAAACAAGTAAAAATAGTTGCAAATACATTTTTTTTTATTAAAAAGTTTTAGCTTTAATTTTTTTTTTTTCTTATAATCTAGGAAAATATCAGACAAAAAAATCTATTTATCCGGATTTCGGATCGGATTACCCAAAATTTCTCGGATCGGATTTCGGATTGGGAAAAACACCGGATAACGGATTTCGGATAACGGATTTCGGATGATCCGCTGCAACCCTAGTGTATATACATAGCAGGGATGTAAATCGCGCCGTAAAAAAAAGCGATCGGCGATATGCGATAAGCGATATCGAATTTTCCAATGCGATAGCGATATGCGATTAGCGATAAAACCATTTTCCAATGCGATAGCGATATGCGATTGGCGATAAAACCATTTTCCAATGCGATAGTGATATGCGATTGGCGATATGCCCCAAAAAGGCGATAAATGCGATATATATCGCGCGATAGCGATAATTTAAAATTCAGCAAAAACATATTTTTTTTCAACTTTGGAATTCCAAAAAGCCGCAAAAAATCAGCAAAATTCTGGTGCGGTGTCCGGAATCCGGGTAGTAACGGAAAATCGTGTGTTTTTATGGAAAAATTTTCGCCGAAGAAGAATTGGAATTTTGTTTATTTTCATGAAGGCAGGGGAAGGGATTGCTGGTCGCCAAGAAAATTTTGATGTGTTTGTTAAGAGATTTGCAATCAAAATTTTAAAAATTTTTCGGAATTAAAGTTATAAATTTGGACACTAGACAATTTAACACGCAGGCAAAAAGCAGAAAAAGCCCAAAAGGTAGGAGAATCCTGCTAAAAAATCCAAAAATTTTGGTCTTCTCCTAAGCCTAAAGCGCTTACGCTTCAAAAATCACCATAATTTATAAATTTTGGTTGCAAACCCCTTAAGAAATTTAGTCAAAATTTCAATTTTTTTCTCGGCGGCGCCTATCGGCACCGCCGACCCCTTCCCCACCTCCAACATTCTGAAAAAGACAGAAAAACTGACAAGATTATGTATAAATTACCGAATTTAAGTAATTACAAGCACCTCTGACAAGAAAAATGTTACTTATGTATGAGAAAATAAACTTTTTTTCTACTTGAATTGACCAGAATTTAAAAAAAAATTGTACAAAAGTTACATTTTTTGGCATTCTGACAATATTTTTAAATTAAAAAATCCAATCGTTAGGGGTGTAATATCGCGCGATATAGCACGAAATGCGATAGCGATATGCGATTGGCGATAAACTCATTTCCCAATGCGATAGCGATATGCGATTGACGATAAAACCTTTTTTCAATGCGATAGCGATATGCGATAAGCGATATGCCCTAAAAAGGCGATAAATGCGATATATATCGCGCGATAGCGATAGCGATTTACATCCCTGATACATAGCATTTATTTTGAAAAATTTAAGAATTAGAGCGAATTTTTAGTTAATATAAAACAATATTTTGGCTTTTTTGATAATAATCAATTTTTAGGCATTTTTTTTGAGAAAAATGCAATTTTTTGGCATTTTCCAAAAATATCAAAGAAATTCAATATTTCAGCCACTTTTTCCCAAAATTTCATAAGAAAGAAGGGTTTATGCATGAAATGACCGGATTTGGTTAGTTTTAGTTTTATCAATATTTTGGACATTTTGAGGTTTTTGGTCAATATTTTGGGGTCTTTTGGTCAATAAAATCTCGTTCTTATTATTTAACAATAAATTAAATAATAAGAATATAAATAAAAATAATTTACTTTATAAGACTGCAGAAATATGTGATTCGACTCCGGTCGCACATTCACTCTTAGTATTTCTGCACCAACTGAAAAGATTTTGTTGTTTGATGCCCTCCCCCAATCTTTAGTGCGCACCTTCCGTTTTTTTAATTTTAAAAGTTGGACACTCGAGTATCCTGAAGCTAGAACGGCATTCTCGAGTATCCCAAAGCTAGAACCGCATTCTCGAGTATCCCAAAGCTAGATCGGCATTCTCGAGTATCCCCATTGGCTTCGAGATTGAATGTCATGAATACAGAGGGGCATTCTCACCCCAAAGCTAGAACGGCACTCTTGAGCAGGGCTGTATCGAAATTTCGATTTTGACTTTCGATTTTTGAGAAAATGGACTGTTTTTCGAAAATAATTTCGAAAGCCGTGGCCACGGCTTTTAAATTTTTGGCAAGGACGGGCAGTGGGTCATGCAAACTTTTTGACAAATTTCAACCATTTTTACATGAGTCCCCAGTAAGGCTGTCGGTTAACCAAAATCTTTCGGTTAACCGAACCGAAAAAATGCCGGTTTCCGGTCTCGGTTCGGTTCGGGAATGGCATTCTCGAGTATCCCAAAGCTAGAATGGCATTCTCGAATATCCCAAAGCTAGAATGGCATTCTCGAATATCCCAAAGCTAGAACGGCACTCTTGAGTATCCAAAGCTAGAATAGCATTCTCGAGTATCCCAAAACTAGAATGGCATTCTCGAATATCCCAAAGCAAAACGGCATTCTCGAGTATCCCCGAATAGACATACTCGAATCCCCCGATTTGGGCAACTCGAGTCGGTTGTGCAAAAAAGAAACGCTGAAGTTCTTGTCGCTTTGACTAATTTTTAATCGAAAGGCGAATTTTGTGCCGTTTTGAAGGTTGGGAATGCGTGTCCAGTTTGGAGGTTGTATCTGTGGCACCTAAAATAAATATCATTTTTCAAAGGATAATTTAAAAAGAATTAATTAACATTGTTAAATGCTTGAACTTACATAATTTTGCTGACCAAACGTCTCAAATGGCATAACGAGCGGATCAGTCAGCAGCAAAAATTGACCGTGTAACTTAAAATGTTCATAACGAAAACCAAAAAGTTTTATGAATTTTTTGAATATTTTAGTTACTTGACCAGAAACCATCAACCATATTCTTGATCATTATTAAAAACTGACCCGAAGTGACGTCATGTCTTTGAATGGCAATCCCTGCCACCAATTTTCCGGAAAAAATTCTCGGCGACCCAAAAGCCCGCCGTTCATTTTGATGCCGTAGCTGTACTCGGTAAAAGCAATGATGAACTCTACTAGAAGAGTGCCATTTCCTTTTGGCAGATAATCACGCTTCATACGCTTCGGCTTAGATGACTTGAAAAAGCAAAAATTTGACCACAAATTTGTATCAAAATGTTTTACCACATTCATTTGCATGGTTGCATTTTTCCCCGAAATTGTGAATGTCATCAGTGCGGTTTTGTTCAATCCCAGAAGCTGGAAGCTAATGTTATTATGAAGAGCATTTCCATCGATTAGCATTTGGATCCGGATCAAATGGTTAGCCTTCAGATAGTTGTTCAATGGGACTTCCTTGGTTGTGTTGCCGATGCATTTTGCTTTTGGTCCTCCGATTCCGGTTGATGGCTCTTTTGGGTCATTTGGCACTCCATCGGTCGGGCGGATAAACTTATTTACAAAATTAGCATCTGATCAGGCTTAATCAAATCTACCCAAGCTTCCATGGAACAGCTGCAAGAGCGGTTGACGTGCAGCTTCACTTCGTGGTCCATCCACGGCAGCATGTCCAGGCCCAAAGTCCAAAACCCGACGAAATCCTTTAAATGCGCACCCTTTGGGGCCAATTGCTTGTACTGCTTGGCCTTTTCGACATCAAGATCAATCTGTTGTCCTGATAAACAAAAATCAAAATTATTTTATTTAAAATTATAAGAAAATACCTCCATCGACCGTTGCATAGGCGGAAAATTCATTTTCATTGCCAAAATAGATGATAAATTGGCGTTCAGCGTCCGGGATTTCAAAGCTAAATGCCATGTTTGGGATTAGAACATTCTCTACCGTATACCCCCGGCGATAGAGGGTACTGTATAAGGTTGGCGATACCCCAAACTGAAATTGTATGATTTTTGGGAAAGACCCGGAAGTTTTCATACCGTATAATAAGGTCCGAGCGGGTACCGTAATCGGATTCCAGAATTGTTATCCAAAACAATTCTCATTGCTCGTCCCACCTTTGTTCTTCTTCTTCAAGAAGCGATGTGCTCAGCTTCATGATGACTTTTCCATTCGATTTCTCGGTGTGGACTTTGATGCCGTGCCATGAAACGTTCAATTTGCCCGCGCAATATTTCGCCAAAGAATTCTGTAATTTTTGAAAATTCAAATTTATCCAAAGCCCCAAACTCCATACATTGACGGCGTTGTCCACGTTGAACAGCTCGGAGTTCACTGACAAGCCGTTCATGCTGTGCACGTTGTCCACGGTCCGGGTTGCCAGCGAGCCGAGATAGCAGATGATCAGGCTAAGTAATTTTTTGGAATTTTTGATTTTTAGAATTTCATCGAACCCATCGTCACATCTTCCACCCGTTGGCGGGAGGCGAAATTCGATGCCGAACGTCTTCGATTCCTCGTGCGGGAAGCATTGGTCCAGCAGAGCGACGGGGATCGTGGAGCAGTTCTTACCAAGCCCGGTCAATCGAGTCCTATTAAAAAATATAAATTTAATTAAAATAACAAAAACCCTTACGGGTTTGTTTTCTCATGCGCTTGTGCGGCATAGAAACGCATCCAAAAGAAGAAAATAAGCATAGCAAAATTGGGTTTCGTTTCCATTTTGTTGTTAACTTTTTTGACTAAATTAATTAAATTTTCACATTCAATTCCTTTGGAATTTTATAATTTAAATAAAAATGAATCGCTAAAACGACTAAATCGAAGTGCCCAATCCGTCCAAATGGCGAAATGCGATGAATGAATGGACGAATGGATGAACGAATGGATGAACGAATGGATGATTCAGTTTGGGGAAAAATAAAAGAAATTTCCGATGGAAATTCATTTTTTATATCAAATGGACCACAGAGTTATGGTAATTGGAATTGTAACTGTGCTCCCCTCCTCCCCCCCCCCCCCCCTCCCCCTCTCAAGAACGGCCAAGAAATCATCGAGACCTATCTGAGCTTCATCGGGCGGCAGCGTAGCTCAGTCGGGAGAGCACCCAACCGGACATTGGAAGACTCCGGATCGTTCCCGCGGCGTTGTTTTGCCTTTTTCCCCGGTAAAAGGGTATAAGCCAAAGGCGAGGAGAAAATCGAGAAGATTTCTTGGCAACGGGCCCAACACGTTCACTGAATCCAAAAACGATATGTTCCTCCACCGATGCCAATTTGGCGGGAAGATCGGTGATTCATTCAACAATATTTTATTATTTTAAATAGTTTAAATAAAAGCTACAGTATTGTTATTCATGACTGTAATTATTTATAATACCGTGTGTTATTTTAGAAAATGAAAAATTTCATTGAGGCGATGGCACTCCGGGCGGGTTAAGCACTCCTTATTTTTTAAAGGAAAAAATGAGGATTCCCGAAAAAAAGTGCTCTTTGATTCTTACAATTTGAAGTTTTTGGTTGCAAATCTCTTAACAAATAAGAGTAAAAAATTCAAAAGTTTCTCGGCGGCGCATATCGGCACCGCCGATCCCCCCCCCCCCCCCCCCCTCTCCAGAAGTGAAGCAGAATTTTCAAAAAAAACATTGTTTTTTTGAAAATTCTTTAAGAAAACTGCCATAAAAATGCCACTATTTTGTCGCAAATGAGTTGAGATCCCTGACGCCAAACGCCACAAAAAACCACCAAACAACGAAAGCTTTCAGTTAACCAAAACCGGTAACCGAACCGAAAAAATGCCGGTTTTTGGTCTCGGTTTGGTTCGGATTAAAACCGACAGCCTTATTCACAAGACTTTTGAACGCCCCCCCAATTTTATCATAAAACAATCTTTAAAAATTGATTCTTTTTGATAAAACTTTTTGAATTCAAATTTTATATTCAACTTTTGAATAATGTTTAAAATGTTTGAGTTTATTCTAGGGTTGTACGGGACCGGTACCAGGACCAGGACCGGGACGGGATTTCCCGGTTTTTTCAGGGCCCGGTCCCGGTCGGGACGGGACTTTTGAAAAAATGAAAAATCCCGGTCCCGGTTTTTTGGTCCCGCCGGGACCGGGACCAACCGGGAAAAAAGTACACCCCTAATAATGGCATCATCGACCGACAATTTCAACCATTTTTACTAATTTCTCCTAAGTATGTCGATGGCCTAGTGGTTCCTCTTTGTGCTGAGTCTCATGTTATGTGTTGGGTTCGAACCCGCTTGAGTGCAAGCACTTATTTATTGGTTTTCCCCTTTACTCAAATTGGCATCCCCTCATTAATAATATTTTTAAATAAATATCTAATATTTTTTAATTAAAAATGTGCGCAAAAAAAAAATAGATACAAGAATTTTTGAAATAAATTCATCACGTCTTTCTGAATTTTTGATGAAATTTCTTAACAAAGATGCCAATTTTTGTAAAAATTTCTCCCGCGGCGCCTGTCGGCACCGCCGGGCATCCTCCACTCTCATGCAAACCAGTTTTTTCCCTAAATCCAAAGCAAAATTCATAATTTTGTTAAAATTTTGATGAAATTTCTTAACCAAAACTCAAAAATTTTTCTCGGCGGCGCCTATCGGCACCGCCGACCCCCACCTCCCCTACCAAAAGTAAAGCAGAATCTCAAAAAAATGATATGATAAAATTGAAGTTAAAGACAATGAAATATTTTTGAATAACAAACAAAAAAAAATTGTTGTTTCACCATTGACCATTACATAAAAAAAATTTCTCCTTGAAAAGTCCCGGTTGGTCCCGGTCCCGGTACCGGTTGAAAATCTTGGTCCCGGTCCCGGTTTTTCTGGTCCAGGCAAGTCCCGGTCCCGGTTTTTCCCAAAAGTCCCGGTCCCGTACAACCCTAGTTTATTCAAAACAAATTAAAAGAATGGCTGAACAAAGTGCCAATTTAAATCAATCAAAGCCAAATTAAATTTGAATAGAAGCTTCTTTAATATTAATTTGTTCCGTTCCATTCATCGGTGCCATGCAACGCTCTTCCGGGACGCAAGTTATAATCGGAGGGTTGAACAGCGTGACACCGTTGTGCTCGACCTTATAAATTTAATTATTCAAATTTTGGCATTCTGTTTTCTTTCTAAAATATTTGAAAAATAAACATTCTTACTGTAATGTATTGGACTGCCCATTCTGGGAGTCCGTCACGGTAAGTGTACGTATTGCTGTTGTCGTTGTTCAACATCACATTGAAACCGTCGTCCATGACGCGAATTTGCAACTCCTTCAATTCCTTGTCCAGCTTCCCGTTGGTATAATTTTGTTCATTGGTAGAGTTGTTGCTGAGCAGCTAAAGAAAAACAATTTTTAAGTTTTTTAATTTTGACTAATGTTCTGAAGAAATCATAAAAACCTTAGAACTGTTGAAATAGAGGGCATTCGCATTAAGCATCACTCTCATCACCGTCTTTCCAACTTTAATAATAAAAAAATTACAAAACAATACAAATTTTTTAAAGTTTTTTTTTAGATTGAGAAAATAAGATTTTTAAAAAATAGAAAGCAGATATTTGTAATGGAAAACCCCGCGATTTGAGTTGTTTGATCCAAATCGTTGATCATTAACCGATAGTCTCACTAATGATTGTTAATTATCAGATCACTGATCTCACATTTGTATACTTTGGTTCCCGATCGAATCAGATCATTTCACCCACCTTTTTCATTAAATTCCAGCGCCTGGTGGAAGAGGTTAATGGCCACACTGGGGTTGGCTTTCAATGCCTTGATCGCCAATTTCACAGTGATCAGATCGCCGGCCTTCACTAAGCCATTCTTATCATTGATTTGCATGAAGTTTCGTTGCCCAGAAGTTGGTGGATGCGTTACGTTCATCGCATGCACTTCCACATTGTCTTGGAACTAAAATTTATTTGATCGCAATCAGTTAACATTAAATAAAGCGTAAATGTGGACAATTCACCGCCGGCGGACAATTCGTCGCCGGACAATTCAGCACCATAATTAAGGAAAGTTCTTCGAATTTCGTGTGCCGCCGTTTTTGGTTAAGCAAAATTTAGCCAAACAAAACTTTACCCGGATATAATCAACGGCCCACGGCGGATATAAAGTGCCATTACTTTTTGGATAAGGGCATAAATGTGTCAATTCGACTTCTTCAATTTGAATTTCAAAATAATCTTTAGAGGCCGTAATTTCCATGTCGAATTCTTGGCCATATTTGTTAAGTCTGCTAGGTGCGCTTTTAGTAAGGTTTTGGTGCATTGCTTGGGCAGTGGCATTTTCGACCTGAAAAATAAAATTCAAAAAAGTGTCCGAGTTCCGTTTTGTGATAAATTGTTTGTTGACAAAGCGTTTGGACGTGCGGTGCCCCTGGGGAATTAAAAAATAAACGCATTTTCTGAAGAAAATTTTCAAAATTTTTTACATTTCGTTTTTTTCAAAACCAAAGAACTCAAAAAACTTCAATTTTTAACAGAAATGGTAAAATACGCCATTTTTTAACGGCTCCCTGGAAAATGCGTCAGTTAAAAGTCGAGAAAAAGCAGTTTCTGAGGGTATTCAGGGGGCGTAGACTCCTATTCTAACTGAAATCCATTTCGTTCCGAACCTCGGATTCGAACAATTTTTCAAAAATTCGAAATTTTTAAAATTTAATTTTGGTTCCAAATAGTCAAAAAGCGCAAAATTACAACGAAAAGGCAAGTAGGTAATGATCGAATTCATGCTTTTTGTTCATGGTAAATTGATTTTTAGACAAATTTAATTTATCTGGCCGTTCCATTATTTGGGAGTTGCGTCGGAATGTCGAACGGGTTTGGACTTTTGTTCATAAAATTTAAAAAACATTTTTTTGATCAAGCATTGGCTTGGGTGTAGAGCTGATCACCGCATTGAAAGTGCTGAGGGTTCGATTCACGCCCGGGGCGCTACTATTTTGCAAATTTCTTATTAATAAATTCACAATGTTTTGGAGTTAAGCATTGACGACCTTACCGCTTCCGCGTTGAGTAAGTAGCGGCAAGAGAGGGAGCAACGGCCTCCATTGAATTCGAAGGTCATTTTCAGCACAACATCACCAACTAAATAAACTCTTTTACTTTTAGATTTCAAAAAAATTAAGATCCGGGTCTCGGCAGGTCAGAATCGGAACCTCTGAACAGATTAAGAGCCGATTGCAGGTCGCTGATCAGATCAGGAGGATTCGATTGCACTGTTAGATCAGGGCCTTATTGCAGTTCTCTGATCAGATCAGGGTCCGATTGCAGGTCTCTGATTAGATCAGAATCCGATTGCAAGTCTCTGTTCAGATCAGGGCCCGATTGCAGGTCGCTGATTAGATCATGAGATTCAAATGCAGATCTCTGATTAGATCAGGGCCCAATTGCAGCTCTCTGATTAGATCATGAGATTCGAATGCAGATCTCTTATTAGATAAGGATCCAATTGCAAGTCTCTGATCAGATCAGGATCCGGTCGCCGGTCTCTGATCAGGTCAGGATCCGGTCTCTGATCAGATCAGGATCCGATTGCTGGTCTTTGATCAGATCAGGGCCCGATTGCAGGTCTCTGATCAGATCAGGAAGATTCGATTGCTGGTCTCTGATCAGAACAGGATCCGATTGCATGTTTCTGATCAAAATCGTAGACCACCCATCAACATTAAAGCAAACCACCGACTTTCATTATTCTCTTCCAACGCGTCATGCAGCAGAAGAATGCTGAAGGCTTTGCCACGATTCTTCAACCTCAGCTGGATTATGTCATTGTAATCGAGCAGTGATTTTAAATTTATGGTGAAGTTGGTAAATTTAAATTGGTCCATCTAAAATAGGGGGGGGGGATGTTTTGTCATTTAAATTTTAAATTGGAATTTTTAACTCACTTTTGGCGGGACAAAAACAAACTTTCCCAGCAATGTAATATTTCCATCAATCTAAATAAATAGGCCTTGGCAATGCCACCATTTTTTTGTTTGAAATTAATTGGCACTTGCCCGCAGAAAATTTGTGGCCCAAATGGGCAAAAAGGTTTTGTTTTGGTCCCATATCGAGATGTCGTTCAGTATGATGTTGCACCGATCGGCGCCCGTGACGAAGTGCAATTCGTAGGCTTTTTTGGCTTCCAATTTTGTTGCTTCGTTCAAGGTTATATTGCCGCCCTCAATCAATGATCCTTCCTTAATTAAACATAAATTAAATAAATAAAAAAACATTATTTTTACAATATAAGACTGCAGAAATATTTGATTCGTCTCCGGTTGCACATTCACTTTTAGTATTTCTGCACCAACTGAAAAGATTTTGTTGTTTGATGCCCTCCCCCAATCTTAAGTGCGCACTTTCCGTTTTTTTAAAAGTTGGACACTCGAGTACCCCAAAGCTAGAACGGCATTCTCGAGTATCCCAAAGCTAGAACGGCACTCTTAAGTATCCCAAAGCTAGAACGGCACTCTTGAGTATCCCAAAGGTAGAATGGCATTCTCGAGTATCCCAAAGCTAGAATGGCATTCTCAAATCCCAAAGCAGAACGGCACTCTTGGGTACCCCAAAGCTAGAACGGCATTCTCGAGTATCCCGAAGCTAGAACGGCATTCTCGAGTATTCCCTTATTGGCCGTTAGAGATTTGGATTTTAAGTTGGCATTCTCAAAAATCCCTCTATTGGCCAACTATTTGGATCTGTCATGAATAGAAAGAAACCGGCATTCTTGAGTATCCCCATTGGTTTCGAGACTGAAATGTCATGAATAGAGAGAGGGCATTCTCATCACAAAGCTAGAACGGCACTCTTGAGTATCCCAAATCTAGAACGGCATTCTCGGGTATCCCAAAGCTAGAATGGCATTCTCAAATATCCCAAAGCTAAAACGGCACTCTTGGGTATCCCAAAGCTAGAACGGCATTCTCGAGTATCCCAAAGCTAGAATGGCATTCTCGAATATCCCAAAGCTAGAACGGCAATCTTAAGTATCCCAAAGCTAGAACGGCACTCTCGAGTATCCCAAAGCTAGAATGGCATTCTCGAATATCCCAAAGCTAGAACGGCACCCTTAAGTATCCCAAAGCTAGAACGGCACTCTCGAGTATCCCAAAGCTAGAATGGCATTCTCGAATATCCCAAAGCTAGAACGGCACTCTCGAGACATACTCGAATCCTCCGAGCTGTGCAACTCGATTCGGTTGTGCAAAAAAGTTATACTGAAGTCATTGTCAGCTGGATCCAGTTTGAATCGGAAGATCATTTTTGTGCCATTTTGAAGGTTGGGAATGCGTTTCCAGCCTGGATGTTTGTGTTCCTGTGGCTCCTAAACAAATATTTATAATTATCAAAAATTAAAATTTTTTAAAAGAAAATTGTAATTTAAAAAGAATTAATTAACATTGTTAAATGCTTGAACTTACATAATTTTGCTGACCGAACGTCTCAAATGGCATAATGAGCGGATCAGCCAGCAGCAAAAATTGGCCGCGCAACTTAAAATGTTCATAATGAAAAACCAAAAAAATTAATGATTTTTGAGTTTTTGATCTTTTTAGTTTCTTGTAGAGTTAGAGGGGACCGGGACCGGGATTGAAAATATATTGTTTACTAAAAACAAGAGCCCGGACTTGAGCTTCGAGCGAGATCTCGAGTCGAGATTCTCGAAAAAATCTCGGTCTCGAAAATCTCGTGAAGCTCATTTTTAGTCGAGCGAGATCTCGAGGTCGAGATTCTCGAAAAATCTCGAGCCGGAACAGTCGAGATTCGAGATTTTTTATGAAAATATAATTTTTTTTTCAAAATTCATCAAACTCCACCATTGGTAAGAGTAAGAAGAGCGAAACGGGCCAACTCCGTCCCGCCAACTCCGTCTCAGGAACGTTTCACAGCGCATAACTTTTTTCAAGACTGACCATTGTTCAAGATCTTTATATCATTCGAAAGCTCTAAATGATTAGAAGATATAGTTCGGCATCTGCGAGCCGGTTCGATTTACTATTAAAAGGTATAAATGAAAATGTGTAAAAATCGGATTTTTTCATTGTTTTTGGTCATAAAATTGTTCAATTTTATCCATGTTTTTTCGGATGCTTACAAATAGCTTCTTCTTCTTACGGCCTTTCAAATGATATAAAGATTATGAAGATTGGTCAGTCTTGAAAAAAGTTATGAGCTGTTAAACGTTCCTGGGACGGAGTTGGCGGGACGGAGTTGACCCCTACCCTTTTATCTGCTGCTGGGCTTGGCCCATAGCGGGGTATGAAAGAGCCGACGGCGTTGGCGAAAAAATTGTTTGAATTTTTTAACATTTTGTTAAGAAATTTTTCAAACATACAAGTTTTTGAGAATTTTATTCATTTTTGGGGGTGAGAGGGGGGAGGGGTCGGCGGTGCCGATAGGCGCCGCCGAGAACATTTTACAAAAATTGGTAATCTTTGTTAAGAAAAGCACTGTTTTCATGAAAAATTTTTGGGCTCGAGATCGAGAATCTTGGGCTTCTTTAGAGCGATATCTCGAGTCGAGATTCTCAAAAAATCTCGGGTCTCGAAAAATCTCGTGAAGCTCATTTTTAATCGAGCGAGATCTCGAGACGAGATTTTTCGAGATCTCGAGACGAGATTCTCGTCTCGACCGGGCTCTACTAAAAACTGACCCGAAGTGACGTCATGTCTTTGAATGGCAACCCCTTCCACCAATTTGCCGGGAAATATTCTTTGTCTTCCGAAAGATTTTTGTTCATCACGATGCCGTAGCTGTACTCGGTCAGTGCAATGATGAAGTCTGCGTGCCGAGTGCCATTTCCTTTTGGCAGATACAACGCATTCGTCATATTCTTCGGATCGCGTAACTTTAAAAAGCTAAAATTTTGCCACAAATTTTGTATAAAATATTTTTAACCCCTTTCAATTTGATGGTTGCAGGTTGCCGAGTCGAAATTGTGAATGTCATCAGTGAGTTTTTGCCTAAAAATTGACAAAATAACACGGGCAAAGTGGGAATGTCTTGTAGGAGAATTGGCACTTTGTTTGTGATATTTTTGGAATTCCTACACATTGTCGAAATGTAACGGTCACAAAGACTTGAATGGACAAAACGCCGACATAGCCAAAACGGGGGGGGGGGGGGGCAATATACCACCGATTCAAAGAACACACGACAAATTGTTGACACGTGCAAAGTTTTGTCACACTTTGCCGAGTCGACGTTTTGTCCCATTTTTGCTGAGTTAACATTTTGACATTGTTAATTACTTACTCAAACCCAGAAGCTCGAAGCTAATGTTATTATGAAGAGCATTCCCATCGATTAGCATTTGGATCCGGATCAGACGGTTAGCCTTCAGATTGTTGTTCAATGGCACTTCCATGGTTGTGTTGGCGATGCATTTTGTTTTTGGTCCTCCGATTCCGGTTGATGGCTCTTTTGGGTCCTTTGGCACTCCATCGGTCGGACGGATGAACTTATTAACAAATTAGCATCTGATCAGGCTTAATCAAAATTTACCCAAGCTTCCATGGAACAGCTGCAGGAGCGGTTGACGAACAGCTCCACTTCGTGGTCTACCCACGGCAACATGTCCAGGCCCAACGTCCAAAATCCGAAGAAATCCTTTAAATGCGCACCCTTTGGGGCCAATTGCTTGTACTGCTTGGCCTTTTCGACATCAAAATCAATCTGTTGTCCTGATAAACAAAAATCAAAATTATTTTATTTAAAATTATAAGAAAATCACCTCCATCGACCGTTACATAGGCAGAAAATTCATTTTCATTGCCAAAATGAATGATAAATTGGCGTTGGGCGTCCGGGATTTCAAAGCTAAATGCCATGTTTGGGATTAGAACATTCTCTACCGTAAATCCCTTTGATAGAGGGTACTGTATAAGGTTGGCGATACCCCAAACTGAAATTGATATGGTTTTTGGTAAAGACCCGGAAGTTTTCATACCGTATAATAAGGTAACGAGCGGGTACCGTAATCGGATTCCAGAACTGTTATCAAAAACAATTCTCATTGCTCGTCCCACCTTTGTTCTTCTTCTTCAAGAAGCGATGTGCTCAGCTTCATGATGACTTTTCCATTCGATTTCTCGGTGTAGACTTTGATGCCATGCCATGAAACGTTCAATTTGCCCGCGCAATATTTCGCCAAAGAATTCTGTAATTTTTGAAAATTCAAATTTGTTCAAAGCCCAAACTCCATACATTGACGGCGTTGTCCACGTTGAACAGCTCGGAGTTCACTGTCATGCCATTCATGGTGTGCACGTTGTCCACGGTCCGGGTTGCCAGCGAGCCGAGATAGCAGATGATCAGTCTAAGAAATTTTTGGAATTTTCGATTTTTAAGAAATTTCATCGAACCCATCGTCACATCTTCCACCCGTTGGCGGGAGGCGAAACTCGATGCCGAACGTTTTCGATTCCTCGTACGGGAAGCATTGGTCCAGCAGAGCGACGGGGATCGTGGAACAGTTCTTACCAAGCCCGGTCAATCGAGTCCTATTAAAAAATATAAAATTTATAAAAAAATCTTTACGGGTTTGTTTCCGTTTGCGCTTGCGCGGCTTGGAAAAGCATCCAAAAGAAGAAAATAAGCATAGCAAAATTGGGTTTAGCAACCATTTTGTTGTTAACTTTTTGACTAAATTAATTAAATTTTCACATTCAATTCCTTTGGAATTTTCTATAATTTAAGTAAAAATGAAGCGCTAAACGACTAAATCGAAGTGCTCAATTCGACTAAATGGCGAAATGCAATGAATGAATGAACGAATGGATGATTCCGTGTGGGGCAACCAAAATTGTCCATAGAGTTATGCTAATTGGAACCACAAAAACGAAATTTTCCTCCACCGATGGCCAATTGAGCGAGATGGTCGATGATTCATTCAACTATTAATTATTTTATAATTTAGTTTAAATATAAGCTACCGTATTTGTGATTTATAGGCCTTCAACTACTGACCAATGAATGACGCTAAAGATTAGAACCCGGATTTTGGAAAAACCCGGGTCAAGATTTGGATTTTGAAATACAACTTTGAAAAAAATCCCTTGGCGTTAAATTTCCTAACTTTTCTCCGTTGTGTTCTCCTAATTTATAAGAATGGGCCAACTTAAAGCAGCGATTTGAATTATCCACAAGAAAATTTTCATAAACTTGTAGTCAAGTTTGTATGTTCTGCCCGAGACAGCAGGGAGCTCAACTCACCTTTGAGAAAAAATGGCAAACGGCTTCTAAGATTTTCTTAACGAATTTCAGAAAAACTTTTGTTTTTTGAGAATTCTGCTTCAGGGGAGTGGGGTTTTTCCTCAAAAAATGAGAATTTAAGTTCCAAGAAATGGCAAAATAATGGCAAGTGTGGAGAAATGGCAAATTTCTAATGGCATTTGCCATAAAAAGAGGGCAAATTGAGCTCCTTGCAAGACAGGTCCGGAGCTAGCCCTAATTTCCTTCTTGAGAGTCTGACGGCGCCGCCGGGAAATTTGTAAAATTTGTTAAGAAAATATCGCAAAAATTTCAAAAATGTTGCCGATTTTCGAATTTTTCATAAGACAAGTTTTTTTTAAACTTCTGGGGGAGAGGGTCTGCGGTGCCGACTAGGGCGGGTCGAAATCGAAATGTTTTTATTTCGATTTTCGTAAGAAAACCAAAAGAAAAACCTCGAAATTATCGATATTGAAACGAAAGAGACATTTCGAAAGTGGAACAATACACTGTTTTTTTTTAAATTTTTTTGTTCTTAAGAAATGACTTTTTTTATTTAATATATTTTTTCTTGCATAAAGAGAGGTCAAGTGCTGCCGATCAGGGGTGGACTAGAGTCTGGAAAAAAATTTGCGGGACGGGATTCCCGCGCGGGATCGATAAACTATTGGTCGAGATCCGTAGCTAAAATTTTAACAAAATTCAGAAAAACCCGACGCCAATTTTTATAAATGGAATTTTTTACGTTTTATTTCATTGGACTTTTTGGCATTAAGCTTCTGAGGAGGTGGGGGTCGGGGGTGCCGATAGACGCCGCCGAGAAAATTTTGAAGTTTCGACTCAATTTGCTAAGAGATTTGCAACCAGAATTCAAAAAATGATCAAAGACATCGAGAGGATTCAAACTCTCGACCAAATTTTGGTGACGGGAACACAGACCAATAAGGCAACAACAAAAGTTGTCTAACACACGAAAATCTGGTAAAATCGAAGAAGTCTCAAACATTTGAGACAATTTTCTTTCGAGAAAATTTCGAAGAATTCGTCTTTCGATTTTCAAAATCAAAACGAAAGAAAAACCTCGAAATTATCGAAATCAAAAAATTTCGACCCATCCCTGGTGCCGGCAGGCGTCACCGGGGAAATTTGTTTAAGATTTAACAAATTTGTTAAGAAAATTTGACCAATAATTACCAATCTTACAAAACAAAAGCTTGGGGCACCGTAAAAAATTAAACAGTTAAAAAGGATGTGCCAACAAATGATTGATTACTCTTTAGCGGGCATGTGTGCAATGAATGGGCCGATCGTTTCGGCGCGACCAGTTCGGCGCCCACACAAAAAATATTATTTTGGCGTCAACAACTCATATTAAAGAAAACATAATTTTAATTAAAATTATTCACTTCAATTCTATTACCATAATGTTTTAGCATTAGATTTTGAAAAAAATTAATTTTGAAATTATCGAATTTGGGTCGAAGTGAAGTCAGATTCGGATTCTACGATGCCGAAAACTTCTGGAAATACAGTGTGTAACAAAATATAGGGGCACCCGTTTAAATGGGTTGAATACTCAGAATGAATTGATCGAGCTGAAATTTTTACCATTTGTGGTCTTTATAAAGATTCAAACATACTATAGAAAAAGAAAAGCTTTAAAGTAAAAAAATTTTTTTTCGAAAAATAGGGTGTAACAAAAATATAGGGACATTTTTTCCAAAGGCGCCATAACTTTTTTTATAGACATTATAAAATTCTAAAGAAAATCATGTTAATATTATAACTTTTGATACTGATCAAAAAAGATATTAATTTAAAAACAAAAAAATTAACCGCTCCCGGGTGGATTTGAACCACCAACCTTTCGGTTAACAGCCGAACGCGCTAACCGATTGCGCCACGGGAGCTCATGAATAATGAGTCGAAATTGTGAACCATCATTCTATGCAAAACAATTAAATAAATTCAGCAGGACTGCCAACCTACACAATTTCATCAAAACGTTTTTTGGCCGCCTGAATCAATAATAAATGCAACAGATCCTTTTGTTTTTCAAATATGTACATATTCTTAATTCATTGCTGATTTGTGAGCATACAAATCAATATTACACCGCATATTTCTTTTTTAATTTATAAATTATAACTTTTTTTATACTTTAAATGTGTAAGCATTCAAAAAGGTGGCACGATGTTGCTGAATATATCTTCTAATCATTTATAGCTTTCCGAATGATATAAAGTTAATGAAGATTGGTCATTATTGAAAAAGGTTATGAGCTGTTAAACGTTCCTCAAATGGAGTTGGCCCGTTTCGAACCTTGTGGTTTGACAGCGACTTATTGCTCAACGAATCTCAAAATAGACGTTATATCGATATTAGTTAAAAAAATGCTTTTGGTCTGCAAGTTCAAACTGTTCTCGCAGTTCAAACTATCCAAACAGATCTAATTGTTCAAACAGTTTAAGCTGTCCAATCTGTTTAAACTATTCACGTTGTTCAAACGGCTCTAACTGTTTGGGGTTTCCAAGCTGTTCAGTCGCTTGATTTTATACTTTTATTTATAACCTTGCATTTAAGAAAACGGATCCGCTCGTTTTGGCGCGACCAGTTTGGCGCCGCCTTTTATCAAACTCTGAAAAACATTTTTCTTTTTTCAATACCCATTTTTTGGTGAGGTTAAAGTATAACTCCGGCACATTGCAGATTACCCGTTCATAAAAACAGCTTTTGATCCTAGGCTTAAGCCTAGGCCTAAGCTAGCTTAGGTTTAGGCCTGAGCCTAAGTTCCCTTTATAATTAAAAATTTGAAAAACTGAGGTTATGATTCCGTGATGGATTTAGTTTTGTTTTGATATTTTATTGGTGTATTTTGACAATTTGGATGTTTAAAAGATCATCTTAAACCTTAATGGTTCATGCTAAGACATTAGGAATAGAATTGATAGAAAATTTTGATTAAAATCGATTTTCATTACTAATGTTTGTCGGCGCCAAAACGGCGGCGCCAAACTGGCCGCGCCAAAACGACCCCGACCGCAAGAAAATGTCTAAATTTTTCAATTTTTTTGCGCCAAAATCGTTAGAAGAAACACGGCTGGCTCACAAATCAGGGCTCTCAGAATGTTCTCTTTTTTTATGGCAAATGCCATTCTTTTAAAAATTTTCCATTACATTTGCCATTTCTCCAATGCGGAAAAACCCCGGATTTTTATTCAATTTTTTTTTAATTTTGATTTCCAAATGTTAGGCGCGCCTACATATGTCGAAACCACAAAACGTCGAAGCCACGAAATGTCGATTCAGCCAAAAACGACGAAATGTCGAATAAAAAAATTTTTGTTTTCCAAAGTCGATAAAAAGATTTTTTATGGTTTTCGGGGCCGAATTTCCATTCGCCTAATTCTGAATCCCGTGCCTGAATTTGAACAATTTTTCGAAAAATAAACTAGTTTTTAGGGATTCTCTAGGCCATAGAACCCAAATCTAATTTCCATTTCGCCTAATTCTGAATCCCAGACCTAAATTCGAATGTTTTCAATTTTAATTTTTCAAAATTTATTTACGTTTCTTAATCAATTAAAAAGCACAAAATAACAACGAAAAAGCAAATAACGTTCGAATTCAGCATAAATTAACGTATTATCGCCATGCGGACCCATTCAGATATTTTGGCCCCAAATTGTTGCTTTATGCCTCCCAAATAGCTGCAGCGCTGTTTTTAAATGTTTCAGCGCTCTTTGTTGACCTTTTTTAAAATTTGAATGTGTGCCCCCAGAACAGAAAAGTATCCAATTTTGAGGCTAAAATTGATTTTTGAATTTTCAAAAAATTGTTTGAATCCGGGTCCAGTGTTCGAAATTGGTCGGAATAATGGAGGGTCAGATTCGGATTCTAAGGATCCGAATCCCCATAAAAAATCTTTTTATCGACTATGTTAATGAATTTATTTAAATCAAAGTTAATAAATGGCTGAACAACGTGCCAATAGAAATCAATCAATGCAAAATTAAATTTGAATGGAATCTTTTTTGATATTATATTGTTCCGTTCCACTGTTCGGTCTCATACAGCGCTCTTCCGGGACGCAGGTTATATTCGGAGGGTTAGACAGCGTGACATTGTTGTGCTCGACCTTATAAATTTAATTATTCAAATTTTGGCATTCTGTTTTCTTTAAGAAATATTTGAAAAATAAACATTCTTACTGTAATGTATTGGACCGCCCATTCTGGGAGTCCGTCAATGTAAGTGTACGTCTTGCTGTTGTCGTTGTTCCACGTCAACGTCACATTGAACCCGTCGTCCATGACGCCGATTTCCAACTCCTTCAATTCCTTGTCCAGCTTTCCGTTGGTACACTTTTCATTGTTGGTAGAGTCTTTGTTGAGCTGCTAAAGAAAAGTTTTTTAAATTGTAAGACAATTTTAGAAGAAAGTTTAATAAAATTGTAAAAACCTTCGAACTGCTGAAACAAAGCGCAGTCGAATTAAGCATCACTTTCAGCACCGTCTTTCCAACTTTAAAAAATAAGTTTAAAAATTACAAAATAATAAAAAAAAATATTTTTAGATTTGAGAAAATAAGATTTAAAACAACCGATAGAAATATTCAAAAAGCAAATTTTGTAGTGGAAATCACGGGGGTTGAGTTAAAGTTCGATTTCTAGAAGTTTTTTCATAAAGAATTGTTTCCTGAAGAAAATTCTTAGTTTTTTTGTGTGATGGGAAGTCAAAGTCAAAAAATTAAAAAATATTTAAGCGATTTTTGTTATGCATTTTTTTTGGATCATTTTAGATCTTCGAACAGTGATCAATCGAATCAGATCACTAAATATTTTTTCAGATCCTACGCGCAGTGATAAATCGAATTAGATCACTGATCAGATTTGTTTACAGTTTTTAGACTTCCGAAAGTGATCAATGAATCAGATCACTAAAGAGCAGTGATCAATGAATCCGAACACTGAACATTTTTTCAGATCCTACAAGCAGTGATAAATCGAATTAGATCACTGATCAAATTTGTCTTGGTTTAGTTTCCAGATCACCCGAGCAGTGATCAATCGAATTAGATCACGGATCATTTTTTCAGATCCTCCAAACAGTTATCAATCTAAAATCCGATCATCGATCACATTTGTTTTGATTCAGGCTCCAGATCACCCGAACAATGATCAATCAAATCAGAACATTTAACCCACCTATTTCGTGAAATTGCAACGCCTCGTGGAAGAGGTTAATGGTCACACTGGGGCTTGCTTTCAATGCTTTGATCGCCAATTTTACAGTGATCAGATCGCCGGCTTGCACCAAGTCTTTCGTGCCATTGATTTGCATAAAGTTTCTTTGCTCGGACGCTGGTGGATGCGTTATGTTCATCGCATGCACATGCACATTGCCTTGGAACTGAAAATTTTTGATCGCAATCAGTTAACATTAAATAAGCCGTAAATATGGACAATTCACCGCCGGCAGACAATTCGTCGCCGGACATTTTACCGCCGGCGGACAATTCGTCGCCGGACATTTTACCGCCGGCGGACAATTCGTCGCCGGACATTTCAACGCCGGCAGACAATTCGTCGCCGGACATTTTACCGCCGGCGGACAATTCGTCGCCGGACATTTAAACGCCGGCGGACAATTCGTTGCCTGACATTTTCAACGCCGGCGGACAATTCGTTGCCTGACATTTTCACCGCCGGCGGACAATTTGTCGCCGGACATTTCACCGCCGGCGGACAATTCGTCGC
The DNA here is from genome assembly GCA_020449905.1 of Globodera pallida. Taxonomy (NCBI): domain Eukaryota; kingdom Metazoa; phylum Nematoda; class Chromadorea; order Rhabditida; family Heteroderidae; genus Globodera; species Globodera pallida. The sequence continues at coordinate 992,994 of JAIXHY010000016.1, forward strand.
CGGACAATTCACCGCCGGCAGAGAATTCGTCGGCAAAGAAAAGCTTTCGAATTTTGTGCGCAACCATTTTTGGACAATAAGCAAAATTTAGACCAAAAATTTACTCGGATATAATCAACGGCCGAAGGTGGGTAGTAGTCAGCACTGCCCTTGCTTTTTGGATAAGGGCATAAATGTGTCAATTCGACTTCTTCAATTTCAATTATAAAATTATTTTCTGAGGCCGTTATGTCCATGTAAAATTCTTGGCCATATATGTTCAGTCGGCCATCTACGCTTCCAATGTCGTTTTTGTGTTCCTGAAAAATAATAGTTGAAATTGGATTTTTGCTTTGGGTCAGGTCAGTCAAAAAATTATTATTCAAAAAATGCCATTAAAAACGCGTTGTTAAAACAATGGCATTTTTTTACTTTTTGTTACAAATTTTTAAACAATATTGACCGTAGTGATGTTTTCGCTTCTGAAGTATTGACACGTTAGATGGCAATTGTCTCCCTCAAAGCTGAAGATCATCTCCAGCACAACAAATCCAACTAAATGTTGTGGCTTACTATTAAGTTTAGTGTTCGGCACGGTACGGTATTAGCGCGGTAATTTTCGTTCGGCATACCAACCAAAACAAATTTTGGGATTTCGGTACTTTTTTTGTATTGGTAATTACCGGAACCGAATACCGGAAAACCCGCATTTGCCAACCACTAATTAAGATTGCAACATTCCAATTTTTCTATAATTTAACAAATTGTTATCAATGCCTGGTTGGCTAATAGTGATGCTTGAGAGTGGTCTCGAGTCTCGAAAAATGTCTCGAGTTTTTTAGGGGTTCGTCTTGGTTTTGAGTCTCGAAAAATGAGATTTTACACCCCCTAAAGATGGCATTTTGGTAAAAATCCGTTTCAAAATTCTGAACTGGAAAGACCATTTGAAATTTTTGGAAGACATTTTGCCATCTTTTGCTTCGAATTCATGCAATTTTCCAGCATTTTAATTTGTGTGTTATAAATAGGGTCCGGATTTTTAGGGTTTAACCTTTTTTTTGCGGATAGGGTTTGACGAGAGAAGCCCAGAAATAGCATTCATTTCGAAAAAAATTTGAATTAGAGCGACTTTTTAGTCCCTAAAAATCCCTATTTCGGCCTTTTTGAGAATAAATCCCTATTTCGCCGTTTTTGCGTTTTAGACCCTATTTTGGCACTTTTGACCAAAATTTCTTAAGAAAAATGCAATATTTTAGGCATTTTTCCAAAAAATTTTTAGAAAAATGCAAAAAAAGGAGAAAATCTACCCCTAAAAGTCAAACACCCCTAAAAAAGACTTTTTCTTTGACCAAAAATCCACTCCCAAAGATCGACATTTTCCCTAAAATTTTTTATTTGATATTTTTTTATAAAAGTTTCAAAAACGTGTGAAAAATATTATATTTACAATTACAAGAAGAAAATAATAAAGACATGGATTTTAAAGGTTTTAACGCAAAAATTGACCGGATTTAGTCAGTTTTAGCACCTTTTTTAGTCCCTATTTTGCCACTTTTTGGGGTTTTTGTTCCTATTTTGGGGTTTTTAAGTCCCTAAAATCCGGACCCTATTTATAAATAGAGACAAGGTTTTCTGGCACTAAAAATCTCAAAATAGGCGTTAAAACCCCCCACGGTGACCATTTGACATGGGTAAGACAAAATGCCAAAACATAAAATCAAAATTCCGTACACACCAAAAGTCCCAAAAAGCTCCGGGAAAAAATTCAAAAATAATTGTTTTTAATCCAAATTGGAATTCCAAATTAGCTCCGATAACTTTTGTTTAAAACTTTTTTGGGCTCATTCTTTAAAATACATAGTAAAACCACTGACTGTTATCGTCCCATTTCAAAGCATCGTGTAGCAACAAAATGCTGAAGTTTCTGTTCCCCGAGGTCATCTTCAGTTGAATTTTGTCGTTGTAATCGAGCAGCGTGTTTAGTTTTATAGCGAAGTCGGACGACAATGTGTCAGTGGAGCGGTTCTAAAATGTATTTATTGTCATTTGCAATTAAAAATTAGTTCTTTTTTTGGAACAATAAATCAAATTTTTTTTAATTTGGTTTCAAAATTTTTTTAAAAATGTTCTTCAAACAAAAAAAATTGAATTTTACTCACTTTCGGTGGCGCGATAATATTGGGCGTTGCCAGCAAAGTGACGTCTCCTTCGACCTAAATAAATAATAGTCTTTGGCAATGCCTGAATTTTTTGAATAATTTTATTTGGCACTTACCGCTATAAAATTTGCGGCCCAAATGGGCAACGGAGTAGAAAAGTGCAAAAAAAAATAGTCGTTTAGCTTGATCTGCAATCCCTTTGCGTGCACGGTAAAATTGAATTCGTAGGCCTTTTGGGCTTCCAACTTTACGCTATATTTGTTCAAGTCGAATTTGCCGTGCGAAGGCAATTTCTTAATTAAAATAAAAATAATAATTTTGAATTTTAAATAATAAAATAAAATTACTCACATAAGAGCTCATAATTATTTTATTGTCCATTGGTCGCACATTAAATGCTCGTATTTCTGCACCGACTAAAAATAGTTCATGAAAATTAGGCACCAACAATTTTTGAAAAATTGATAAATATATCATATTTATGATTCAGAGCCAAAATCACTCAAAACCACTTTATCGGTTGTCTTTAGTGTTGTGCACGCTTTGTCTTAAACCCAGGGTGACCGCTTTTCAATACTGCTTTTTAAAATTGTGACCAATTTTTGAACATTTTGTCCAAATTTCTGAACAAAAATTGATACTGAACACATCGCCAATAATTCTTTAAAAATTCTTTAAATATTTTTACCGGTTTTTTGAAAAGGTTCAAATTTTGCAAAACCATAGAAGGGGGGTCCTTTTGGCCAAAAATTAGAGCCCGGACAGGACCGCAGCCCGCACAGGATTACCAGGACTCCTGAGCCGGAACTGAGTCGGAATCCTGATATTTTCGTCGAAGCACCAAGATCCGGATATCCTGAAAACCAGGATTTTGATTCTGGTAAATCCTGATCCTGGTCATTTCCGAAATCTGATCCTAATCCGGGTAATCGGGTCAAGATTTTAATTTCTTCAATTCGGTTTCTTAAGAATTATCCATAAAATTGCTGAAATATGCATTTATTCTAAAAAATGGCGAAAAATTGATTTATTCTCAAAAAGCCCGTAATATTGATTTATATGACTAAAAAGCGCTCTAATCTAAAATTTTTGAAATAATTTCTGAAAGCCTATATAAGTGCTTTTGTGCAATTATATCCGGCTTTGGTGTTACTTAAAACTAGGGTTGTCACCCCGACCACGTCCCCGACCCCGCAAATTTAGGCCATTTTTCGGGGTTTTCCCCGACCCCGACACTTCTAACCCCGAAAAACCCCGAACCCCATCCCCGACTCGGGGTCGGGGTTAGCATACACCCCTAAAGATGGCATCATTGAGTGACAAATTCATTTTTTCCGAGGCTTGGCTGTGGTCTTGCTACTTTTTGACAAAAAATTTATTGAACTTTTACAAAAATTGTTTATATAAAATTGGTGGATTGGTGGTATGTCAGTTTGGCAGTCAAGTTTTCGTTTGGGTTCGAACCCGCTTGAGTGCAACTACATTTTTACTTTTATTTGGCCTTACTCTCCCCCAATAATGGACTTTTTTAATAAATTTCCAAATATTTTTTAATTAAAATGCGTGCAAAAGATGAATTTTTGAATAATTCATCACTAGGATGGTGATTTTTAAGTTTTTGCTTATTTTTGCTGCAGCTTTGTTTTGGCAAGTTAAGCACGAAAAACACGTTTCTTGCCAAGATCACTTTTTGAAAAATTTTTATAAAATATACAATAAATTCTATTTTTTGGTCAGGATCTTTCATAGAATTTCGTGCTTTTAAGATGCGTATTTTGCAGATTTCTTCCTAAAAGTACACTCCTAAAAAGCTTCAAAAACCCGCAGTTTTAAAATTTTGGTTGCAAATCTTTTAACAAATTAGTCGAAAATTCAATATTTTTCTCGGCGGCGCCTATCGGCACCGCCGAGCTCCCTCCCCCTCCACCTAAAAGCTTTAAGCCTAAGAGGGCCACTGAAGCAAAAAATGACGATTTATCAAGCAATATTTTATTAAAAAAAATTATTTAAAAAAAATAATGTTTTTAGTCACACAAAAAAAAATTCGATTTACTTCGGTTTTCGATTTCGACTTATTTTTTAGTTTAGGCACAACCCTGTTTCCCTTCTATTCAAAATAAGAACAAATTTAAAAAATTATCGGCTCTAATGTCAATAAATTTTGGAAATTATTCAAAAAAACAAAAATTTGAACTCTAAAATTTTGAAGAAAAATTTAAAAAACCCCGCAACCCCGACCCCGACCGATTTGGGTAACCCCGACCCCGACCGATTTGGGTAACCCCGACCCCGACCGATTTGGGTAACCCCGACCCCGACAGTCCCGCCCCCGAGAAACCCCGACCCCGCAATTCTCAACCCCGCACACGGGGTGACAACCCTACTTAAAACTCGTGTTTTCGTTAATTTTCAAAAAGGGCAACGAAAAAACCGATTTAAATTCTCAATTTTTATGACGAATTCATAACAGTGCATCAGATAACATATTTTTAGGCAATTTTTAGTATTTCCAAATGCCAAAAAAGTTATGGCCCGAAAATCAGAAAATTTGAATTTTGTGGCCAGAATGGCCATAACTTTTTTGGCATTTGGCCAATCGGTTAGCTTTTGCTTGCTAATAGCTTCTACTGAATGTTTGCTTTCGAATGATACTAAAAATATTTGATTTGGTTCGCTAGAAAAAAAGTTATAATGCAAAAAGTTCAAAAAAGTTAGGCAAAGGGGAACGAATCGTCCTTTGTCCGTTTTAAACCGGGGGTACCGGTTTTCGGTTAGGCCGGTTTTGCGACTCCCGGTTTTCGGTTTCGGTTTTTGGCCGACAGCCGGTTAACCGAAAACCGAAACCGGTTTTTGGGCAAACCATAAGGGGGACCCTTTTGTTTCAAAGTCGTAAATTTTGGACCATTTTAAACAATTCGTTAAAATCTTAAAATTTTCCCCGCGGTGGCTACTGGCAAATAAGAACAACCTTTTAAAACGTTCTAAATCTGATAAACATTTATTTTGGTTAATGTGAAACCGTCCAAAAAATGGCAACCGGCTCCAAGCAATTTGTTCTTAAAGAATTTTCAAAAACAAAAAAAATGGTAGGAGGGTGGGTGGGTCGGCGGTGCCAAGAAGCGCCGCCGAGAAAATTTTGAAATTTGGACTCAATTTTTTGAGATATTTACACCAAAAATTTCCCATTTTTGCCCGGTCGAGACGAGAATCTCGACTCGAGATCTCGAAAATTTCTTCGAGCGAGATCTCGATTCGAGATTTTTCGAGACTTGGTATTATTTCCCAAAAAATTTTTTGAGAATCTGCTTTACCTTCAGGTGGGGGGAGGGGGTCGGCGGTGCCGATAGGCGCCGCCGAGAAAATTTTGAATTTTCGATGACAATTTGTTAAGAGATTTGCAACCAAAAATGTAAAAATATGGAACTGTTTTCAAGTTTTTAGGAATGGGAAGGGCTCGGCGGCGCCGAAAGGAGCTGTTGGGAAAATTTTTTGAGGGAATTGTTAAGAAAATTGATCCAATAATTAGCATTTTACAAAGAAAAAATGTAAATAATTTTTATTATTGTTTCGTCCACCATAGATGCTCACAAAAGTGATAAAAACGAATTTACACCGGCGGGGTTTGAAACCCCAACCAAATATTTACAGGCCCCACCACTCACCACTAAACCACCAACCCCATTAAGAAGCTCAGGATTTTAAATCTAATACAAAACGGGAAAACTCCCATAAAAATTCCATCATTAGGGGTGTATTTTTTAAACCGAAAAACCGGTACCCCCGGTTTTCGGTTAGGCCGGTTTTACGACCCCCGGTTTTCGGTTTCGGTTTTTTGGCCAAAAAAGCCGGGTTTCGGTTTCGGTTTTTGGGCCAAAAAAAGCCGGTTTTCGGTTTCGGTTTTTGGGCCAAAAAAGCCGGTTTTCGGTTTCGGTTTTTGGGCCAAAAAAGCCGGTTTTCGGTGTCGGTTTCGGTTCGGTTAACCGACCGTAAACAACCCTAGTTTAAAATGATTTTGGCTCTGGTTCACATGATCCATGATTTCCGAAAAATTGACAAAACAATTTTAATAGACATACTCAAATCCCCCGATTTGGACGACTCGATTCGGTTGTGGAAAAAAGAGAGGTTGAAGTCATTGCCGATTGAATCCAGCTTGACTCGGAACGTCACTTTTGTGTCAGGTTGAACGATGGAAATGCGTTTCCAGTATGGAAGTTTTAGTTCCTGTGGCTTCTAAAAGAATATTTAAATTATCAAAAATGGCATTTTTCAAAGTATTTTAAACTTACGTAATTTTGCTGACCGAACGCCTCAAATGGCATAACGAGCGGATCAGCCAGCAGCAAAAATTGGCCGCGCAACTTAAAATGTTCATAATGAAAAACGAAAAAATTCTTTTCAGTAAAAATTTCATTTAAATAAACCAAAAAAAACTTCAGTCTGGACCAGGGATGGGCTGAAATTTATTTTTAAAAAACGGAAATATATTTTTTAACGGAAACGGAAAAAGGGCTAAAAACAACGGAAAAACGGAAAACGAAAAAATTTTCAAATGAAATAAAAAAATTATTTTTTTTAAAAATACACCACCGTAAACGTTCAGAGAAAGTCAAAAAATAATAATTTACATAGTCAGGGAACTGAACCCGCAACCCCATCCACACTTAAGTGTCCCTCCCCACCACTCACCAGGGATGGGCGCCGACGAGCTCAGAAAATTTCGGAAATCGGAACTCCGGGGTCTCAAAATTTTTAGGAAATCGGAATTCCGAGGACTAAAAAAATTTCGGAAATCGGAACTCCGGGGTCTCAAAATTTTTAGGAAATCGGAATTCCGATCCCAAAAATGCCGGAAATCGGAACTCCGGGGTCTCAAAATTTTTAGGAAATCGGAATTCCGACCCCAAAAATGCCGGAAATCGGAACTCCGGGGTCTCAAAATTTTTAGGAAATCGGAATTCCGAGGACTAAAAAAATTTCGGAAATCGGAACTCCGGGGTCTCAAAATTTTTAGGAAATCGGAATTCCGACCCCAAAAATGCCGGAAATCGGAACTCCGGGGTCTCAAAATTTTTAGGAAATCGGAATTCCGACCCCAAAAATGCCGGAAATCGGAACTCCGGGGTCTCAAAATTTTTAGGAAATCGGAATTCCGATCCCAAAAATGCCGGAAATCGGAACTCCGGGGTCTCAAAATTTTTAGGAAATCGGAATTCCGACCCCAAAAATGCCGGAAATCGGAACTCCGGGGTCTCAAAATTTTTAGGAAATCGGAATTCCGAGGACTAAAAAAATTTCGGAAATCGGAACTCCGGGGTCTCAAAATTTTTAGGAAATCGGAATTCCGATCCCAAAAATGCCGGAAATCGGAACTCCGGGGTCTCAAAATTTTTAGGAAATCGGAATTCCGACCCCAAAAATGCCGGAAATCGGAACTCCGGGGTCTCAAAATTTTTAGGAAATCGGAATTCCGACCCCAAAAATGCCGGAAATCGGAACTCCGGGGTCTCAAAATTTTTAGGAAATCGGAATTCCGAGGACTAAAAAAATTTCGGAAATCGGAACTCCGGGGTCTCAAAATTTTTAGGAAATCGGAATTCCGATCCCAAAAATGCCGGAAATCGGAACTCCGGGGTCTCAAAATTTTTAGGAAATCGGAATTCCGACCCCAAAAATGCCGGAAATCGGAACTCCGGGGTCTCAAAATTTTTAGGAAATCGGAATTCCGAGGACTAAAAAAATTTCGGAAATCGGAACTCCGGGGTCTCAAAATTTTTAGGAAATCGGAATTCCGACCCCAAAAATGCCGGAAATCGGAACTCCGGGGTCTCAAAATTTTTAGGAAATCGGAATTCCGACCCCAAAAATGCCGGAAATCGGAACTCCGGGGTCTCAAAATTTTTAGGAAATCGGAATTCCGACCCCAAAAATGCCGGAAATCGGAACTCCGGGGTCTCAAAATTTTTAGGAAATCGGAATTCCGAGGACTAAAAAAATTTCGGAAATCGGAACTCCGGGGTCTCAAAATTTTTAGGAAATCGGAATTCCGATCCCAAAAATGCCGGAAATCGGAACTCCGGGGTCTCAAAATTTTTAGGAAATCGGAATTCCGACCCCAAAAATGCCGGAAATCGGAACTCCGGGGTCTCAAAATTTTTAGGAAATCGGAATTCCGACCCCAAAAATGCCGGAAATCGGAACTCCGGGGTCTCAAAATTTTTAGGAAATCGGAATTCCGAGGACTAAAAAAATTTCGGAAATCGGAACTCCGGGGTCTCAAAATTTTTAGGAAATCGGAATTCCGATCCCAAAAATGCCGGAAATCGGAACTCCGGGGTCTCAAAATTTTTAGGAAATCGGAATTCCGACCCCAAAAATGCCGGAAATCGGAACTCCGGGGTCTCAAAATTTTTAGGAAATCGGAATTCCGACCCCAAAAATGCCGGAAATCGGAACTCCGGGGTCTCAAAATTTTTAGGAAATCGGAATTCCGACCCCAAAAATGCCGGAAATCGGAACTCCGGGGTCTCAAAATTTTTAGGAAATCGGAATTCCGACCCCAAAAATGCCGGAAATCGGAACTCCGGGGTCTCAAAATTTTTAGGAAATCGGAATTCCGATCCCAAAAATGCCGGAAATCGGAACTCCGGGGTCTCAAAATTTTTAGGAAATCGGAATTCCGACCCCAAAAATGCCGGAAATCGGAACTCCGGGGTCTCAAAATTTTTAGGAAATCGGAATTCCGAGGACTAAAAAAATTTCGGAAATCGGAACTCCGGGGTCTCAAAATTTTTAGGAAATCGGAATTCCGATCCCAAAAATGCCGGAAATCGGAACTCCGGGGTCTCAAAATTTTTAGGAAATCGGAATTCCGACCCCAAAAATGCCGGAAATCGGAACTCCGGGGTCTCAAAATTTTTAGGAAATCGGAATTCCGACCCCAAAAATGCCGGAAATCGGAACTCCGGGGTCTCAAAATTTTTAGGAAATCGGAATTCCGACCCCAAAAATGCCGGAAATCGGAACTCCGGGGTCTCAAAATTTTTAGGAAATCGGAATTCCGACCCCAAAAATGCCGGAAATCGGAACTCCGGGGTCTCAAAATTTTTAGGAAATCGGAATTCCGACCCCAAAAATGCCGGAAATCGGAACTCCGGGGTCTCAAAATTTTTAGGAAATCGGAATTCCGATCCCAAAAATGCCGGAAATCGGAACTCCGGGGTCTCAAAATTTTTAGGAAATCGGAATTCCGACCCCAAAAATGCCGGAAATCGGAACTCCGGGGTCTCAAAATTTTTAGGAAATCGGAATTCCGAGGACTAAAAAAATTTCGGAAATCGGAACTCCGGGGTCTCAAAATTTTTAGGAAATCGGAATTCCGATCCCAAAAATGCCGGAAATCGGAACTCCGGGGTCTCAAAATTTTTAGGAAATCGGAATTCCGACCCCAAAAATGCCGGAAATCGGAACTCCGGGGTCTCAAAATTTTTAGGAAATCGGAATTCCGACCCCAAAAATGCCGGAAATCGGAACTCCGGGGTCTCAAAATTTTTAGGAAATCGGAATTCCGAGGACTAAAAAAATTTCGGAAATCGGAACTCCGGGGTCTCAAAATTTTTAGGAAATCGGAATTCCGATCCCAAAAATGCCGGAAATCGGAACTCCGGGGTCTCAAAATTTTTAGGAAATCGGAATTCCGACCCCAAAAATGCCGGAAATCGGAACTCCGGGGTCTCAAAATTTTTAGGAAATCGGAATTCCGACCCCAAAAATGCCGGAAATCGGAACTCCGGGGTCTCAAAATTTTTAGGAAATCGGAATTCCGACCCCAAAAATGCCGGAAATCGGAACTCCGGGGTCTCAAAATTTTTAGGAAATCGGAATTCCGACCCCAAAAATGCCGGAAATCGGAACTCCGGGGTCTCAAAATTTTTAGGAAATCGGAATTCCGATCCCAAAAATGCCGGAAATCGGAACTCCGGGGTCTCAAAATTTTTAGGAAATCGGAATTCCGACCCCAAAAATGCCGGAAATCGGAACTCCGGGGTCTCAAAATTTTTAGGAAATCGGAATTCCGACCCCAAAAATGCCGGAAATCGGAACTCCGGGGTCTCAAAATTTTTAGGAAATCGGAATTCCGACCCCAAAAATGCCGGAAATCGGAACTCCGGGGTCTCAAAATTTTTAGGAAATCGGAATTCCGACCCCAAAAATGCCGGAAATCGGAACTCCGGGGTCTCAAAATTTTTAGGAAATCGGAATTCCGATCCCAAAAATGCCGGAAATCGGAACTCCGGGGTCTCAAAATTTTTAGGAAATCGGAATTCCGACCCCAAAAATGCCGGAAATCGGAACTCCGGGGTCTCAAAATTTTTAGGAAATCGGAATTCCGAGGACTAAAAAAATTTCGGAAATCGGAACTCCGGGGTCTCAAAATTTTTAGGAAATCGGAATTCCGATCCCAAAAATGCCGGAAATCGGAACTCCGGGGTCTCAAAATTTTTAGGAAATCGGAATTCCGACCCCAAAAATGCCGGAAATCGGAACTCCGGGGTCTCAAAATTTTTAGGAAATCGGAATTCCGACCCCAAAAATGCCGGAAATCGGAACTCCGGGGTCTCAAAATTTTTAGGAAATCGGAATTCCGAGGACTAAAAAAATTTCGGAAATCGGAACTCCGGGGTCTCAAAATTTTTAGGAAATCGGAATTCCGATCCCAAAAATGCCGGAAATCGGAACTCCGGGGTCTCAAAATTTTTAGGAAATCGGAATTCCGACCCCAAAAATGCCGGAAATCGGAACTCCGGGGTCTCAAAATTTTTAGGAAATCGGAATTCCGACCCCAAAAATGCCGGAAATCGGAACTCCGGGGTCTCAAAATTTTTAGGAAATCGGAATTCCGACCCCAAAAATGCCGGAAATCGGAACTCCGGGGTCTCAAAATTTTTAGGAAATCGGAATTCCGACCCCAAAAATGCCGGAAATCGGAACTCCGGGGTCTCAAAATTTTTAGGAAATCGGAATTCCGACCCCAAAAATGCCGGAAATCGGAACTCCGGGGTCTCAAAATTTTTAGGAAATCGGAATTCCGACCCCAAAAATGCCGGAAATCGGAACTCCGGGGTCTCAAAATTTTTAGGAAATCGGAATTCCGAGGACTAAAAAAATTTCGGAAATCGGAACTCCGGAGTCTCAAAATTTTTAGGAAATCGGAATTCCGATCCCAAAAATGCCGGAAATCGGAACTCCGGGGTCTCAAAATTTTTAGGAAATCGGAATTCCGATCCCAAAAATGCCGGAAATCGGAACTCCGGGGTCTCAAAATTTTTAGGAAATCGGAATTCCGACCCCAAAAATGCCGGAAATCGGAACTCCGGGGTCTCAAAATTTTTAGGAAATCGGAATTCCGACCCCAAAAATGCCGGAAATCGGAACTCCGGGGTCTCAAAATTTTTAGGAAATCGGAATTCCGATCCCAAAAATGCCGGAAATCGGAACTCCGGGGTCTCAAAATTTTTAGGAAATCGGAATTCCGACCCCAAAAATGCCGGAAATCGGAACTCCGGGGTCTCAAAATTTTTAGGAAATCGGAATTCCGACCCCAAAAATGCCGGAAATCGGAACTCCGGGGTCTCAAAATTTTTAGGAAATCGGAATTCCGAGGACTAAAAAAATTTCGGAAATCGGAACTCCGGAGTCTCAAAATTTTTAGGAAATCGGAATTCCGATCCCAAAAATGCCGGAAATCGGAACTCCGGGGTCTCAAAATTTTTAGGAAATCGGAATTCCGATCCCAAAAATGCCGGAAATCGGAACTCCGGGGTCTCAAAATTTTTAGGAAATCGGAATTCCGACCCCAAAAATGCCGGAAATCGGAACTCCGGGGTCTCAAAATTTTTAGGAAATCGGAATTCCGACCCCAAAAATGCCGGAAATCGGAACTCCGGGGTCTCAAAATTTTTAGGAAATCGGAATTCCGACCCCAAAAATGCCGGAAATCGGAACTCCGGGGTCTCAAAATTTTTAGGAAATCGGAATTCCGATCCCAAAAATGCCGGAAATCGGAACTCCGGGGTCTCAAAATTTTTAGGAAATCGGAATTCCGACCCCAAAAATGCCGGAAATCGGAACTCCGGGGTCTCAAAATTTTTAGGAAATCGGAATTCCGATCCCAAAAATGCCGGAAATCGGTACTCCGGGGTCTCAAAATTTTTAGGAAATCGGAATTCCGACCCCAAAAATGCCGGAAATCGGAACTCCGGGGTCTCAAAATTTTTAGGAAATCGGAATTCCGATCCCAAAAATGCCGGAAATCGGAACTCCGGGGTCTCAAAATTTTTAGGAAATCGGAATTCCGACCCCAAAAATGCCGGAAATCGGAACTCCGGGGTCTCAAAATTTTTAGGAAATCGGAATTCCGAGGACTAAAAAAATTTCGGAAATCGGAACTCCGGAGTCTCAAAATTTTTAGGAAATCGGAATTCCGATCCCAAAAATGCCGGAAATCGGAACTCCGGGGTCTCAAAATTTTTAGGAAATCGGAATTCCGATCCCAAAAATGCCGGAAATCGGAACTCCGGGGTCTCAAAATTTTTAGGAAATCAGAATTCCGATCCCAAAAATGCCGGAAATCGGAACTCCGGGGTCTCAAAATTTTTAGGAAATCGGAATTCCGGGGTCTCAAAATTTTTAGGAAATCGGAATTCCGACCCCAAAAATGCCGGAAATCGGAACTCCGGGGTCTCAAAATTTTTAGGAAATCGGAATTCCGACCCCAAAAATGCCGGAAATCGGAACTCCGGGGTCTCAAAATTTTTAGGAAATCGGAATTCCGATCCCAAAAATGCCGGAAATCGGAACTCCGGGGTCTCAAAATTTTTAGGAAATCGGAATTCCGACCCCAAAAATGCCGGAAATCGGAACTCCGGGGTCTCAAAATTTTTAGAAAATCGGAATTCCGATCCCAAAAATGCCGGAAATCGGAACTCCGGGGTCTCAAAATTTTTAGGAAATCGGAATTCCGACCCCAAAAATGCCGGAAATCGGAACTCCGGGGTCTCAAAATTTTTAGGAAATCGGAATTCCGAGGACTAAAAAAAATTTCGGAAATCGGAACTCCGGGGTCTCAAAATTTTTAGGAAATCGGAATTCCGATCCCAAAAATGCCGGAAATCGGAACTCCGGGGTCTCAAAATTTTTAGGAAATCGGAATTCCGGGGTCTCAAAATTTTTAGGAAATCGGAATTCCGACCCCAAAAATGCCGGAAATCGGAACTCCGGGGTCTCAAAATTTTTAGGAAATCGGAACTCCGGGGTCTCAAAATTTTTAGGAAATCGGAATTCCGGGGTCTCAAAATTTTTAGGAAATCGGAATTCCGACCCCAAAAATGCCGGAAATCGGAACTCCGGGGTCTCAAAATTTTTAGGAAATCGGAATTCCGACCCCAAAAATGCCGGAAATCGGAACTCCGGGGTCTCAAAATTTTTAGGAAATCGGAATTCCGATCCCAAAAATGCCGGAAATCGGAACTCCGGGGTCTCAAAATTTTTAGGAAATCGGAATTCCGATCCCAAAAATGCCGGAAATCGGAACTCCGGGGTCTCAAAATTTTTAGGAAATCGGAATTCCGACCCCAAAAATGCCGGAAATCGGAACTCCGGGGTCTCAAAATTTTTAGGAAATCGGAATTCCGATCCCCAAAAATGCCGGAAATCGGAACTCCGGGGTCTCAAAATTTTTAGGAAATCGGAATTCCGACCCCAAAAATGCCGGAAATCGGAACTCCGGGGTCTCAAAATTTTTAGGAAATCGGAATTCCGATCCCAAAATGCCGGAAATCGGAACTCCGGGGTCTCAAAATTTTTAGGAAATCGGAATTCCGATCCCCAAAAATGCCGGAAATCGGAACTCCGGGGTCTCAAAATTTTTAGGAAATCGGAATTCCGATCCCCAAAAATGCCGGAAATCGGAACTCCGGGGTCTCAAAATTTTTAGGAAATCGGAATTCCGACCCCCAAAAATGCCGGAAATCGGAACTCCGGGGTCTCAAAATTTTTAGGAAATCGGAATTCCGATCCCAAAAATGCCGGAAATCGGAACTCCGGGGTCTCAAAATTTTTAGGAAATCGGAATTCCGACCCCAAAAATGCCGGAAATCGGAACTCCGGGGTCTCAAAATTTTTATGAAATCGGAATTCCGACCCCAAAAATGCCGGAAATCGGAACTCCGGGGTCTCAAAATTTTTAGGAAATCGGAATTCCGACCCCAAAAATGCCGGAAATCGGAACTCCGGGGTCTCAAAATTTTTAGGAAATCGGAATTCCGACCCCAAAAATGCCGGAAATCGGAACTCCGGGGTCTCAAAATTTTTAGGAAATCGGAATTCCGACCCCAAAAATGCCGGAAATCGGAACTCCGGGGTCTCAAAATTTTTAGGAAATCGGAATTCCGACCCCAAAAATGCCGGAAATCGGAACTCCGGGGTCTCAAAATTTTTAGGAAATCGGAATTCCGAGGACTAAAAAAATTTCGGAAATCGGAATTCCGACCCCAAAAATGCCGGAAATCGGAACTCCGGGGTCTCAAAATTTTTAGGAAATCGGAATTCCGACCCCAAAAATGCCGGAAATCGGAACTCCGGGGTCTCAAAATTTTTAGGAAATCGGAATTCCGACCCCAAAAATGCCGGAAATCGGAACTCCGGGGTCTCAAAATTTTTAGGAAATCGGAATTCCGATCCCAAAAATGCCGGAAATCGGAACTCCGGGGTCTCAAAATTTTTAGGAAATCGGAATTCCGACCCCAAAAATGCCGGAAATCGGAACTCCGGGGTCTCAAAATTTTTAGGAAATCGGAATTCCGATCCCAAAAATGCCGGAAATCGGAACTCCGGGGTCTCAAAATTTTTAGGAAATCGGAATTCCGACCCCAAAAATGCCGGAAATCGGAACTCCGGGGTCTCAAAATTTTTAGGAAATCGGAATTCCGATCCCAAAAATGCCGGAAATCGGAACTCCGGGGTCTCAAAATTTTTAGGAAATCGGAATTCCGACCCCAAAAATGCCGGAAATCGGAACTCCGGGGTCTCAAAATTTTTATGAAATCGGAATTCCGACCCCAAAAATGCCGGAAATCGGAACTCCGGGGTCTCAAAATTTTTAGGAAATCGGAATTCCGACCCCAAAAATGCCGGAAATCGGAACTCCGGGGTCTCAAAATTTTTAGGAAATCGGAATTCCGACCCCAAAAATGCCGGAAATCGGAACTCCGGGGTCTCAAAATTTTTAGGAAATCGGAATTCCGACCCCAAAAATGCCGGAAATCGGAACTCCGGGGTCTCAAAATTTTTAGGAAATCGGAATTCCGACCCCAAAAATGCCGGAAATCGGAACTCCGGGGTCTCAAAATTTTTAGGAAATCGGAATTCCGAGGACTAAAAAAATTTCGGAAATCGGAATTCCGACCCCAAAAATGCCGGAAATCGGAACTCCGGGGTCTCAAAATTTTTAGGAAATCGGAATTCCGACCCCAAAAATGCCGGAAATCGGAACTCCGGGGTCTCAAAATTTTTAGGAAATCGGAATTCCGACCCCAAAAATGCCGGAAATCGGAACTCCGGGGTCTCAAAATTTTTAGGAAATCGGAATTCCGAGGACTAAAAATTTTTAGGAAATCGGAATTCCGACCCCAAAAATGCCGGAAATCGGAACTCCGGGGTCTCAAAATTTTTAGGAAATCGGAATTCCGACCCCAAAAATGCCGGAAATCGGAACTCCGGGGTCTCAAAATTTTTAGGAAATCGGAATTCCGACCCCAAAAATGCCGGAAATCGGAACTCCGGGGTCTCAAAATTTTTAGGAAATCGGAATTCCGACCCCAAAAATGCCGGAAATCGGAACTCCGGGGTCTCAAAATTTTTAGGAAATCGGAATTCCGACCCCAAAAATGCCGGAAATCGGAACTCCGGGGTCTCAAAATTTTTAGGAAATCGGAATTCCGACCCCAAAAATGCCGGAAATCGGAACTCCGGGGTCTCAAAATTTTTAGGAAATCGGAATTCCGAGGACTAAAAAAATTTCGGAAATCGGAACTCCGGGGTCTCAAAATTTTTAGGAAATCGGAATTCCGATCCCAAAAATGCCGGAAATCGGAACTCCGGGGTCTCAAAATTTTTAGGAAATCGGAATTCCGAGGACTAAAAAAATTTCGGAAATCGGAACTCCGGGGTCTCAAAATTTTTAGAAAATCGGAATTCCGACCCCAAAAATGCCGGAAATCGGAACTCCGGGGTCTCAAAATTTTTAGGAAATCGGAATTCCGATCCCAAAAATGCCGGAAATCGGAACTCCGGGGTCTCAAAATTTTTAGGAAATCGGAATTCCGATCCCAAAAATGCCGGAAATCGGAACTCCGGGGTCTCAAAATTTTTAGGAAATCGGAATTCCGACCCCAAAAATGCCGGAAATCGGAACTCCGGGGTCTCAAAATTTTTAGGAAATCGGAATTCCGATCCCAAAATGCCGGAAATCGGGAACTCCGGGGTCTCAAAATTTTTAGGAAATCGGAATTCCGACCCCAAAAATGCCGGAAATCGGAACTCCGGGGTCTCAAAATTTTTAGGAAATCGGAATTCCGACCCCAAAAATGCCGGAAATCGGAACTCCGGGGTCTCAAAATTTTTAGAAAATCGGAATTCCGACCCCAAAAATGCCGGAAATCGGAACTCCGGGGTCTCAAAATTTTTAGGAAATCGGAATTCCGATCCCAAAAATGCCGGAAATCGGAACTCCGGGGTCTCAAAATTTTTAGGAAATCGGAATTCCGATCCCAAAAATGCCGGAAATCGGAACTCCGGGGTCTCAAAATTTTTAGGAAATCGGAATTCCGACCCCAAAAATGCCGGAAATCGGAACTCCGGGGTCTCAAAATTTTTAGGAAATCGGAATTCCGATCCCAAAATGCCGGAAATCGGAACTCCGGGGTCTCAAAATTTTTAGGAAATCGGAATTCCGACCCCAAAAATGCCGGAAATCGGAACTCCGGGGTCTCAAAATTTTTAGGAAATCGGAATTCCGACCCCAAAAATGCCGGAAATCGGAACTCCGGGGTCTCAAAATTTTTAGGAAATCGGAATTCCGATCCCAAAAATGCCGGAAATCGGAACTCCGGGGTCTCAAAATTTTTAGGAAATCGGAATTCCGATCCCAAAAATGCCGGAAATCGGAACTCCGGGGTCTCAAAATTTTTAGGAAATCGGAATTCCGACCCCAAAAATGCCGGAAATCGGAACTCCGGGGTCTCAAAATTTTTAGGAAATCGGAATTCCGACCCCAAAAATGCCGGAAATCGGAACTCCGGGGTCTCAAAATTTTTAGGAAATCGGAATTCCGATCCCAAAAATGCCGGAAATCGGAACTCCGGGGTCTCAAAATTTTTAGGAAATCGGATTCCGCCCATCCCTGGTCTGGACTAGAGATCTTTTAAAATAACGGCAATTTTTTAAGATTTTAAGAAGTGTGCCTTTGTGGCACAGCGATAGATTGGCCACAAAACGATCAAAAAGGCACATTCGCCGATCCGTTTCCTATCCATCCCGATTAGTGTAATATGAACAGCAAAACAAAATGTTCTTTTTATGATTTCCGAGATCAGAACAAGAGCATGATCAGTCCCATTTTTCTTGGTCACTAAAAACTGACCCGAAGTGACGTCATGTCTTTGAATGGCAATCCCTTCCACCAATTTGTCGGGAAATATTCTTGGCCGCCCAAAAGGCTTTTGTTCATCACGAAGCCGTAGCTGTACTCGGTCAGTGCAATGATAAAGTCTGCGTGCCGAGTGCCGTTCCCTTTCGGCAGATACACATTAACCATTTCCTTCTTAGATAACTTTAAAAAAAACAAAAATTTCGCCACAAATTTTGTAATCAAAATTTTTTACCCCATTCATTTCGATGGTTGCATTTTGCCCAGACGAAATTATAAATGTCATCAGTGCGGTTTTGCCTACAATTTCAGCAAATTTGTGTAATAAAAATGTCAATCGAATTAAAAAATGCCAAATTAACAACAAAAAAAACCCATATTATTTTGGTTTATTTTTGTAATTCCCACAAATTGTTCAGAGAACCCACGACAAAAGGTCGACACGCGCAAAGTATAAATTAGGGTTGGACAAAACCGGATATTATCCAGCCCCCCGGATAACGGTTCCACCGGTTCCTCGACACCCGGATACCGGTACCGGGTAGTAATTTTTGGCCGAATATTCGTCCGGATACCGTATAATTTCCAATTTTTAAAATTACTAATTCAAATTTTAAAAAATCCAAATTTTCACGTATTTTCTCCAAAAAAGTTAACCAAATGCAAAATAAACGAATAAAAAACTAGGGCCGTATTTGGCCTTGGATTTCGTTGTAGGTGGGTCTGGCGGCGCCACAGACGCCGTCGGAAATATTTTGAATTTTTGACTCAAATGTAACAAAAGCTTTTAAAAGCTTAGAGCTTTCGCATAACATCTTGTTTGTTTGATTTGGTTGAGTTTAAAAAAAGTTATAGCATTTCAATCGTTGGCATAGCGCTAACACCATCAAAACACTTCTCTCGGGAAAAATACCACCATTAGGGGTGCTTAACCCGCCCGGATCCAACCCCCGGATACCGGGTATCCCGGATCCTCGACACCCGGATACCGGTCTCGAATAATTTGCCCAAAACACCCGAATACCGGTCCCGGTTCCGAATACCCGATCTTGTCCAACCCTAGTATAAATATTTAAAGAGAGTCGGTCATTTGTCGCCCTTTGCCAAGTCGACGTTTTGTCCCATTTTCGCGGAGTTACTTCGCACACTAATTACTTACTCAAATCCAGAAACTCGAAGCTAATGCTATCATTGACAGCATTTCCATCGATTAGCATTTGGATCCGGATCAGCCGGTTAGCTTTCAGATTGTTCTTCAATGGCATTTCCATAGTTGCGTTGGCAATGCACTTTGCTTTTGGTCCTCCGATTCCGGTTGATGGCTCTTTCGGGTCCTTTGGCTCTCCATCGGTCGGGCGGATGAACTTTTTTGTTTACAAAATTAGCATCTGATCAGGCTTAATCAAAATATACCCAAGCTTCCATGGTGCAGCTGCAGGTGCGGTTAACGTACAGCTCCACTTCGTGGTCCATCCACGGCAACATGTCCAGGCCCAACGTCCAAAATCCGACGAAATCCTTCAAATGTGCACCCTTTGGAGCCAATTGCTTGTACTGTTCGGCCTTTTCGATATCAAGATCAACGCGTTGCCCTGAAAAACAAAAAATAAATCAAAAATCATTTTAAAAATTTACCATCGACCGTGACATAGGCGGAAAATTCATTTTCATTGCCAAAATGGATGATAAATTGGCGTTCAGCGTCCGGCATTTCAAAACTAAATGCCATGTTTGGGATTAGAACATTCTCTACCGTATACCCCCGGCGATAGAGGGTACTGTATGGAATTGGCGATACCCACCCAACACTGAAATTGTTTGGTTTTCGGGGACTGACCCGGAAGTTCCCATACCGTATTATAAGGTAACGAGCGGGTACCGTAATCGGATTCCAGAACTGTTATCCAAAACAATTCTCATTGCTCGTCATACCTTTGTTCTTCTTCTTCAAGAAGCGATGTGCTCAGCTTCATGATGACTTTTCCATTCGATTTCTCGGTGTGGACTTTGATGCCGTGCCATGAAACGTTCAATTTGCCCGCGCAATATTTCGCCAAAGAATTCTGTAAATTCTTTTGAAAATCCCAAATTTATCCAAAGCCCCAAACTCCATACATTGACGGCGTTGTCCACGTTGAACAGCTCGGAGTTCACTGACAAGCCATTCATGCTGTGCACGTTGTCCACGGTCCGGGTTGCCAGCGAGCCGAGATAGCAGATGATCAGTCTAAGCAATTTTTGGAATTTTCGATTTTTAGGAAATTTTCGATCAAACCCATCGTCACAACTTCCGCCCGTTCGCGGGAGACGAAATTCGATTCCAAACGTTTTCGATTCCTCGTACGGGAAGCATTGGTCCAGCAGAGCGACGGGGATCGTGGAGCAGTTCTTACCAAGCCCGGTCAATCGAGTCCTATTAAAAAAATATAAAATTAATTAAAATAACAAAAATCCTTACGGGGTTGTTTCCTGTTGCGCTTGCGCGGCATGGAAAATCATCCAAAAGCAGAAAATACTCAAAGAAAAATTGGTTTTAGCAACCATTTTGTTGTTATTTTTGACTAAATTAATTAAATTTTCACATTCATTTTCTTTGGAATTTTTATAATTTAAGTAAAAATGAATCGCTAAACGACTAAATCGGAGAGCTCAATCCGACCAAATGGCGAAATGCGATGAATGAATGGACGAATGGATGAACGACTGGACGAACGAATGGATGATTCAGTGTTGGGGAAAAATAAAATAAATTTCCGATGGAAATTTATTTTTTATATCAAATGGACCACAGAGTTAAGTTATGGTAATTGGAATTGTAACTGTGCTCCCCTCCTCCCCCCCCCCCCCCCCCTCCCCCCACCCCCCCCCCCCCCCCCCCCCTCCCCCCCCTCCTTTCAAGAACGGCCAAGAAATCATCGAGATCTATCTGAGCTTCATCGGGCGGCAGCGTAGCTCAGTCGAGAGAGCACCCAACCGGACATTGGAAGACTCCGGATCGTTCCCGGGCTGCTCCTCCACCGATGTCAATTTGGCGGGAACATCGATGATTCAATAATAGCAGACCTTTTTAAACCAACTATGAAGCTTCTCATCCCGTGACTTGCCTTCCTAAAACTTTTGAGAAGGTATATTATTATTAGGGAGTGTAATTATATGCACATAAAATCTTGAAATATGCGCATAAAATATACACCAAAAATTGCAAAATATGCACATAAATTTTGAAAATAAGCCGAATTTAAAAAATTTCCATTTTTTGGTGGCAGAAATTTTAGTCGCGAAAAAATCAATTTTTAGGGGTGCATTTTTTGAAAAATTTTAAAAAATCGATCCTTACTATTAGGGATTATTTTTCGTTTTTATTGCATTTTTGTTAAGGAATTTTTAAAAATGGCGAAATATGGATAAAAGTGGCGAAAAATGCCAAAATTTGCACATAAATCGTGAAATGTGCAAAATATGCACATGGAAATGCGTTCTAGAAGCTTCAAACCAAGCTGAAAACATGTTTTTCGTGCGTTTTAGACCGTTCCGAGTTCAGGAAAAAAATATGCATGTGCATATAATTACACTCCCTAATTATTATATTTGCCAAATTGATTTGGAGAAGATAGCTACCCGATTTGGAATAGTAAAATGTGTGGCTAAAAAAGCCCGTTTTGAAAGGAGAGAGAAGGTGTTTTCGATTGTCTTCTTTCGTTTCGATTTCGAAAATCGAAAGAGAAATTCTTTTAAATTTTTTCTAAAGTGTGATAGCCAGGGATGGGATTTTTAGGCTCGAAAAATCTCGAAATAGGCGTCTAAATAGGTCTGAAAAAAGTGCCAAAATAGGCTCCAAAACCCAAGCTCATAAGCAAAAATAGGGTGCTAGGTCGTTTCGCAAAATCCGCCACTATGCAAAATCATCATACATATTATTAAATTATAATATTAAAAAAGTATATAAAAATTAGAGCCCGGATTTTTGAAAAACCCCGGATCAGGATCAGGATTTCGGAAATGACCAGGATCAGGATTTACCAGGATAAAAATTCTGGTTTTCAGGATATCCTGATCCTGGTACGTTTTGCGGACCAGGATCAGGATTTTTACAATTGAAATTGTTTGTAAAATTGACCAAGCCTCTAGTATTTTTCAAAATTTTGAAATAACTCATCGGCGATAAAATTTTCCTAATTTTTTCTCCGTTGTTTTTTCCTAGTTTATAAGGATTGGCACACTTTAAGCAGAGAAATGTTTTTTTTTAAATTCATTTTTAAAGAGTTTGCAAACTTTTGGGGGGGGGGGGTGGTCGGCGGTGCCGATAGGCGCCGCCGAGTGAATTTTGACTCAATTTGTTAACGATTTGGAACCAAAATTTTAAAAATTTTTTGAAGATTATTTAACAAGATTTCTTAAGAAAATTGGTCCAATCTTACAAAACAAAAAAAGTCCCCCCCCTCCCCAACATTTGACAAAGTTATGATTTTTAAATAGTCGGTGACTTCGTCCAACCAAAAAAATAAAAATTCCAAAAAGTTGCAATTGCTATAAGAAAAATAAAAAAAAATTAAAGCTAAAACTTTTTAATAAAAAAAATGTATTTTCAATTATTTTTACTTGTTTCGCCCAAGTAAGTCGATGGCCTAGTTGGTCCCCTTCTTTGCGAACCCGCTTGTGTGCAGACACTTTTTTATTGGTTTTCCCCGCTACTCAAACAGGCATCCCCTCGTTAATAAGATTTTAAATAAATACTAATATTTTTTAATTAAAAAAATGCGCGCAAAAAAAGAATAGATACAAGAATTTTTGAAACAAATTCATCATGTCTTTGGAATTTTACCACTTTATATAAACATCAATGGTGGAGGAAACAAATTTGAGAAATTTTTTTTAATTGTTTCCGTTTTAAAAAAATATTTTTGATGTCAATTTCGATAAAATTTTGACTTTTTAGACAGCAAAATTGAATAACTATTATAAATGTATTTATTACTTTGTTAAAAGTTGAATAATCATAAGTATTTTAATGTCATAATTTAAGAAAAAAATAGAGCAATTTTTTATTCCATATATATTTCTTAAAATTTTGAAAATTCAAAGTCAGAAATTTTTGAAAAATTCCAATAGAAGTGTTGGTCAAATTTCGTTAATTTTAAAGCAATTTTTCTTAACAACCATTGTTGCTTACGCCAACCCCCCCCCCCCTCTCTCAAATTTTTCTGTAGAAATTTTTTCGCTTCAAAAAGTTTTTGGGGATTTTCTGTTGTGATTTGTGATGTGGGGTTAAGTCAAACATGACGAGAAATTAACAAACATTTTTTTCACAAATTACAAAATCGTCTTCACTAAGGCTGTCGGTTCCAACCAGAACCGAACTGAAACCGAACTCAAAACCGGCATTTTTTCAGTCGGTTATCGGTTTTGGTTCGGTTAACCATCGGTTAACCGACAGCCTTAGTACAATATTGTTACTTTTTTGGTCGTTAAGGTCCCGAGCAAAATCACTTCGCACTTTGAACGTTTGAAAAAGGAAGTGCAAGAACAGGAGGAAGCTGAAACCATTTTAATTCGGAAATGGTCCGACAGAATTGTTCATTTCTTTTTTATGACGACCCAGATCTTAAAAAGCTTTTCTGCAAGGCCTATCCAAATCTCCAGGTTTCTACGAATCAATAACATCTAATTATATAATTATTAAGGTTTTTGCTCGAACACATTTTAGGGAACAGCAATTACCAGGGCAGCTTCAAAAATTGTTGAAGAAATCGTGAAAAATCTTGGATCAAAATATTTTGCTATTACTTCCGATGGCTGGCAAAACATTACGAAAAGCCCCGCACTTTTACTGTTCGCTCTGCTCCCGATCAACTCGCCGATTTCACAAAATTAAAGTTCGAAACTCTTAAGGAGTTGTGCGAAATATTGAAACCGTTTGGCTTGCTGACAAAAAAACTCTCAGAAGAGCAAAGCACTAGAGCCCGGAATTTTGAAAAAACCTGGACCTGGATCTGGATCTGGATTTTGGAAATGACCTGGATCTGGATTTTCTGGATTAAAAATCCAGAAAAAATCCAGATCCAGAAAAATCCAGAGTCGTGGAGAATACCTGGATTTCTGGATCTGGATCCAGAAAAATCCAGGTCTGGATCCAGATCCAGTCCGGGCTCTACAAAGCACAGCGTCATCAATCATTCCTGCATTCAAAAATCTCCAGGAATTTTTGTGGAGGCAGTCTACTTTCGGGGGCATTAAAATGTTGCCAAAAATTCTATCGGAAATGTTGCAAGGATCGATCTCTGCGAGATTTGGCAAAATTCTAATGTTTCATGCCCTTTAACTTGCGTTGATTCAGTTGTTGACATAGCAACGGAAGTTTACGAAGATTTGATGATTGGAAACGAACTGGACATCTTTGGTGATGAAACCCAAAGCGATGAAGAAGAATGTAATTATAAATTGAAAAGTTTTTAGAAATAGTATATTTAGATTCGATTTACTCAAATAATCGTCCAAAATCACCAGGTAAAACATCTCAGGCGTCAACAGATTCAACCGCACAACTCTTGGCAACAATTAAGGTCCGATCAAATAGTTGATTTTGAATTGAATATTATGATAGGTGGAATGGCGAATTTCAATCAATCGAAAAGACGGACCCAAATGAATGTGACCCGTTTGCGTTTTGGAAACTTTATTCTACCAAATTTCCAACTCTCACAAAAGCAGCACAAGCATTGCTGGCCATTCCAGCTACTTCGGTCTCGTCAGAACGTCTATTCTCGAAGGCAGGTCTGATCTACGCTAACACATTGCGTAACAAGTAATGCATTGCCTTCAATATTTTTTTTAAGGTTGAGTGAGGGAAAGTTCAAGAAATTTTACAAATTAAAGCGAATTTGTCAATTTCCGCTGAAATTACAGGATTATGAAGATGATGATGATTCGCATGGCGGAGTTGAGGAGTTAGAAATTTGAATTGTTTTATTGTTATCTAATTTAAATGCATTTTACTTGCAAAAAATAAAGCTTTAATTGAAAGAATCCCAAAAATTGCATTTTTTTTTTAAATGCACCCTAAAAATTGATTTTTTCCATCCCCGTACGGGGATCCCCGTTCCCCGGTTTGCTCATCCCCGAAAACGAAGATCCCCGTAAGTGAAGCGATGATAGCATGCGATAACGTCTGGGTGAGATATTCCTCCCTCGAGAGTCTAATCCGTCGTTCTTCCCATTCTTCTTCTTTCTCCAATTTAGAAAACCCTTAAAAACCCATCATTTTATCCTGCTCAAGTTGGCGGACGAGGGGTCGGCGGTCCCAATAGGCGCCGCCTAGAAAATCATAAATTTTTTAAGAAAACTTGTGCGAAACTTGTGAAAAATCAAAACAATGTATTCGAAAATTTATGTTTTTTTCGTGCAGTTTTAAATGGGCTGGGCCCCCGACCTCGTCCACGACCCCGCAAATTTAGGTCATTTTTCGAGGGCTTCCACGACCCCGTCCCCGACAGTTCAAACGCCGCAAACCCCGACACCCGAGTACCCACCCCGACAGTCCCACCCCCGAAAAACCCTGACCCCGCAATTAACACCGACGTCGAGGGCCCAAACCTAGTTTTAAATATATGTTTTTAGGTGCCGATAAGCCAGCCTAGAAAATTTTAAATTCCAACCAAAATTAAAAATCGGTGAAGCTTTTAGAAATGGGAGGGGGAGAAAATTTAAAATTACAAAACAAAAGGGTCTTCCCTAAACTGAAGCGTAAAAAACGACTGCTGTCCCAGAGTCTTGTCCGCCGACCTCATCAACTCGAAATCTCCTCGCCCCCGCCACCGTTGCATTTTACCTCGGGGGTTGCGACAAATTTTTTGTTCAACGGGCGTGAATTGGATCCGCTTGCGAAGTCTGAATTTCGTTGTCAGAACAACTCTACGTATATATAAACTCAAAAAGCGTAGCTCTAAAGTTGGGAAGGAATTGGATTGAAATTTATTAGGCCATTGATGAACGATCGTTCATTAACACATGAATTTAAGGTTAAAAGACAGAATACTTAACAAATGTGATTCTATTTATGATTGACGCAGCGCTCTTCTGGCTGGCACTTCACTTCCACTTCAGTCCCAGCTGCCAATTTGATCTCTTCGAGCTCGACCTGTGCAACATAATTTTTCTTGCAAAATTTCGATTAACCTCTCCCTGTGTACCGTAATGACTTGAATGTCGATGTTACGAATGGATGGATCAACGGGATATTTAAGCACTTTCTGGTTTACGTCCATTTCTTTGCCGTCCAATTTCATATAAAATTCACTGTTTGTTACGCGAATTTCGAATAAGTAATGCATTTTCTGCACAATTTTTGGGTCCATAGCAAAGGTGTAACTTTGGTTTTGTTCTGGCACCAACCAAGTTTGCGCCGGCCAAGACTTGATAAAATAAGGAATTATAATGCAGGTTCCGAAATGTGCTTTGTTTTTAAAGATTTGTACTTTATTTGGGGTACGCGTCCTTTTTTGTCCTTTATTTGAGATTTTTGGAATTTTTTGAAGAATTTTTGTTTAAATTTTGAATAAATTTTTAGACAGATGGCCAAATTAACATTTTTTAACTTTTTGAGTTTTCGCTTATAAAATGTAAATTGTTAGAAGTATAGGGTCCAGAATCCCGGTCTAAAATCCCGGGCCAAATTTTTGCCCCACGAAAACCGAGTCCCTTCAGCCCTCCGCTCTTCCATACCTCCCCCCCCCGCCCCCCCTCTGCAATTTACCAAAAAAAATCCGAAACCCAAAATCCTAAAAATCTGAAACGATTTTAAATCCGAAAAGCCAAAAATCCCGGTATTTCCGAAATATCCGAAACCCGAAATCCGAAATTTTTTTCAATGGAATTTTTTGCATTTTTGATTTTAAAAAAGATTTTTTTCTATATTATTGGCAAAATCCAAGGACAAAAAATTTCACAATTTTGCCGATTTTCGATTTTCAAAAATGCAAGTTTTTTGTTGCAAAAAAAATCTGCTTTAGTAGGGGGGGGGGGGGGGGGGGGGGGGGGCGGGGGTGGCGGTGCCGATAGGCGCCGCCGGGGAAATTTTTCGAAAATTTTAACGAATTTGTTAAAAAAATTGGTTCAAAAAAATACCGATTCGTGTCTTTTTTCTCTAACCTTATTCCTTTCACCGTACTCTCTCGTCGAAAAAATGTGGGCGGGTGGTGGGGAAGGGCTTTTGATTGATACTAATTGCAATTAGATAGACTTAGTATAAGCAAAGTTAGCGCAGAAGGTGCAAGTTTTCCGGGAAGCAAACCACTTTTCAACTATACAACATTTTTAATAGTCTACAGAATACGAAGAATTTATTACCATTTGACAGCAATTAGTCTGAAGAAACTTTTTTCAAAAGAAAGCTAAGCTTTTAGAGCTGTTTAAAAAAAGTTAGAACGAAAAACTCGAAATTTCCTGGTGACCAATTTTCCTTGGTGACCAATTTTCGGTGACCAATTTTCCGGTGACCAATTTTCCGGTGACCAATTTTCGGTGACCAATTTTCCGGTGACCAATTTTCCGGTCACCGATTTTCCGTTCACCTCAAATTTTGGTAAATTGCAGGGGGGGGGGAAGGTATGGAAGAGCGGAGGACGGAAGGGACTCGGTTTTCGTGGGGCAAACTTTATTTTTTTTTAAAGGATGTCCTTTATTTTTATTTTGGACTTATCGGAACCTGGTTAAAATATAGTTACTGGTAAAAATTATTAAACAACTAAATATATTTTAAAAAACCAAATTATTTGCTGAATAAGAAAATGTAACTCACGAAAAAGCTGTTGAACGAGAGCATGCTGTTGTGCAACTTTATCTGCAGCACTGTCGTTCCAACTGAGCAAAAAAAGTATTTTAATTAGAGAAAGGACTTGAGGACCGATCGAGAAGCTCTAAAAATCTTGTATCTCGAAGATCTTGAAAAAATTTGTTCGTTCGAGAATCTCAAAAAATCTCGCGAGATTTTTCGAGATTTTCTTGTTTTTTTTGATAGTGAATTTTCAAAACTGAAATTATTATTCAATATTGTGAATCTTATTTTTATTTTTCTGGAAAGGAAAGGTCCGGCGGTGCAGACAGGCGCCGCCGGGAAAATTTTTTAAAGACATAACAGTTTATTAAAAAAAATTTCTCTAAAATAATGCAAATTCCGCCGAAAATACCCAAATGCTTCGGTTCCGGCCGGGACCAGAAAAACTGGGGCCGGGACCCAACATCCAACATTAGACTAGTCGAAAAAAACCACTAGGCCATCGATTTTGCCTAAGGGGTTCTTGTAAAAAAAGATTAAAATTTTTTGTTAAAAATTACGCAAGCTAACCGCCCTGTCATCGGCAAAACCTAAGACGTGCAGGGGATTCGGGAATTTTTAGCTTGGGTGGGATTCGAGAATGATTTTGAGACCAAAAATAGATTTTTGTAATTTGGAAATTTTTGAAAAATTGTTCGAATTAGGTACGGGGTTTGAAATCGGTAAAAATGGATGTCAGATTTATAGTCTACACCCCTAAGCCCCATAGAAACCTGTTTTACATGAGGTTTAATAATCACTGACGCATTTTCCACTGACGCATTTTCCGCACGCCGAACTAGCTAAGTAGAGAATTGAGAAGACCGTCTTCGGGGCGGGGCGGAAAAGATCGGTCTCCACTTTAAAGAGAGGAGGTCGTCTTGCTCGTGTCAGAAAAATGATGACTTTTTGGTTTCTCGGTCTCGGTCTCGAGTCTCGCTTCTCGGTAAATTTCAATTCCCGAGCTTCCCTAGCGATAAGGTTGTCAGAGTCGGAGTAATCGCAATCAGCAGACGACACATCACCGAGCTGCGAATAATCCCATCATAAAAGTGCTGCCGCTATTCACTAGTTTCAGAATTAGAGTTGGCCGGGACCGGGACCGGGATTAGGTAGTAGTCATCCAGATATTTCAAAATTTTAAATCCAAAATTCAATTACTAGAATGCCACTGTTTTAGGTGTGATTTTCTCTGCTTATCAAATCCCGGTTTTTTAAATTCTCAATCCCGGTCCCGGTTTTTCCCAAAAATCCCGGTCCCGGCCAACTCTAATTCTGTTTTTCCCAAAAATCCCGGTCCCGGTCCCGGCCAACTCTAATTAAAAGTACTTTTTTCCTTAATTTTCAAAATTTGACCCGGTTCAAAAACCGGTTTAAAGGTCGAGCCCGCTAATATTTGTGGTTGTTCTATCGTTTTAGCACCTAAGAAAATCCATAAACCAGTTTTGGGTGCTCAATAGTCAAAAAAAATATTAAAAATCATAGATTTTCAAAATCTTAGATGTTGTCAGATCTAAAAAATATTGTCAGATTCGTGATCAGCACCCTTAAAAACCCCATATATGATGTTTTCAGCTGATTTGGGGAGGGGGTCGCAAAACAGGAAAGTACCGCTTAATCTTGGTCTAAGCTAAGCTTAGGCCTAAGCCTAACAAACCCCAGCTGCTAAGCTAGGCTTAATCTTAGCTTCAATACTGGCCTGAATCCGCAATCGTGGTGGGCTTCGGACTGATAGCCGCCAAACTTGATTTTTGGAAAAATTTGAATTTTCGACAAATGTTCGAATTCGGGTCCGCGGTTTGGTCGAAACAGAAGTCAGAATCGGATTCTTCGACCCCAAAAACCTTCAGAAACATGTTTTACATGAGGTTTAATAATCACTGACGCATTTTCCACTGACGCATTTTCCGCACGCGGGCAGGGGGACATTTTGCCCGATTTTCTGGACATTTTGTCCGGTTTTTCTTAGGTTTTTCACCTAAAATTCTAGTAAAATTGAACCGAGATCGTGAATCTCGATACTTTTTCGATCTTCAATCGAGATTTCGATCGAGAATCTCGAAAAATCTCGACCCAGATTTACCGAGTACCTCGACCGAGATTACGATCGAGAATCTTGTTAGGTCCTTTCTCTAATTTTAATAACATTTATTTTGTCACTGAATTGTTGAAATAAGCCGCAAAAGTTAAATTTTTGCTCACAAATTTTGTGAACTTCGAGCGCCTCGTTTAAGAAGTTGATGCACACTTCGGAGTCCGACTTCAGTTCCCCTTCCAACGTCATGTTCACAAAGACGGAATAATTGTCCACTTCCCCTTCTTTTTTGATCACTTGCGTGAATTGGATGCGCTTCCATAGTAGGGGGAAAAGTTCTTGTGTGTTCGAATAATATTCAAACTGCCCTTCCCCAGAAGAAGCTTTCTCCACACGAGTTTGGAGCGTATCAATAGACGAGCCATTTGCCTGCACCTAAAAAGTAACTGGGTTAGCAAGCATTCTCTTTCATTACCTTACAGTAATATGGTCAATGGCCCATGCTTGAATAGACGTCGTAAAGCCGGTTCTGGGCTCGAAATAAGCGTAACTTGGACATACATATACCCAAGCTGCTGAGTCACTTCTGCCGCAATAGATATGGTTGGCAATAAAAAATTCCAAATTCAATGACTTGTATGTAGTTTCCAAATTTGATGGTTTCTTTGGTGACAAATACAATGTTCTGCTGATTCCCGTGGCGCATTGTTGCCACTCGTTTTGCTTCAATTGAAAAAAAAAATGTATTTTTGGTACAAAGTTTGATTTAGTTGATTTTATTTAAGATACTCATTAGTAGGGAATGGGGTTCATATGCACTAAAAACTTGAGCATTAAACACGCTAATTTTGTCATGTAGTCAGTCCTTGCTCTTCCAAAACGTTAGTTCATAACAGGCTCTAATGTTGCAAAAATTTGGATTTTTCGTATCATTTAAATTTTTTACAAAAATTAGCCTATTTTTTAAACTTGACCCCAAGTTGGCTTTTAATATGGAAAATGCTGAATTTGTAAAAAATTTATAATTGGGGGAAATAAATTGAAAAAGCATGAAGACTTGGTTTGTTTTTCTGAAAATTTTAAAACCTTCGATAGGATTTGAATATTATAAAAATCCGACTGGTGATTTGTGCAAGTTTTTAGTGCATATAAATCCCATCCAGGGTGGCCACCTGTCAAACCCAAAAATCAGGATCAGCCTAAGCAAAAATCAGGAATATTATATATGAATTTAGTGCCAAAACTTTATTATGGTACTTTTTACCGTACTTGACTTAGTCCAGCAACCAGAATCACATAGGAAATGAAATCAATTTTTGGGTAAAATCGAAATCTGCACTCAAATTTTGTGTTACCCGAGACGGTGCCGATCAGGGTTGCCGCGGGTTGAGAAAAATGTCGGGTCGGCTTTCGGGTCTTCGGGTTGAAAATTTTTTTCTTCAAAAGCCAAAAATCAAAATTAGTAGGTAAAATCATAAATTGGTAAATAATAGGGCAAAACAACATTTTGTCTAAGTTTTATGCTGTTAAAGGCTTTTGGATGGGAGGGGGGACGGCGATGCCGATAAGCGCCGCCGAGAAAATTTTTGAATTTTTGACTCAATTTGTTAACAGATTTGCAACCAAAATTTTAAAATACGGCAATTTTTCTT
The DNA here is from genome assembly GCA_020449905.1 of Globodera pallida. Taxonomy (NCBI): domain Eukaryota; kingdom Metazoa; phylum Nematoda; class Chromadorea; order Rhabditida; family Heteroderidae; genus Globodera; species Globodera pallida. The sequence continues at coordinate 1,024,333 of JAIXHY010000016.1, forward strand.
TTATTTGATTTGTTTTATTCTAGGGTTGTCACACCGACCCCAACCCCGTCCCCGAATTTGGGTAACCCTGACCCCGACCCCGACAGTCCCGCCCCCGAAAAACCCCGACCCCTCAATTCTCAACCCCGCACGCGGGGTGACAACCCTATTTTATTCCATTGAAATTTTAGAGAAAAATTTCTAAATTTGAGGACAATTTTTATTTTTATTTTATTGGGGGAGGCTTTCGTTGAGAAAATTTCGAAGCAAATCTTTTAATTAACATAATTCAGCCCCTCCCCTTAACGAAAAATTGTGCAAAATTCTGCAGTTTTTAGACCAATTTTCTTAACAAATTCTGTCAAAATTTTCTCGGCGGCGCCTATCGGTACCGCCGAGCCCCCCTCCCCTCAAAACCCGGATCTCGGGTCGGGTTGAAAAGAAGCCGGGTTTCGGGTCACCCGCGGCTTAGATGACCACCCTGATCCCATCTCCACTCATTAGCATGAAAAAACAACTGTTACTTGGTGCAACTTATGCCGTGACTCGATTTGTCCAGTTTGCACATCAAATTTCATCAAGATCACCACATCATCTTTTTTGAATAATAATTATTCTCGATTTTTTTACGGCATAATTTCCTCTTACATATTTTTGAGCAATGCATTGAGTGGCGCGTGAAGTAAACATCAATGGTTTTGATATCAATTCCTACTTTACCGTCAATAACAACTTTATCACCATAGTTCAGCATATTTTTTAATTCCTTGGGGTATTGGCAGAAAATTATAAACATTCTTATTAAAATTAGAGCTCGACGGGAAAGGGGATGCCTGCGGGAAAAGTACGGGATTCCCGGGCCCGTTAAATTTGAAATTCCCATTTTTCCATTCTCGTAGCCGCTAAATTTGAAATACCCGTCCTTTGCCCGAAAATTTATATGTAAACCATTCCCTAGAAGTGAAGGCGAACTCTCAAAAACTGTGTTTTTTTTTTGAAAAATTTTGAACCCGGCAAATTTTGGAATTTTTGACGTACCAAAAAATTAGAAAATTCTTGGTTTAAATTCAAAAATTTTCCCGTTTCAGCTGGATTCCCGTGAAAATGCAACGGAATTTTTACGAAACGGGAAAAATACGGGAATCCCGTTGTATTTAAAATTGCCATTCCCGGAAAGTTTACGGAGTCTACTTAAAATTTTAAAACAACCGGCGGCGGCACATGCAGTTCAGGTTCGACAAGCAAAACTGCATCCCCCTCAACCTGCAAAAATGATTTGAAAAAATGTCTAATTCTTTTATTACCTTGACAAATTTCATGTCGTCACAAAATGGCATTGAATTGGAATATTTTTCAAATAACTCCTCCCCGTTCAGCCTTATTCCATAAAATCTTTCGGAAACGCTGATGAAGAATTCGTAAGCATCACCAGGTTTGAAAGATGAATCTTTCCGAGTTGCTTGTTCAGGATGCGCTTTTCCGTCCTAAACAATAATTGGATAAATCACGAAGCAAAACTTTATGGAGTTTTTTTTAATGTAATTTATATTAGTTTTTACCGTATTCTAATAGAGCCCCCCCCCCCTGCAGGTGGCTCTATTGTTCAACCCTCCGGGGGCCCCATTAGAGATGGGGGGGGAGGGGGGGCCATAAATTCAAATTTAACTCTCGGCGGCGCCTATCGGCACCGCCGACCAAATGATGTAATCCGGTTTCCGATTCCGTGTTTTACGATAACTATTTCCGATTTTTAAAAAACCATCGGATGACCTACGACTTTTTCGTACTTCGGGTATTTCGGGCTTTCAAACTTTGAACTTTGAAAAAATCTAGCCGAGTTTCGCCCGCCTCTAAACGGGCGGGAATCCCGTACTTTTCCAGCGGGAGAAACTCTAGTCTGGGCTCAAAAAATTGAGCCACATGATGATGAAAAAGAAGAAATAGGTAAACTGTTGCAACAGCAAAGTGGATTAAAAACATCAACAATATTGACGAAACCGGTTTTGGTTAACCGGCTGTCGTCTAAAAATTGAAACGGAAAATCGGGTTGAAACTAGAGATGGGTAAAATAAAAAAATTGCGGGAACGGGAATTTCAAAAAGTTGCGGGACGAGAATCCCGCACGGGAATCTCGCATTTTTCCCGCATCCGCAAAAATCCCGCAAGTTTTTTACGTGATTCCCGTGCGGGAACGGGAACATTTTTGAAAAATTAACAGAAAAAATTTTTTGATGTTTTTAGGCGCCGCCGAGAAAATTTTTTTTGAATTTTGGCTCAATTTGTTAACAGATTTGCAACCAAGATTTTAAATCTGTTTGAAGCTTTAATTGGAGGGAGGGGGGGTCGGCTCATAATCCACTTTCAAGTTCTCTATCAAAAATTGAGGGGTTCGGCGGTGCCAATAGGCGCCGCCGTTAAAAAAATTTTGAAATTTGAAGGCGTTTTGGTGGTGAAAATTAGTCCAAAATTGTTAACTTTTTTGAAACAGCCAAGGATTATTTGCAGAAACGGGAAAAATGCTAAAATAAAAATTGCGGGAGCGGGAACGGGAATTTCAAAAAGTTGCGGGACGGGAATCCCGCACGGAATCCCGCATTTTTCCCGCGGGAATCCCGTTCCCGCCCATCTCTAGTTGAAACCCGCTAGCCCGGGTTTAAAACCTCTTTGATCAATCCTAGTAAACATTTGAAAGTGTTTCAAAAATGGGGGGGGGGGGAGGGGGGGGGGGGTGCTTTACTGTTAATCCCCCTCAAAAGGGGGGTTCTATTAGAGCAAATACGGTAATTGAGTCTGGAATTAGTTAATTAAATTACATAATATACGCTCAGTTCAACTCGTTTCAAATCGACGACTTCGACAATAAATGCCGTTTGATCAGCTAAAATTGAAATAAGCATTTAGCAAAATTAAATAATTATACAATTTTTATCGCGCACAAATAATATTTATGAAATTTTAAATATTTTCCTTACTTATTCTGCCGAATCTTTGATTGTTCGAAAAAGTGATTTTGAATCCGCTGGACGGGTTAAGCAGTTGAACGCGGAACAGAAATGTCGAATTTTTTCGAAAGCCGGCAATGGGCCAACGTTTAGGAAGTTTCACCGGTGGGTGGCTTATCTATAATCCATTCATTATTTTTATTTAAAATATTATTGAAATTTATTTAAAACTTACGTTTTTGAATTCATCACCGGCGAGTTTTTCCACCCGAGGGTCTTCCAGAAGCAACATTTGTCCGTTCAGCTTCAAAAGCGACATTTAAATTAACTACAGTACGTACTTCTTTATTTGGCTCCCTCCTACCCAGCAAAATCAAAAAAGGCAAAAATTAAAGCAAATTCTTCAAATTTGGTTAGGGATTCGAAATTTGTTAAAATTATTAAAACTCTGCATGCTTTACCTTAATCGATGTGACTTTGTTCCCTTTCCACCATTGCTTTGAGCAAAAAAGTTTTCCCGTTTGATTGCCATTCAGTGAAATGGCATAGCAATACTTTAAAAGATAAATCTCCAAAAGCATTTGGTGGTTTCCGACAAGCAGTTGAGATCCTTTGATGACATTTGGAGTCGTCTAAATTCATTTTAATTTTTTTATTATAAAAATAAATTTACCTCAGGCAATAAAACTTTTGCATCTTCAGTTGTTCCAATCGTAAATTCCAAAACAACGGTGTCATTTTTGCCCATTGCGTCTGTAAATTGATCAAATAAATTAGTAAAAATATTAAAGAAGATCAAATAAATTAGTAAAAATATTAAAGAAGATCAAATAAATTAGTAAAAATATTAAGGCATTGATCACCTCCATCAGACTGCAGAAGTTGCACCACAATGTCAGTCACGTTGGTCGCGTTGATGATGAAGGCCTGCTCGTCCACCCCGTTGAAATTGATCGGAAGAGAAAATTCCACCGGTGGGAAAGTTATCTAAAAAATCCATTTATTTATTTTATTTAAATTAATCGAAAGTTACGTTTTTGAATTCATCACCGGCGAGTTTTTCCACCCGAGGGTCTTCCAGAAGCAACATTTGTCCGTTCAGCTTCAAAAATGACATTTAAAAAAAAAGATCTTTGAAACTCTGGCTTCTTTCACCTTGATCGATTTAATCTTTTTCAATGGCAATCCTTTCCACCAGCGCGTTGGCCAAAAAAATCCTCTCAACCGATTGCCGTTTAGTGAAATTGCATAGCAATAATTGAAAATGCTAATTTCCAAGAGCATTTTGTGGCTTCCGACAAGAAGTTTAGAATTTTTGATGACATTCGAAGCCGTCTAAATTATTATTTTTTTTAGTTTTTAGAAAAATTTAAATTTACCTTAGGCAATAAAACTTTTGCATCTTCGGTTGTTCCAATCGTGAATTCCATAACAACAGTGCCAGCTTTGCCCATTGCGTCTGTAAATTGATCAGATAAATTAGTAAATATTAAAGCATTGATCACGCAAAATGTTCACCTCCATCAGACTGCAGAAGTTGCACCGTAATGTTCTTCAGTTTATCGTCGGTAGTCGCGTTGATAACAATTTTGGCCGGCTCGATCAAATTGATCAGAAATGACCGATTAGCTTCCTTGGTTGGACTATTGGTCGATCCGGTTGTTGGCAGTTTAGGGGCAATCGTAGTTAAACTATTGGTCGATCCAGCTGTTAGCAGTTCAGGTTTTTTCGGGTCAATCGTGGCTGAACTACCAGCTGCTGTTGGCAGTTCAGGTTCTTTTGGGTCAATCAAATCAACCGATTGGGTGAACTTTAACAATTTAAATGCATTATTATTACAAAATCATTTAAAATTAGCCCTAAGGGTGCTTAACCCGTCGGTTTAGGTACCCGGTTATCGGTTAACCGAGATTTTAAAGACCCGGGTTTCGTAACCGTTTAACCGGTACTAAACAACCCTATTAAATCAATTTACCGATGCTTCCATGGCGCAGTTGGAATTGCGGGCGATGAACAGTTTGACATTTTCTTGTTCCATCGACGGCAGCAAGTCCAGGCCCAACATCCAAAGGCCGGTGTGTTCTCGCAAAAATGCGCCAATCCACAATTGTTCGCGGAACTGGTTTTGCAGATTGGCCTCATTGTCGATGAACGGTTTCCCTTAAAATGAAATATTTCTAAAATAAATATTTATGAATATAAATAAATTCAAAAGTTTACCATGATTTACGGTGATCATTGTGAACAGATCAGTTCCGTTTCCGCCCAAATGGATGGAAAATTGGTTAATATTGTCTCCAAGATTGTAGCTAAATGGTCATATTATTGTATTTTTGACAAATGTAATCTCAGGGAACGGATTTATATGTTTTTGCATATTTTTATGCTTATATGTTCTGAAGAATACGGCCTAAAAATAGCCTTTTTGTGTTGGTTTGAGCTTTTTTGGACTAGTTTAAAATTGCATGTTTTAAGCATATTTCGGATTTTCGGAAATAAAAGCATATTTTGGGGTTTTGAGCATATTTTGGCATTTTTTGTTTGTAACCAAAAAATGGCTGGAGCTCAAATGGGCAAGATGGCAATGAGTTGGCCTGGCGGTTAAAACTACCGGAATATTCTCAACTTTCCAAAAATACTAAAATAATATGCGAAAAGCTTTAAATCTATATTATACGTAGAAAAAAATTATGGCATATTTTGGCTTTTTGGTCCGATCCCTAGTAATCTCTTGCTAATCTTTTGATTGGCATGGCACGAAAACACCGAAATACCGTTGATCAAAATAGATTTATTTGTATTGTTATTTGTTTCGTAAAATGGCGCATTTTACGCCGTTTAATCATTAAATTGTTATAATTATTTTATTCATTTAAACACTAACGGGCTAGATGCAATCGATGCCTCCAGCATTGTCGCACGAGTTCGGGCACCATTTGGCATTGTGTACACTTTGATACCACGCCAATGAGTTCGACCAGCGGAAATGCCTTCTTTTTCCATTTTAGACGAGCAATTTTGGTCAACCAAGTTGTCCTATAATTTTATTAACCAACTTTTTTGTTAAAAATTATTATTTATTTTACTAACCAATCGTCCTGGATTAAAACCTATTTATTAACCAAACGTACCTTTTTGTTGACGACTTTGAATGATCCTTTCACTTTAAAGTTCGATGAGTCGGCAGGGCGATTAAGCGTTCCGGGGTAACAGATTAGCAGGCTGCAAAAAAAGATAAAATTATTTGTGAATCGGCATTTTTTTAGAATCCTAATTAGTAGGCCTAATTAGTTTTAATTTTTGTAAATTATGCCCTTTCAGACCCATCGTCACAGTGTCCGCCTTCGGAAAGAAGACGAAATGACAGTGCGTAAGTTTTGCCATTCTTCGCATCCATTTTTGGCATGCATTGGTCCGTTGCGCGGTACGGGATGGACTTCACTCCATTTTGTCCATCCGTCAGAATAAGCCTAAATATATTTTTTTGAGAAAAATAAATTAATTTTAAAAAATTTTACTGTTTGGTGGAGTGTTGTCCGTTGGAGAGGTTCGGAAGAAGAAAAATGGTAAAAATGTTCACCCAAAGGTTAAGAATGCGCATTTTGCGCTCTGAAAAACAATTATTTTATATTATTTTAAATATAAATATTTATTTAAAGAAATTTTATACAAATTATTCAAAATATATCCGTTCATTTTCCGATGGAATAAATAATAAATTAATGGCTAACACAAATTTTGTGTAATCGTTTTGTCCAGTGACTGAATGTGTGGACTTTTTGTGTTGATTCATAGAGATGGTAATCAAACCACATTTACTAGGCTAACACATAATGATTCATAGTGAGTAGGGTGGTCACGGTCGGTTAATCGAACGAAACCGAAACCGGCTTTTAGGCCAAAAACCGAAACCGAAAACCGTTTTTTTAGGCCAAAAACCGAAACCTAAAACCGTTTTTTTAGGCCAAAAACCGAAACCAAAGCGGGTTTTTTAAGCCAAAAACCGAAACCAAAAACCGGGTTTTTTAGGCCAAAAACCGAAACTGAAAACCGGTTTTTTAGGCCATAAACCGAAACCAAAAAGCGGGTTTTTTAGGCCAAAAACCGAAACCAAAAACCGGGTTTTTAGGCCAAAAACCGAACTGAAAACCGGGTTTTTTAGGCCAAAAACCGAAACCGGGGTTTTTAGGCCAAAAACCGAAACCGAAAACCGGGTTTTTTAGGCCAAAAACCGAAACCGGGGTTTTTTAGGCCAAAAACCGAACTGAAAACCGCGTTTTTTAGGCCAAAAACCGAAACCGGGGTTTTTAGGCCAAAAACCGAAACCGAAAACCGGGACCCCTAATGATGACATTTTTATTGGAGTTTGTTGAGAAAATAAAATTGTATCAGACATTTTCCCAAAAAAATATTCTTCAGTTTTATATAATTCAGTTTGCATGAACTTACTTTAACATCAAAAAATGCAAGAAGTAATTGTGTTGCTTGCCGGAATTGGTGGCATAAGAGATCCAGCGGTGCTGACAAACGCCGCCGAGTAAAATCCATCCCAAAGATGTAACCAAAAAAAAATTTTGCGATGCCGATAGGCGCCGCCGATAAAATTATTTTTTGAAATTTGCAACCAAAATTTTATGTAAAATGGGCAAAATATCCAATTTCAGTAGGGATTTTTCGGAATTTTGGCACCAAGAACGAAGCTGGGACTTATTCAAGCGGAAGATTTGGCCTCTGCTCAAACCCAACAACATTACCAAAATGCGGCTTAATTGGCGCGCTGTGAAGCTTCTGCGTGCTTACACTTCCCTCACCATTCTGCGCGATTGTGCCAATCTCCGATCGATCAAAACTAACAATTACTTTCTCACTTTCGATTTTGGAGAAAATGGTGATGACCGTTATGCATCTTCTTATCAAGTATTGTCCAAATGCTTCACAAGCGAAGGCGGCCGTCCAATGGTGGTGAAATGTCTTGATTTCCTCAAAACAACAATCGTGGCTAAACATTTTTTAAAATAGTATTTATGGTTCAAAAACTGTTAAATGTTTTCTATTAGCATTTGTTTATAACTGTTTTTTATCGAAAAATCGGTGAAATTCATATCGGGTTCGAACCTTAGCTCAGAGCAAAAATGCACTGTTGAGTTGTATAATTACAGTATGCCAACATTTTTCCAACTCCACTGCCAAACATGCGAATTTGCAATTTCCAAATCTATTGGGGTGTAAGTTAAAGTGTCTAATATAAAAAATGATACTGGCCTCAACCTAAAAGTACATGAGCTTGGTAAAAACTAGAGCATGCACCGATCCACATCTCCGCCGCCTCCCCCCCCCCCTTTCTCCCTCTCCGCCGCTGCTGTTGTGATTTTGGCACTAAAAAAGCGCTGATTAAAAATCGATTGTAACTTTATTGCATAATTAATCCCCCGATTTGTTGTTGAAAATCTCTTTCACTATTTTTGATTCGAGTATCATAAGTTTTGAAGCTCCATTTGTATCGCTGGTTTCTGGTTTGCGCCATTCAATTCGGCTCCTTGGAAACAATTTTTGGATTTTTTATTAGAATCCCGAGGGCATATCCCTAAAACTCCGAAGCTTATTTCCAAATTGGATCAGATCAGTTCGCTCCATTTTTCTTAAGAAATTTTTGAAAAAATGCCAAAATAGACTTGAGAGCCTATTTTAGACGCGAAACCACAAAAATAGGTTTTCCTAGGTCTGAATAGCCTCGTTAAAACGGCAAATCAGTCAAAAACTTAAATTTCGATCAATTTCGAACACCGGACCCGAATTCGAAGATTTTTTTTGTTTCAAAATTTTTTTGGAATCTTTTGGCCTCAAAACATTCAAAAAAACATGCTCAAAATCATCCAAAACGTAAAGTTGGCAAAATGTACAGTTAGCATAAACGTAGTGTTACCGATTCTTCTCATTTAAAGCTTTCGAATGGCATCTTATTTTATTCGATTTAAAAACTCTTCAAAAATTGTTTGCGATTGTTAAAAATTTGCTTGAAAATCTCTTAACATACCAAAAACCCAACTCGTTCACCTTTGCCCAACTTTTTTGAACTTTTTGCATTTTTTTGAGCAAACCAAATCAAATATTTTTGTGCAAACACTGAGTAGAGGCTATTAGCTAGCAAAAGCTAATCGATTAGACAAATGCCAAAAAAGTTATGGCCCGAAAATCAGAAAGTTTGAGTTTTGTGGCCTGAATGGCCATAACATTTTTGCTTTTGGCCAATCGGTTAGCTTTTGCTTGCTAATAGCTTCTACTGAGTGTTTGCTTTCGAATGATACCAAAAATATTTGATTGGTTCACTACAAAAAAAGTTATAATGCAAAAAGCTCAAAAAAGTTGGGCAAAGGTGCACGAGTTGGGTTTTGTACACATAAATTGCCTGAATTTGGTCAGTCTGCACATTTTTACATCAATATTTTGGCACTTTTTGGGGAGTTTTGCTCAGGACTGATTTAAAAATAGGTAAACAAAAAATATGGAGGAAGACAGAATAAGGATTCTAACCCGGCGAGGGAAACTGCATTTATCGATTTTCCTCTTTTTCTTATACGAAGGTACTTTTGCCTTACATTTACATATTTCACTGTCTGCCGCAAACGCAGTTTTTTTTTTTTGCCTTTAATGCAGAAATGTCTAACTGGATTGTTTTGAAGGCAGTCAGAGTCAGCCATCATGCACAGAAAATTAGCTGCAGCATTTCGCATATTTGTACACCTTTTTTGTTAGGATTTTTGCAAAACGGGTCATTCGGCAAGTGGAATTTTGCGAAAATTTAGTTGCAAATCTTTTAACAAACTGGCCTAAAAACTCGTATTATTTATTTTTTAATTTAATTAAATTAACTTTTTTTATTTCCAGGTCTTTCTGCAATGCTGTTGAAGAAGTAAGAGTTTTTTTTATTTTTGCCTGTATGGGGCCGACGGGACCTTTGGGGAAAACCTGATTAAGCTTCTAAGCACTTTTTTTAACGCGAATGTTTAATTTTTGGGTCTTATTTTAATAAAAATGCCAAAATATGCACTAGCCCCAAAATATGCAATTTCAAACTTGATTTTAAGGTATACACCCCCAATCTAAATGGGGTGCGTGGACACTTTCACACGACTCGGGAGACGAGACGGCACAAACGTCGACCGGGAGCGAATGTACCACTTGCTGAAGTTGATGCGATACGAGACGACAATCAAGGACAACCTGCGCGCAAGAGTAAGTTTTATTTCTGTGGTTTGGCGTGTATTTCGGGAGTAAAAATTAACCAAATTTTAGCAGGTTGGACTTATTTTCTTAAAAAAATGCAATTAAAACGAAAATGCACCCCATAAAATATTTAACGTCATTTTTTGCGTTTCATTTGTGTCCTATTAATTTTTTTGTGTCGTTATCACAAATGTTATTTAAGCAAATGCTCGAGGCAATCACCGATTTCGCAAAAGAAGTCGCACACCAAGCCGCAGACAGGTACAGGAATTTGCGAAATTCAAATTTTTTTTTAATGAATATTTAAAAAAATTAAATTTGTTTATCCCGTTATTAAGCCTTTTTCCCGTTTTCCTAATAAAATCTATGTTTTTTAAAATAATTTCCACCCCACGGAAAACGGGGAATCCCGTCCTTGCACCGTACACCCCTAATTTTGATCAAAAAGAAATAACTAAATATTTTTAAGACGAGCCAGACCCTGGTGTCAGTCACGCCCGGAACGAACAATCGACTTCCGCGCACGACGTGATCAAAGAAGGGACTCACGGCGACGAGTTACAGCCCCAACGGAGAAATTGCGGTGAAAACTTTGAAAATCATAACAATTTTTTGAGAAGAAAAAGCGAATTCCGGGGGGAGAGGTGGGGTTTATTTCGCCTTTCAGTCAAATTTTTGAAAATGTGAAAATTCCTATTTTTTGGTGCAGCTTTTTTCTGATAAGAAAATTAGTACGGAAAAAATTGGATGAATTTGTGTGAAATTTCCAGAAGATTGGCAACAGACGCGGACTTTCTGATTTGCTGCTCAACAACCGGTAGCCGCGTGTCCTGGCGGTCCAATCTCCGAGGCAGCCGTTTCATTCAAGCAATTTGTGAGTGTTTTGCGCGGCATTCCGCTGTCGACGATGTGCTCCGGCTGATGACAAAAGTGAACGCGGTCGTTGCAGCAATGAACTCGAACAGGAAACTGGGATACCTGCAGGTGTCAGAGGAGCGGTTCACCTTGACGAAGCTATTTTTCTTTTTTCCTACTGACCGATAGTGTGCTTTTTTCATTTGGCATAATTGTTCTTTTTCTCGAAAATTGTCCTTGGCGTTGTTCACTTTCCGTGATCGGTTGCCCTGTAAAAAGGTGAAAGAGAGTTTACTGAATGCGGAATAAAACGATCCGATGACAAAATTTGGAAAGTCGTATCCTGACTAGGAATGGGCTGAAATTAATTTTAAAAACCGGAACATTTTTTAACGAAAGAAAAAAGGGCCAAAAAACAACGGAAAAAGGGCCCAAAACAACGGAATTCCGCCCATCCCTGATCCTGAGTCCCGGATTTATAAACAAAATTATGAAAAAATCAATTGAGATTAATACGTTCTAAACTTTATAAAAGCGCAAAATTGATCCAATAAAAAAAGGCACTTGTGCTGTTATGCCTCAAAAAGAACGTTAAGTGCCGTTGAGTAGGGTGGGTAAGGGGTAAAGCAAATAGTCGAGAATTCCATCGCCAATTCGCTTGATTCCACATCATAAATATGCTCAAATTAATTTCCTGGATTTTTAAATTAGCTTAATGAAACCTAAGGCTTTCTGTTCACCCATTTTCTTTGTTTTTATTTACTATTGGCCGAATAGAAGTAGAGTTGAACTCTCGAGAGTATGAGAGGGATCTCTCGAGAACGCCGTCCATTTGGGCACTTTGCTGATGGGCAAAATGGCAAAGGCCCGGGCAAACGCTGATAGCCAATGAGCAAAGTGATGGAAAAAGCATAGAAAGAACAAAGAATGATTAAAAGGACGCTCTGGACGCTGCAAAAAGTGCACAAATAACGGCTTTAGGGATCAAATCCGAAACTTCTGGTCAATTTGATCAGTTTATGACCCTATAAATGAAACAAAAAAAAAGCTGAAAAAAACAATTTATGCTGGAATGGGCGTTTGCTTAAATTTCACCCAAGAAAATGACACATTTTAATGAATGAAATGGACGAGCAGGAATTTATGGGAAATGCGTTATCTTTACAATATTCATCCGGCGAAGGCACCGGCTTGTAAATGGTCGAATGTTCGATGAACCGAGCCAAAGTGCAATTTGTCTCGCAGCCGGTGATGTTGCGCGTTACCTCTTCAAAGCTGGGCATGTCTGGGGGCCAATGTTAAACCTGAAGCATTTGAATATAATTCCATTGTTTTTTTATTTGCGATGGACCTTCACATAAGGCTCCAGACTCGTAGCGTTGCGCCACAACTCAAAGTTACACAGGCGAAGTAGTGGGAATAGCTAGAAATAAAAGGACTTTTTTTTGCAAAAAAATTCTCAAAGAAAAAAATTGGACCCGTCAACGTCATAATTTTTTTGTTGAAGCGCCTAGCGTCGAAAACAGTGCGGCAATGGTCGTGTCGTGCTGAAATGTTGGCATTTAAATAGCACCGGTTTATTAAATACAATAAAAACAAAAGCGCGGAATAAGCCAAGTATTTTTTGTCCTTAATCCAATCACAAAGAGGGGAGCCGACGACTGACTTCAGTAAGCCTAAATTGAATGACTTTAAATTGTTGTTGTTGTTTTGTTGACACTTTCCCAAATGAATTAACACTAATTGATCGAATTTTTGGGTGTACAGTCCAGCAGTTTGTTTCGCATATTGTCGATTAATATCCAAAGCATTGGCCCGCCTCTGATCCGAGGAAATTCGATGTCAAATTGAACGCCCTCCAAAGCGGAAATGCCTGTTATGAACATCAATTTGCCTCTGGGTAAGCCGGACGGCCTAATGGTGTGGTGACTTGCCTTTTCCGTTGATTGTTTTGTTTTGTGTCCATTCCGGCATCGGATAAGGCAACTACTCACTTCGGTAGAGATCCTGACAGTAATTAGCATTTACTTCCGTAACCAATTACCTAATTAGAAGCAGGCGTGCTCACGGATATCAGGATATCCGCGGATATATCCGGATATGGACGGATAGCGGATATGGTTTTTCTGATATATCCGGATACGGACGGATAACGGATATGGTTTTTCGGATCGTCACGGATACGGACGGATGATGGATATGACCTTAATATCCGCGGGTATCCGTCGCATCCGTTGTTTTACTGCTGAAGGAAAATTTATTAAAACGATTTTCTTAAATTGGTTTTCAAAAGAATATATTCCAAGTTTGAACATGGCCTAGTGGTTAAACTTAGAGGGTGATGCTATTTTGGGTCGAGGGTTCTATACCCTTTCGCGATATCATTTTTATTTTTTATTTTTATACTTTAACTCTCTCTTTTTAGTATTCTTACAACTTTTTGAAAAAAAAATCAGACAAAAAATAAATTTTAAGCATTTACAAAAAATTAGTTTATTTAGAACTCAATTACCTAAAAATTGGACGATTTTTCTTAGCATAAGTCTTTAAATATCCAATTTTTTCTCTCGGCGGCGCCTATCGGCACCGCCGACCTCCCACCCCCCCCCCCTCCAGCCCCTCCAGCAGAAAAGCAGAATTTTAAAAAAATTTTTGAAATTTTTTTATCAAAAATGTTAAAAATTCTTAGCGAAAATTTTTTTTTAGGAAAAAATTGATTAACAACCAATCAAAGTTCAATCTTTTCCTTTAAAATTTTCTTGTTAAGCTCAATACATATCAATTTCGATTTAATTTTATCAGTCGATAACGCGATCGGAAAAAATTGCTTTGAAAAATCATTTTTTCGAAATTTGGAGAAAACTCTAGTGATTTTTAAAAAATGCGGATATCCGCGGACGGATATCCGGATATGGGATTTTAGAACGTCACGGATACGGACGGATAACGGAAATGGGTTTTTGGGGACGGACGGATACGGAAATTCGTATCCGTGAGCACGCCTGATTAGAAGCTTCAAAACCTCAATGAAAAGCGCATCAGCGACCAGCCAAAAGTTGAAAATGTCTATTTCAAAATAGGGCACATCCAAAAAAAGTATTACGACTTTGTGTGGGTACTTTTTGTACATCCGGATTCGCTACTTTCTTATCTTCCATCAACTGGCGATATTCCGGTGTTTTCATTAAAATTTTTAGATTGGGCACGGGACCTCTGGAACGTCCGGAAAATGTGATCTTCGTAAGAGGCGATGGTGTGAACAGCTACCGGGGTGAAACTAAACACGGAATTGTTTTTAGATGAGAGTTCAAAAAATTTGTTAGAATCCCTAACCGATGTGGCCACAAATGTTCCTCCTCCTTTCCTGGGACACTGCTACAGTAAAATCCGATCATGTTTGAATTGCGCTTGTTAGCGTTCTGTTCATGTTGGGTGCTCCGGACATAAATTTCATTGTTCAAATAGCGGGCATTGACAAACTTCAGTTCGTCAATGTAGCGTGCCTTTAATTTGCTACCGAGGACGGGCTGGTCCCCTCATTTTTCAATATAAATTTTTTTAGAAGTCTGGAAACCTCGAAAATCCTAGAAACACTCTTAAGACTTTTGAAACAAAATATGCAATTTTGGCAAAAAACTCACTCTAATTCTAATCTGACGCCGCCGAAAACTTTTTTTGAAGATTTAACTAAATGTTAAGATAATTGGTCCAAAAATTACGAATCTTGCAAACAAAATATTTTTTTTTGCAAATTTCATTTTGGGGGGGGGGGGGGGGGGGGGGGGGGGGGAATTCCCCCTCCTGCTGCTAGTTACGGACCTGATCAAACCTTACCCCAATTCTTTTCAGTATATTGGACATTCAATCGATCGAGCCCAGAGAGCATGAGGTCCTCGTGGCATGCAGTGGGGTCCCATCGATTCTGTTGTGGCATTAGTCCGACTATAATAAACATTTTTAAATAAGATAAATTTTTTAAAGCATTTAAACAAAACAATTCCTCTACCGTTTCCCTTTTGTTCTTTGGTCAACACGCCCATGTTCTGCTTCTGTTGTTTCTGACACTGCTCCATCATTGCAATCAGCTCTCCCTTCAGCTGATTCATTCCCTTTAATTTTGGACTAAAATTCGGGCTTGACTTTTGTACCCGATTCCGATTTTTCCAAAAAAAAATCCCTGTCCCGTCGAACTTATTTATTTATAAATAACTCTTAAAATATTCGTCCATATTTCCCACCTTTTCGAACTCTATTGAGCTCGAGTTTCGCAATTCGTCTCTACATTCCTCCATATGTTCAAGTTTCTGCCGACGAAGTCTTTCGGCTTCTTCATTTCCTCCTTGACCTTCTTCAATTCCAGTTCCATTTTCATCAGATCTTCACGGCACTGATAAAATATGTTTATGTTATATTAATTAGGGCTGGGGGTACGGGTCAGCTTTTTAGGGTCGAAGAATGCGAACAAAAATAATTTTGAGTTTGAAGCCTAAAAATGATTTTATGTAAATTTATTCAAAAATTTTTTCGAAAGGTACATGATTTGAAATTGGTCCAAAAGAAGGTCATATTCGGATTTCTCGACCCCAAAAACCCCTAGAAACATGCTTTGTGACTTTTAAGACTTCTGACAAATGAGCATCGTCAAAAATTCGAATACCTAGCAGAGATAAAAAGAATATATTTTCAATTTCAACTTTTGGCACCAAACATTTACCCACCACAAATTCGGCATTGTTTGCCTCATTTCCATGGCTCTCTTCGTCAAGTTCATTTCGGTTATCCAAAGTGTCGGCAGCCCCCAACTTTTGCTGAAATGGAATTTAAGAGATAAATGATTCTAATCAGTAATGTTATTTAAAAATATTTATGATAATTTGCGCTTTATTTTCGAGTATGAAGACTTTGACCCCGAGACTAGTGCTGCACGAGACCTAAAATTTTCCAAGACTCGAGACTCGATACCGAGACCGAGACTTGACCCCGAGACTCGAGACCGAGACCGAGACTTGACCCCGAGACTCGAGACCGAGACCGAGACTTGACCCCGAGACTCGATACCGAGACCGAGACCCAAAAAACCCGAGACTTTTCTCGAGTCGAGACTCGAGACCGAGACTTTTTTGAAATCTTTTTTTGCAATTCACTGAAAATGTTTTATTTATGCTCCAAAAATTTTCAAATTATAAAAATCAGGGCCGATTATAAAATCCAACCAATTTGCGGCAAATTTTTGAATTTCCATTTTTATTCTGGAACGCTCCGATGATACAGTCCATCGCAACCGCCAGGGAAAAGAATTTTTCAATAAAAACTCAATTTAGGAGTGCATTTTTAGATTTTTTATTGCATTTTTTTGTTAAGAAATATTCAAAAATTTTTTGTTCTCGATTCTTCTTTACTTTTGGCGTGGGGGGGAGGAGGGGTTGGCGGTGCCGATAGGCGCCGCCGAGAAAATTTTGAATTTTTTGACTCAATTTGTTAATAGATTTGCAACCAAATTTTAAAAATGTGGTAATTTTTTTAAAGCTTTTTAGGAAGAGGAATGGTCCGACGGCGCCGCCGACCGGCGCCGTCGGGAAAAAATGAAAGTTAGTGAATTCACTTAGGAAAATGTGCATAAAATTGCAAAAAAAAACTTTTTATTTCGTTTTATGAGAGATTATTTTTGTTTTCCGACTAAGAATCAAAAAAAAGAGTAATTGTAAAATTAAAGAATAACATGGATTTTTACTCAAGGAGTAGAACTCCGATAACTATGATACGACACAGAATTTAACCACTGAGCCATATGAACATTATTTTGAAAAGCTGTGCAAAGGATATTGAATTAAGGATTTTTAAATTTAATTTGTCATAATGTTTTTCAAATCTTTTAAGCTTAAAATTCTAAACAAATTCTCACCAAAAATGCCATCTTTAGGGGTGTAAAAAAGTCTCGATTTTCGAGACCAAGTACCCGAGACTCGAGACCGAGACCCAAAAAACCCGAGACTTTTCTCGAGTCGAGACTCGTGCAGCACTACCCGAGACTAAAAAGATTTGAGACCGAGATCTCGCCCTAGTCATTTCTGTTGAAGAATGCAAATGATGGTCGGTCGATATGTATAAACATCCTCTACCCCTCCCCCCCCCCCCCCCCATCAGCAGAAATTGAGTCAGGGGAGAAGAAAAGCGATTGAGGGGGGAGGGGAAGCGATAGGGGGGGGGGGGGGGGGGGGGGGGGGGGCTCATTTATTGCCGGGGGGAGGGGTGCAGTCAATGTGTGAAGAAAATTGAGCTAGCACCGATTGCCTCGTAGGGGGGGGGGGGGGGGGGGTATCCCTTCATTGGCTGCCGTTAATGGAATTGCGATTGTCGAATACCGAATTTCGAACTCGAATTCATACAAGTTTAGGGCTTTTTGGATATGGCTGTGGGTTTATGGGACTTCTTCGGTTACCGAAACAAAAAACCGACACCCGCATCCCGGATTGCCATTTTTGAGGGCACTTTTTTGTATTCAAATTGAGTGCTTTGGGTAAAACGCCGACCCAAAAAATGCGGGCGATTGGCGAAGGAATTGGCGAAAGAAAGAGCAACAGGATCATACACAATCTTAAACAAAAAGAGTCCAAAAACTTTGCTTTTTTTGGGCCTCGAACTTCTGACCCCCCCCCCCCCCCAGAAAAGTTGGTAACTTGGTTCAAGCAGGTGATGTCGTTGCGCTTATAGGTAACTCAGGGGCGCTTTCAGATGTCGGACAATCCGGGCAAAACGAAGAAACAGTTGAAAGAATGTGAGTTTTTAAAAAAAGTATATGTGCTCAACGGTAGGGAATCAATCAATTTAGACGTAAAAACCTTCAGAAAAAGCCCGATTGTTGGCAATTTTACATTATAACTTTTTTGAAGCTTATCAAACCACTTCGAACTTTATAAAATACATGTGGCGGAAAGGCTATTCAAGGTAAAATAAATTGTTTCATTGTGAGTCCCGGGTTTTCTCGGCCTCCATAATTATCTTTTTTGATCAGCTTCAAAAGTTATATTAACATTAATTTTTCAGATTTTTTAAGGCATTCTGGAATAAAATAAGTGACTTTTAAATTGAGGGGACTAAAAATGACCACCAAAATACGGGGAGTACTGTCTGAAAGCGCACCTTTTGGGGTCACAATGTTGAGGAATGGAGCAAAGATTTTGGTTGCCCATACATCAAAGGAATGCCGGTGTTTGAGGAAGGCGACGTCATCGGATGCGGCGTGGATTTGGCAACTCACCAAATCATTTGCACAAAAAATGGCAAGCGTTTGACCGGACGCCAAAAAAATGTTTGGAATTTCGGCTCGCAAAAAAATGTCTAGAAATCTGGAATCCAATTATATTTGTCTCAATTTGCAAATGCTACCAATATGTTCGTCACTTATGCCGATTTGTACCTGTGTGTGATGACGTTGGGCAGTTCTGGCGACAAAATTGAAGCTAATTTTGGACCAAACTTCAAATACAACATTGCCTTTGGGATTTAGAAATTGGATGCCAGATGGTTGTTGTTGATGATCGATTTTTGTTGTTGATAGCCGAGGCCATCGTTTTTAGCATTAATCATAATTGCAAAGCAAGCGGGCGGCCACGAAGTTGGCTTGAACATCTAAGGTTAAAAATGATTTTTAAATATTAATTCATTTCACATTTAAATATTTGCTTTCGCGTTTTCAAGGGTGCTGATCACTAGGGTCCGGATTTTCATGTTTTAACATGTTTTTTTGGCGAATAGGGAATCGTGAGAGAAGCCCAGAAATAGCATTTATTTCGAAAACTTTCGAATTAGGTGATTTTTTAGTCCATATAAATCCATATTTTGGCTTTTTTGAGAATAAATCCATATTTTGCCATTTTTCCGTAATAAATCCATATTTTGGCCTTTTTGGTCAATAATTCATAAGAAAAATGCAATTTTTTAGGCTTTTTCCGAAATTCTTGAAGAAATTCAATATTTTAGGCACTTTTCCCAAAATTTCCTAAGAAAGATGCAATTGTGAGAGCAAAATTAATAAAGATTGACGAATTTTGAAGGTTTTTACGCATAAATTGAGAAGATTTGGTCCGTTTTAGCACATTTTTTAGTCCATATTTTGACACTTTTTGGGTTTTTGGTCCATATTTTAGGGGTTTTTAGTCCATATTTTAAGTCCATATTTCGCGTTTTTTAGTCAATATAAATCCGGACCCTACTGATCACTGAAATATTTTTTACATCTGACAACATATAATTGTCAGAGTTGTGATCAGCACCCTTGACAACCCCATCTCGAAATTAATGCTGCTAATTCTCTGCGGAATTTTTAAATTATCATTCATTTCAATTGAAACATTTTTTGCTTTCATTTTATAAATATTATTATTAATTTTTGGTTTAAAAAATTGGAAACAATTTCTCAGCATCGCGGAAATTCGTGGATTGGGCACGGATATGAATTTCAAAAAATTATAAGGATACAAAAGGCAGAGGGATATATCCGGACACGGATTTAAAAATTTCTAAAATAATCACAAAATAAGCACGGCCTGCCTCCAAATAAGCACAAATTTTATAAATAGGTAAGCACGAATAGTCACACTGGTTTAAACTTTAGCCTAAAAGCAATTTGTATAACAAAAAAAAAAATTTGCCTGCAAACATTTGTTCCGCTGTATAAATTGCATTTTTCAGTGCCGAATTTGGCTCGCTGTAGCAGCAGAATTCCACCAGTGGCCGAAAGATTACGGCGCCAAGGCCTCGTTCATGTCAAAAAGTGTGGCGTCATTCTTCTTCGTAAGAATTGCTCAACAGAACTAGGTAAGTAGAAAATTGAGAAGACCGTCTTCGGGCAGGCCGGAAAAGATCGTCCCCGACTTTAAAGAGGAGGTCGTCTTGCTCGTGTCAGAAAAGTGATGACTTTTTGTTGCAAAATTTGTTTGATTTGATCAAAGGGCAGCAGGCGAACACAGAGATATGAGAAAAGAGCAGAGGCGATAAGTAGGGATGCTCGAGAGTCTCGGTCTCGAGTCTTGGTGTCATTTCTTGGTCTCGGTCTCGAGTTTCGGTTCTCGGTAAATTTCAATTCCCGAGCAACCCTAGCGATAAGGTTGCCAGAGTCGGAGTAATCGCAATCAGCAGACGACACATCACCGAACTGCGAAGAATCGCACCATAAAAGTGCTGCCGCTATTCACTAGTGTCAGAATTAGAGTTAGCCGGGACCGGGACCGGAATTTTGGGAAAAACAGAATTAGAGTTGGCCGGGACCGGGATTTTTGGGAAAAACCGGGGCCGGGATTGAGAAATTAAAAAACCGGAATTTGATAAGCGGAGAAAATTACAACTAAAACAGTGGCATTCTAGTATTGATTTGTTTTTAAATTGAATTTTGGATTTAAATGAAACATCTGGACGACTACTACCTATTTTTCAACTCACTCTCTTTAAATAATGGAAAAAATTGAATAATTCTGTCGATGAACCTAAATTTTTTCTATATATTTTTTAATTTGGCTGCAAAACTGCGTTAATAATTATTTGCTATAATATTAAATTTGAAATTTTTCAGAAATTTTTGGGCCCGGATCCCGGCATGGTTAAACACATAAATAAATGAATCTATGAAATTTTATGGTTAAAAGACATAATACTTGACGAAATTAAATGAAATGGCACAAATTGTATAATTCTATTTTTTGACGCAGCGCTCTTCGGGCTGGCACTTCACTTCCACTTCAGTACCATCTACCAATTTGGTATATTTGCGCTCGACCTGTGCAACATTATTTTGCAAAATTATGTATTAAAGCCCGAATTTATATTTTGCATTTTTTTATACGTATGTTTTGAAGAATACGGCTCAAAGCTTTTATGGCAAGTTTAAAATAACATATTTTTTACATATCTGGGCATATTTTGGCATTTTGACCAAAAAAATAGGAAAAATACATCCCAGAAAAATGATTTCTGCTGGCTGTTTTTGAATGAAAAATAATTCATCTTTAAAGATAGACTTTTAGTTATTTTCAAAAAAAACAGCTCAAACCCCGACTTAATTAGGCGTTAAAAGAAGGCAAAACTAAGTACATATTAAGCAAATTAGTGCTAATTTATAAGAGAAAGTTATGGCTCCTCAAAGTTGGCCAAAAACCATAGGGGGAACACCTCTTGGTCAAAATTTTTTGAAAATATTTTTATTCTAAAAATTGTCTAAAAATATGCTATTTGATGCACTGAATATGAATTCGTCAATAGAAAATAAAAATTGAGAATGAATGGTTTAAACAACACTGGGTTGGGGTTCGTTAGGCTTAGGCTAAGCTACCCTGGGTTGGGGTTCGTTAGACCTAGGCCTAAGCGACCCTGAGCTTAGAGGTTCTATCGGAGCATCAAATAACATAATTTCAAACAATTTTGTATAAAAATATTTTTCACAAATTGACCCGTGGTGCGCAATTCTCCGTGCCACTGGGGGCCGACAGCAGCCAAAGGAGCTGAGAGAATGAACAAACATCAAAAAAGATAGGACCAGTTTTGGAATTTTTTAAAGATTTTTTCAGTGCATCAAACGATGCTGGAGGCAATTCTAACTTTATGCATATGCTTAGATATAAAAAGAAAAATCCTGAGATAAATCAATAAGCCAAGATCAAATAAATTTTAGGTTCTCGCTCTGCTGAATGCGTTCCTTTCTTGAGATCAGGGTAGACAATGCTTCCAACGCTTTCTCGAGAAGTTCATTAGCATTTTGAGAATCAAACATCTCTGAGTTATTAAGAAAATTGAGCGAACGTTGGGAAGTTTTTAATTAGGTTTTTTTTTAAATGTAATTTTGCTTTAATTTATGTTAATATTATGTTTTTAGTATTGAAAATGCAAGTGTTTTTTCTTTTCACCCACCTCTGATCACAATGTTCATCACTTTATGAGCCGTTGAACATTTATTCCATTCAATAGTTGGCCTTCAGATTCACAAAGCACCAATACAAACTTTAAAAAATGTTGTTATAAAAGATTTGGGTAAGTCTATTGCCTCAATTCCTAAACAAAAGGCGGTTATTACTCTAATCTTGTCAACCTACCGCTAATAATGCGACCAAGGGTACACAACACGGGCTTGCACACATGGTTCAGGTTCATTGAGACCAGTAAACACATCAACGGAAAAATGGCATCGGATTCAACGACTGCTCTCGTCTGTTCAGATGTGCCAGCGCAAATGTCGGCCAGGACCCAGGCAGTCTGTTCGTTCACGGCGGAGTTTGAAGATTTTAGCAGCTTCACCACAAGTGGCACGACGTTCGCGGCAACAATAGCGCTTTATGTAAGCCAGTGTATTCAAGGACGGAACTAAAAGAATTAATATAAAAATCTTTGAATGTTAGGACATTTATTTAATTTACTTCTTTGACTCTAAGCAAAGGCTAATAACGTAGATGATGCCATTGTTAACGAGCTCAACTGACGACTCCGCGCTTTGTTCTCCTTCGCCAGTGCGTATGGCCCGAACCAACACGCTTGCATCATTCGCCATGTTAGCCATTGATTTGAAGTTAAACAAAATTAAATGTTAATTATATCATAAACTTTTAATTGTGCTTCCTGAAAAAGCAACTGAATGATCAAAAATGCTTGTAAAAAGCGGTAGAAATTTATACGGGTAGTACCGAACATTTACTAAAAAGGTGCGGATTTGCCGGAGGCAACGTCGAAAGGATTTTGGATTTTTCCGAATATTAAAAAAAATTAACATCCAAAAAAACAGAAAATTGGAGTATTTTGAAAATGTACACCAAGGTTTTGCGGGTTAAATCTAATTTTATCAAGTTCTAGGCGGCTAAAAAACATACATATAATCCCATGTCTAAACCCGAAATGTTCGGTCAACATAAATAAACAAACGCGAAGAAAAATCGGAGAAATTTAAACCCTCTCCCCCCCCCCCCCCCGCCCCCCCCCTCCTCACTTTTTTCACCGGACCAAATCACTCCCTAGCGGCCAATCATTTGAGGAAAAGTCGAAAAATAACAAACAAATATTTTCGAATAGGAAATAAAAATGCATTAACCCAATACAAATGAATAAAGAATGTTTCAAATATACCTAATAAATGCAATTGCTTTTTTTTGTTGGCGCCTAAACTCAAAAATCAACAATAACAGTCACGGATTAATATTGATAGGTCGCATCAAATAATGAACAGAGTCATTCAGTGATTTTTATTTTGAGAAAACAAAGGCGCCCGTTGTCCATCAGCCCACCCCCCACTCCTCCAAATTTGGGAAAATTGTATTTAGTTGAAAATAAAATAAAATAAAATACAGTTCATTTAAAAAAAATCGATCCGTCACCAAATTATTTTTGTTACACGTTCAGAGACCCTTTTTTTGTTCAAATTTGTGGGTTTTTTAAATCGTGAAAGTATTTTATTTGATTTTCCCTTTCCGCTTTTTTTGGCATTCCGTATTTCGGGGTGCCGTTTTTTGGCTTTCCGTATTTTGGGGTGCCGCTTTTTTTGGCATTCCGTATTTTGGCGTGCCGCTTTTTTTGGCTTTCCGTATTTTGGGGTGCCGTTTTTTTTGGCATTCCGTATTTTGGGGTGCCGCTTTTTTGGCATTTCGCATTTCGTAAAGTTAAACAAAATATTTAGTAAATTGCATCTCCCCTAATTCGGAAAATCGAACCGAAAAGGTCAAAATCTAAATGTTTAATTGCATGCAGGTGTCCATTGAAAGCTTCAAATAAAGGCTAAAGACAAATCGTAGAAATAAGGACGTGGGCCCAAAAATTCCGATCTTTAGATAAACAAAATAAGTACAAATCCTAGAAATAAGGACAAATGGACATCAACCACTTTGGGTTATGGAAAGTGGGCGAATTGTTTTTGGATCATCCATCAGTGGCTGTGTATGGGGAGGAGAGAGAGAATGGTTTGCCTCAAGCCAAATTGCCATCACTATTTTTAATCTAAATTTGAAATTCTTTTTATTTATTTTTAGCCTTAAGAAAGAGAGCAGAAGGGTAAAGGTGAAAATAATGTTGACATTTTTTAACAAAAATGCACAGTATGTTTTTACCAAGATCTTGGGCGTTGATTTTGATAAATTGACTATAACTCCAAAAAATGCTTCTGACTCGATTCTCGGTAAAATTTAAAAGCACGGGGATTGTCGATTTTGTGATTAGGCATAATTATAAGGTTTGAGAAGCTATGATCAAGGGCAGCTCGACGGTTGGCCGCCAAACTGGCAATTGTCTTGGCGTGAGCTGAGGCAGCACCAGCCGTGCCGGCGGCAATAATCGCTCTGCCCAAGGGCACAACTCGGCGATTTAGACTTGTTGTTGACCATACCGTAGTCCGACAACAACATAGAAGAGGGGTTTGGGTTGATTAAGCCATTTTTGCAAATTTTAACAAATAAACCGCTTCAACATTTTTCCGCACAAAATGTTTGATCAAAAAACAGTTTAGCACCAAATCAAAACCTAGAGACGCTTGTTGGACCTTTTGTCGTTTCACCTCTCTAACCGGGCATTTTTTGTACGATTTTGAAAATCCGGACCTTTTTTTATATGATGTTAAAAATGTTATTGTATTTTTAACAATAATATGAACGGTTGTAAGGGCCGGAAATGCAAGCTGTGAACACGAATGTAAGTTTACAGATTTTTTGGCATAGAAACAAAACAATTTTAATTTAAATGATTTTTAATACAGTTGCAGTCTTGGACTGAGGTTGATGGTAGACGAGTTCAACAACACCAACAGCAACAGCACCAGTTGGACGGAATTGATTGAAGTGGGGCCGCCGAGCGTCAATGTGAGTGGCTAATTGCCCGATAATTTAAATAATAAAATTACTCAAATTTAATTGTTTTCTTATATTTTAAGTTCATATTTCTTCATCAGTATTTTGGTCGTCGAATGAGCGACAATAACGTGCCAATTTGACTGCCGTTTCAGCCCGTGCTGAGTCGTTTCGCAAATTCGCTTTTTATTTTAATTTAAACAATTTTAATTTAAATGATTTTTAATATGGGGTTGATGGTGGACGAGTTCAACAACAGCAAACGCAGCAACAGCACCAGTTGGAGGGATTGATGGAAGTGGTGCTGCCGCCGAGCGTGAAGTGAGTGGCTAATTAATTGCCCGATAATTTTAATAATAAAATTCCTTTTTTATAAGCTTCAAATTTAATTGTTTTCTTATATTTTTTAAGTTCATATTTCTTCATCAGTATTTTGGTCGTCGAATGAGCGACAATAACGTGCCAATTTGACTGCCGTTTCAGCCCGTACATTCCCGTGCTTTGCATTTTAGCATTGATAAAAAAAATTTTTGTTCGAATTCAATTTGACCGGAATCCCCCGGTTTATCCGTCTCTGGTATCCCCGTCCCCGTTTTGACCGGGGATCTTCCCCCCCTCCGGGGCCAATTTTTCTTCTACAGAATCTCTGCTGCCCTCGTTTCGTTGTCAGTAGCAGGGATGGGCGGAATTCGGTTTTCCGTAAAAAACATAAAATTGTGTAAAAAATAAATAATAATTTTTATACACACATTATATGTAATTTTAATTTATTTTGAAAAATTAATAATAATTTAATTGATTAATAAAAAAAGCTAAAATTTAACTGTCTATCGACAAACGCCGACGTGGCACAAAAATTTGATATAAAAAAAACATTTAAATTTTAATTGTTTTAATTTATTGAATATCTTTTTGCCCAATTTTTTTTCTTACATTTTTTCGACTTTTTACTTCCTTCAAAATTGCTTTGTCTTTCATACGCATTGTGCTGCTTTTTGCATGATCATTTATCAGTTTCTGTGTTTCTTTTGTCTCATTCTCCCAAAATTTTATGTTTTCCCCCGAGGGGTTCACTCGTCGTGACATGTTTTATTTATGTTTTATGGCAGTGCGCGACGGGTCGGGGGGGGGGGGGGGGGCGGTGATGCAAAAAAAGGGAGAAAAAATTATTTCATGAATATATTTATATCAGGAATAAATAAAAATTTTTTGCAACAAAATAAAATTAAACCAATCATGCTAATTAATAAGTTATTTTTTATTTAAAATGTTTAACTGTCCAATCTCTGAGATAAGCTTTGGTCAAAAATTGATTTAAAATATTTTTTGATTTTATTGGCGGAAACTGAACATTATTTGATTTTAATTTATATTTTTTTATTTTCGATCTGCTTGCTAGCTGTTCCGAATTTTTAAAATTTTTTTAAACAAAGAATTCAATGCCAAAAAAGTCAGTTGGGGGCTCCCCCCGTCCTTGCGTCCCCGCGCGAGGACGCGGAGAGCAAACGCAAAACATATAGATAATTAATTTGGATGTACCATAATTTATTATGGAACCTCGGCCAACATCGTGTAATTGCATGGCCAATTTAGCTATTACCCCCAATTGTTCTTTTGCTTGCGGCAAGTGCGCGCGCGCATAATTACCGCACTGCGTGCGCGCGCGCGCGCGCATTTTTGTGCTGAAACATCTTTGCGCACAAAACAAAATAAAAATAAAAAATATTTGCAAGTTCCACTCGCGCAAAAGTGTCCGTCAATTAATTGTGTGCTCGCGCGCGCTTTCTACCTTTTTGTCACCAATTATGTACTAATTGTCATTTTGTTCATTAAACGCTTCTCGGAACGGCGCTTTTCCTCCGCCAAAATTTGAATCACATTTCTGGCGCGCATCAATCACAATCGTGTCGATACAATACAATGAGTGATTTGTTCCTTTTTTGGCCACGCCCACAATGTGCGTCTGTGTGTATAAAAGTTGCATTAACCTTAACCATTTTCAGCCATTCTTAAAGCATTCAAAAAGCTATCATTAAGTGAAAGTTTATGATTGGACATGTCTCAAAAGAGTTATTGCCGGAAAGCCCTAATAATCGGGATTTTTAAATTTTTTTAAAGTGTTATGGCCATAAATTTTTGAAACTTGTCCAAGTAAGAGCTTTTAATTTTTATGAAATTTTATTATTTTCTCGAATGATTGATTTGTTCGTAACTTGAAAATGTTGAAAATATTGTTGTGATTCAATTAATTACGATTTTGTGCATTCCAAATTCTGATCAGACCCCTCCTGATCAGACTAATCCATTGGATAGTTTAAAAGCTCAAACAATTTTATTCAAAAATCAAGAGCATTTGTGATCTGATTAGATAAATAGGTTACTCCATTTTGGTTGAAAACAAATACCCTGGGCCGATGATCATTGATCACTGATTAGTGACCAATTAAATTATTCATTAATTGGATAATTTAACCATTTTGACTGTGATCTGATCTGGCCAATAAGCAATGATCAACAAAAACTCTTCAGAATGAGCAGTGAAAAGCAAAATTTGCGTGCCGAGGCTGAGTCCATACGAAATGTGGCCATTTTCGGCGTCTGTATTGCCACAGTGGCCAGCATGGTAAAAAGTTGTTTAAATTTTGTTTAAAAAAACCAAAAAAAAAAATTTGTTTCCCAAGGTTTGCACATTGTCAATTCCGTTGGCCTCGCTCTACCTTCAACGGATGAGCATTCAGATGGAAGGCGAACTGCACTTTTGTCCAGTCCGATCAGGCAACATTATGCAAGAAGTTTGTGTTTGAAAAATTTGGGCATTTTTAATGATATATTTTTGAGAATTTTTATTGTGCAAATTAGGGTTTACACCCCGACGTTCGGGGAGGGAAAAGTCGGGGATCGAGATCGGGGAATTACAAATTGTCGGGGTCGGGGGACAGGGTTGTCGGGGAGAGAAAAGTCGGGGATCGGGGTCGGGGATTGGTTCAAAATTGTTGGGGGTCGGGGTCGAGGTGCCAACCCTAGAGCAAATTATGCCTCAATTTAAATTTCCCTTTTTACTCTCCAAAAATGATCAATCAGATCACATTATCAACGGATCAAATAAAGAACGATCTGGGATTAGCTCAATTATTTTGGCTCTGATCAGTGCAAAAGCATTAATTGGCTAAAACTGTGTGTGTGCAGGTCACGCGCACGCAAGTGCTCTCCGACGTGCAAGGCGGCGTTCGGCACGCGTCAGCGGGCCCAGCTCGGCATCCGCGCCGCGCGCACTATTTGGACCCGGTGTTGCGCAATGGACGCCTCAGCCTGTGGAAGCGCAGCGGCTCCGGTGCAGGCGAAAGCGGCGCGTGCTGCGGTTGCGGTTCTTCCGAGCAGGGACCACCCGGACCGCAGGTAGAAGGGCCGTCGCGGGCGGGCGTTTGTTACCTAATTTGAGCGCCCGGACTGTGCTGCAAGAAAAGCTTCGAGTCCTCGAAAAATTGTTTTCAGAAATTTTGAAATCTCGGCTTTGAGAATCTCGAAAAATTTTGACGGACCGGACTCCGGCCGGCGGATTCCAGTGGCATTTTTTGTACTTACGGGATTTAATACTTTACGAGATTATCCAAAAACTTCCAACGGCAAAGTAAAAACAAATTGAAAATCCGGGTTTGGATCGGGTGCTTTCAAGAATTTTGGTGCAAAAAAATAACAATTTTGGGTCAAGGTTTTTCTTGACAAATTGGATTGTTACAAATATTTTGAAAAATTTGACTAATTGGTTTAAAATTTAGTGTCAAAAAATCGAATTAAATATAGGAAAAACATCAAATACGTAAATGTGTACGCTTAACTTTTATTATAATTATTTTAAAATTGAAAAATTAATTTACATAAAATATTTTTTGTATTAATAAATAAAAACAGTTTCGAATATCATCATCTGGTCACACAATATTTAGGTCTATCATGACTTAATTAATTTAAAATTAATTTTTAGGGTGCCAGCGGTGAGTCGGGCGCCGACGGGCGCCCGGGCGAGGCGGGAAGTGCCGGCGAGGACGCCTCACCACCGCCGCCAGCGCCGTACGTTGAGCCATGCCAGGAGTGTGAAGCGGCCCAAGACGGCTGTACGTACCTAATCGATACAATAATTATTTAGATTAATTTTTCAATTTTTTACCGGTAGGGATATAAAAAATGCATTACAAAAAAAACTTTGCAGATTTTCTTAACAACATTTTTTGTCAATTTTTAGTGCCCGGCCGTCAGGGAGAGCCGGGACCGGACGGACATCCGGGCGAGGCCGGCACACCGGGCAAGGACGGCATCCCGGGACCGGAGGGTGAGCAAGGCGCGCCGGGCCCAGACGGAACGCCAGGAAGCGCTGGGGGTCTGAAAAATTCTAAAAAACCAAAAAAAAATCATTGTTTTTTCAGAGCCTGGCCCACCTGGACCGCCGGGAAGCCTTGAACAAGGTGAGAGGGAGAGCATTGATTTTTTTGAAATTTATATAAAAACTATTTTTTTTAGATTATTCGCCAATTGTCGGCCCGGCTGGTCGCCCGGGTCCGGATGGACAGCCTGGCCACGACGGAACGCCTGGGGGTTAGTGAATGAATTTTGTTCTATTTTAATTTCTGAGAAAAATTTAGTGCCAAAAGATAGAAACATTGGGAAAAAACGAAAACAAAATTAAAGTATAAAATTGAAAAATTTACTAAAATAATTTAATAAAAGTTTTGATGAAAAGAATTTAAAATGGTGAAAAGAATATTAATTTTGCGAAGTGAAGAGAAGAAATTAAATTTTTGTTTTAAGAAATGAAAAAATGAATTTAATTACCAAATCAAAACCTGGTAAATGAATATTTGTTAACCATAATCAATCAATTTTAAAAAAATGCTAAAAAGAAACAAACCATTATTTATTTTGTATTTTAAATATTAATTTATATTTAAAAATTCAGAGCCCGGAAGTGCCGGAGAGCCAGGCCATCAAGGGGAGCCTGGCGAAGCCGGAAAGCCCGGCGCTCCTGGACATTCTGGCACCGGTGGAGGGCCTGGACAAAACGGGGAACAGGCAATTTTAATTATTATTTTTAAATAAAATTTAAAAAACTTAATCATTTTTTGGTAAAAATCTTAAATAAAATAAGTAATTCGAAGAAACGTTCTATTCTCCAATGTTAAAACAAGTTAAATCTGGTGATAATTACAATTTATTAAGTGATTTGGTTTTTTGTCAATTTTTAATATTAAATTTTATTTAAAAAACAGGGACCAAAAGGCTCATGCTCACACTGCGCACCTGCAAGGCAAATATTGAATTAAACAAAAAAAAGTAATTTATACATTTTTCATTTTTTTTACAGAACGGCTCCAGGATACTGAGGAAAAATGTGACAAATTTTCGATCAAATTCATACATATAAATATTGCTTTTAATAACACTCATTTTTTGATTAAAATTATTTTAATCGCCAAATGCTGGGAAAGACTGATTTCAGCAGGTTCAAGGTGCAATTTCTTGTTCGTCTTGTGGCTTTCGCGATTTAAAAAAAAATGTAACCAGCAAAGGGACTGGCATCCCGGTAGAGTGACTTCAAAACGGCTTCTACCCTAGGGGGAAAGCTTATAAACGGGGAAATAAATATAAAAGATCACAAAAACATTTATTAACGTCAAAAAGCGTGGAAAAACCGAACAAAGACGAGAGATAACCATATTTTGATTGATGAAGTAATTCTCAAACACGCTCAAAGAGAGAGGACAATAAATCAAAACTTAATCAATTCGGTCACAAAAAAAAAGAGGTCCAATTAAGTCAGTCCTGCTCCATCGTCTTATCCCCCTCGCACTCCTTGTTCGTCATGTCCTGCTCCATCTTCTTGCCCTCCGCCTCCTCGCCATTCGTCTTCTTGTCCTGCTCCGTCTCGACGTCCATATTGTTCGGCTCCGCCACTTCCGCCCCGGCATTGGCCTTTTTGGCTGCCGCTTCTGCCTCCTCTTTTTGCTTAAGCACGGCGGCCGAGTGTTTGGAGTCCAGTGTGCGCATTTCGCCAACCAACGCGTTCTTCTATAACAATTTGTGTGGATTTTTGGGTTTCTGCCAAATCCTCCGACACATTCAACCACCACCTTGGTCTTGAGGTCGTCCGTCGTGAATGTGGCGTCCTGATTGTCCTCCAGGTGCTCCAACTCCTTGTTGATCCCGACAAACCAGGCCTTGGCCATTTCAATGGTGTGCTGGTAGGAAGCGAGCTCGCCCTCGGTGAAGAACTCCTTGGAAGTGATGAACAGCTGCAGCTTCTTCTCCGCCTCGTCCAATGTGGTGGCAAACTTCTCCATCAGAGCGGGGCGCTCCTGGAAACAAAATTCCCTGTCCGATCAGAACAAAGTGTCCACCACCACCACCTCCTTTTGGCGTTTCCTGTTCTTCAGCTTTCGAATGGGTGCCACTACCTCACGCCGCTTCTGCTTCAGCTCCTCAACATCCGTCTCGTCCGGCATGTCATCCAACCAGTCCTTCATCTTCGCCATCTGTTCATTGATCAGCTGCAGCTCCTCTGCAGTACCAAAAGAGCTGAAGATGTTCTCCTCAAGCTTGGCGCTGTAGTCGTAGACGGCCGACTCCAGCAAGTTCAGTGCCAACGCATGCTCCATCTTTGCCCGTTCGTTGCGTTCAAACTCGTTAAGGCTTAATGGGAAATCAATACGATTGTTCTGTATCCCACTGAATTACTGTATGCCAAAGAATCATCAACCCGGATCACTCACATTCGTTTTGCCTCTTTGATCTCCTCCTCGTCCAAGGCCGTCTTCTTCAACTGTTCCGCGCCAATGTTCTCAGTGGGTACCAAATCCTTGACCTCAAAGTTCTTGACGATGAACCGCTTGGACAAACGGGCGGCCTGGTAAACGGCGCCCAAAACAATGGCCTCGTCCGTGTTCAATTGCTTTGACAACTCCTTGCTGAAAATGAAAAAAAGTAACATTTTGTTGCACACAAATTGTTTGACCACCGACCCTTGGAAGTACGTGCCGAGAATGGTCTGCAGTCGTAGCATGCGCGTACCGGCACCCATCAGCAGCACGCGGTCCAACTGCTCCACCGTCAAGTCTGCCATGCGCAATGCAACAGTGATAGGCTCCAGATAGCGCGGTTCAAAGTCGCGGAACAATGCCTCCAGCTCGTCTCGCGTGACTTTGGTACGGAAGTCGCGGTCCTCGAACACGCTCTCCACATGCGCAAAATTCTCCGGATTTGCTGACAGAACCTGAACTGGGGGGTTTTATATGCCGTAGGGTCAATTGTCTGGGTCCAAAATATGTCGTGCCATCCTTCACAACGTGCACACGCACCTGTTTGACCCGGTCGGCCTCCTTCAATAGTTTGGCCATCGCTTGCGGGTTCTTCGTGATGTCTCCCTCAAGCTTCGGGTATTGTTGCTTGAACGCCTTGACAAGATGATCACGCAGTCGCAGTGTCAAATGATGACCGCCCAGTGCACGATCGTAGCCGACGCCAATGGTCTCCACCTGCAAATAAACAAAAAATCGATTTAGTCTTGAGCAGTCCAACAAAATGTAGCCACTCCCTCCACCTGGGGATAACTGTTGCTGCTGCCCTCCTTGGACTCGTTGACGACACGAAACTGTACGATGGTCACCAACGTCTTTGTTGAGCCCACATCATAGATGAGCAATGTCTGTTTCAATAAAAACCCATTAAACAAAAATCCGTTTATAGCGATCAGAAGTCAGGCTGGGACCACAAAACCACCCACACCGGACCTGTGGCTGTTCAGTGATCTCTTTGTGTCTGAACACGCCGTAGTTGAGGCCAGCAGCAGTACCGGAGCCGAGCAGTTGCAGCAAGTTCAGGTCCGCAATTTTGGCCGCCGCCTCCACCGCCGCGCGCTCAACCTTTAAAAGAGTGAGACATACAGACACAACAAATATAAAAATCGATAAGTGACTAATTTTTTATTGATCGGAAAACAGCAGTAATTAATTAATTGTACTCGCTCGCCCACCTGTCCAAAATAAGACGGCACAGTAACCACCGCGTCGCGCACCGCATGCCCTGCGGCCGCCTCCACCTCCGCCCGCGCGTTCCACAACACCATGCCGAGCGCACACTCCACGGACATGTCGCCAACGCTGAAAATATATGTTTTTATTTTTAGGGAAATTTGTTCCGCCCTCCCTCAGACATTCAACAAACAACTTTGATGCTTTATTAATACGTCTTAAAATCAACAACACCAAACTATTTTGAAGTGCCTTTTCTGAATTGAGCTTGGCTCATCACTAGGGTTGTCGGTTTCAGACCAAACAAACCGAAAAGCCGATAAATTTCAATTCAGTTTTTCTTCCGTTCCCGAATTTTTGTCCTAACTAGAGCCCGCACTCGAGGACCGATCGAGAATCCCGATAAATATCGAAAAAAAATTTCTTCGATCGAAAATCTCGACCAGGATTTCGATCGCAAATCGCGATCGGTCCGTGCTCGAGTCCTAACGGAGAAACAAAACCAATCAATAATTCGCCTTTCGGCGAATAAAGAGATTCAATTCGCGTTGAGAATTATCGATTGGTTGCAGGTTAGATAAATTTTGGGACCCCAAACAATGCACAACACGCGCATATACCAAATTTTTGGTCAAATATATCTGCTACTCAATTTGAGCTTTCGAATTGTACCAAAATTAGTTGCTTATACAAAAAAAAATTATTATTATTATTCCAAATTTTGAAGCGAATGAGTTAGAGGTTGACACACAAAATGAATTATTACTTTTTGATTGAATTCAATCGTCTAAAAAGCTTGATTATTTGAATGCTTCTTTTGTCAACCAATAAACAACAAACCTAAAATCAACTAACTCTCCATTAACTATAGTGAATTAAAATATTTGCATTAAAACATTAATACAACAAAAAAAAAAAAAAAGCAACTCACTCAGTCTCGAATTGAACGGTGCCCCGTTTGGGGTGCGGTTTGATTGTCAAATAGGGGAATTGGGCCTGGAATTGCGCGGTGGCCTTGTCGTCCACCTTCTTGCCGACCAAGTCCAGGAAGAATGTGTAGGTGTTCTTCGTCCGAACAAGCGCCTAAGGGGATAATGAGATTTAGCTAATTTTAACGATAAAAATTCAAATGCTTCGCATCAAAAAACACACGCCGCCCCCACCTTTTTGAGCGCCGCATCGCCCAGAAAGCGCTCGCCGTCCTTGATGGTCAGCGCCATCGGCGTCTTGCGTTGAGAGTCCCGGTTCAGCACCGTCTCCATGGGCACGCCATGCTTGATCAGTGCCATCTTCATAAACTCCGAACCCAAATCGATGGCCATCGCGGCATTCACTGCAAAAATGTCAAAAATTAAATATGAAAAGAACAAAAATTACACAATCAAGATTTAACTGAACATTTTCTGTTAGCTTGGGGGTGGGGTTCCCATTTTTAATTTTTTTTCAAACACAAAATACGGCGGTACCACCAAAATCACGGAATACGGAGCGGAATCCCTTATAGTAAGGTTGGGATTCTTAGTTAAGTAAAAAAGAGCTTAACAAGAAAATAAAAATTTACCTAACCGTGTGCATTTTTATAAACATTTTTCAAAAAAAAACGCCCAAAACAGTGACGGAAAGGCATTTTTGCCTAAAATGGTTTCACCAATATTTTAGTGGCAAAAACACCGAAACGACGAGATTTCTGACTAAAAAAATCAGACAAAATAAAGTAGCAGAAAAAATTGTCAAATAACTTAATCCCATTTTCTTTTTGAAAAGAATTCCCTCCCCCTCCCCTAGAATTTTCCTGGCTAATAGGTCCCTGACAAAAAAGTACAACAAAAAAACAAAACATTATCTACCTGATTGTCCACTGCTCATGATGTGGTGATGGGGAGGACGACGATTTGAGGAATGTAAAGGATCAATTAACAACTGAAAATACAGTAACCAAAAATGAACGTATATGACGTGACACGGAAACGGTATATTGCGTATGTGCAAACATAAAAGCACAAATTTGCTTGCAAATTTGTAGCGCCCAGCAAATAATTTAAACAAAAAAAAAACACAACAAAGAGAAAAGAGAAGAAAGATAGAGAGAGAGAGAAAGAGTGAGAGATGGGAGAGCACGACACAGCGGGGGAAAAAAAAGTACGTACAACCAAAATTGCGGGAAAAAAAGACGACAAAAATTTGGACAATAAAATATGAGAAAAAGAAACATAGACTCACACTTCTACGCACACCCTCTACAGTTCAATCTTTATTCCCTCT
Organism: Globodera pallida; assembly: GCA_020449905.1. Lineage (NCBI taxonomy): Eukaryota > Metazoa > Nematoda > Chromadorea > Rhabditida > Heteroderidae > Globodera > Globodera pallida. Next base: position 1,059,421 of record JAIXHY010000016.1, read on the forward strand.
CCGGCCGCCTCCTTTTGGTCCGCTTCCGACTCCTTTTTGTCCTCTTTCCCTTCCTCTTTCTTCTCCGTTTGCGCCTCCTCGTCCCCTTTTTTGCCCTCATCCGCCTCCTTTTTGTCCGCTGCTTCCGCCTCCTTTTTGTCCCCTTCCTCTTCCCCTTTTTTGCCTTCATCCGACTCCTTTTTGTTGTCGTCCTCTTCATCCTTCTTTGCCGCCGCTTCAGCCTTGTCGTCGTCCTTCGTTACCTCCTTGGCTTCCGCTTCGGCCTTCTTTGCCTCCGCTTCCGCCTCCAACTTGGCCTTCCGGGCTTCCGCTTCCGCCTCCTCGCGAAGCTTGAGCGCAGCAGCGTAATACTTGGATGCCAAAAAGCGCACCTCGCCGATCAACGAATTCGTCTGGAATTTTTTTTAGAAAATTAAAAATTCAACTTTTAATCTAATTTAACTCTCGCAATTTGCCTCCGAAAAATAATCTCCAGATCACCACCACAACATCCTCCACCCCACCTTGGTCTTGAAGTTGTCCGTCGTGAATGTGGCGTCCTGGTTGTCCTTCAGCTGTTCCAGCTCCTTCTTGACACCGTCAAACCAAACTTTGACCGTTTCAATGGTCTGCTGGTAGGAGGTGAGTTCGCCCTCGGTGAAGAACTCCTTGGAAGTGGTGAACAGCTGCAGCTTCTTCTCCGCCTCGTCCAGTGTGGTGGTCAACTTCTCCATCACAGCGGGACGATCCTGCACAACAAAAACACCGTTTTTTTATTTATTTAAAAAATTAAATAATAAAATCCCCCCGGGCGCACTCACCTCCTTTTGCCGCTTCCGGCTCTTCAACTTTCGAATGGGTGCCACCACCTCGCGGCGTTTCTGCTTCAGCTCCTCAACACTCGTCTCGCTCGGCATGTCCTCCAACCAGTCCTTCATCTCCTTCAACTTCTGGCGGACCAACTGCAGCTCTTCTTCAGTGCCAAAACCGCTGAAGCTGTCCTCCTCCAACTTGGCAGTGTAGTCGTAGACGGCCGACTCCAACGAGTTCAGTGCCAACGCATGCTCCATCTTTGCCTTCTCGTTGCGCTCAAAGGTGGAAAGGCTGAAACGGAATAATAAATTAAAATGTTATATTTAAACAAAAAAAGCTCCTATGATCGACCAAAATTTAGGGGAATCCTCCAATTTGTGATATGTAAGAAAATGTCGAATGGTGAACGGATTGCCCGGAGGGGGGACTGCAACTCCCCCCCCCCCCGCTCTAAACTAAGAAAGAGATGTTTCCCATACCCAGCAGTTCTTATCGCATTTGGCATCTCTTCCAAATATTCCTATTATTTGGCCAATCTCTTTAAGAGACCGGCCCTTTGCGAATAATAAATGGCCAACATTCCAAACAAAAAGGCGCTCACAGTTCGGTGCCCTATCGTCAGACCCGCCCAAAGGCCCATGGCCCCCGCGGGGCCTTTGCGATGGAAAGGAACGGACCCCTGGCGATCCAACTGTTGATTCAATGTTGGAACAGTAAATGTGAATGGCGCTTACATCTTTTTGGCCTCCTTAATTTCGTCGTCGCCTATCACAGTGCTCATGTTGTGCTGCAGTTGGGCATCATCGACGGTCAAACTGGACAACCACTTGGTGAAGGAGGGCGGATCTGCCGAGACGTCCACCTTATAAAATGAACAAAACAAAATTGGAGGAAAATGTTTGAACTTTTCACCTCATGCGGCAGGAACAGCTCCTTCACCTCGAACGGCTTCACCCGAAAGCCTTTGATCAGCCGAGCCGCCTGGTAGACGGCGCCCAACACGATGGCCTCGTCCGTGTTCAATTGCTTTGACAACTCCTTGCTGAAAATGAAAATAACATTTTGTAGTACACAAATTGTAGCAAAAAAAAAATCGTAAAACAAACGCCAAATTTAAACGGGAATATAAATTTACTAAACGGTCTTGAAAATTTTGCTACAGGGGGAGAGCATAAACCGTTTTCTGACAACACTAAAAAACGCGCTCTACAGGATAATGGTTTTTAATATAATGCATTAATTCCATCCAATTTCGACGGGATCAAAAGTTAGCCAAAACAAAAAAATTAGTGAAGCAGTGGTAGTATGTTCAGGAATGCAACCGGCTCCCAAAAAAAAGCTCAAAAACCGGATTCCGGACCAAAAATGCAGTAAGTCCAGAATCCGGAGAATTTGGCGAAATCTCAAAATGTGAATTTTTTTTTTTTCTAATTTTTTTAATATTTTAATTCGCCATTCCGCGATGGATTTTTGGACCATTCTTAACAAATCCATTAAAAAAAATAAATATGCTTGGATCGAGAAAAAATCTCGAACTTTTCAGAATCATGGTCTTATTGACATTCTTGGGTCAAATCTCGTGAAATTCGAAGTCTCGAGCAGTAGTTCTGTTGGGATGCAACCCATGGGTTCAATTCCCACTGGGTGCAATTGAGATTAATTTCTTTTTTTTTTGACACCAAACAAAAGGCAATCATCACATACATAGTAGTTGAACATCACCAATTCTTTTAAGAAAGAATTATAATTGGAATTACGATTGTATTAAAGGCTCAAAAAATGAGCACCGACCCTTGGAAGAACGTGCTGAGGATGGTCTTCAGGCGTGGCACGCGCGTGCCGGCACCCATCAGCAGCACGCGGTCCAACTGCTCCACCGTCAAGCCCGCCATGCGCAACGCGTCGTTGATGGGCTCCAAATAGCATGACTCAAAGTCGTGGAACAACGCCTCCAACTCCTCCCGCGTGACTTTGGTACGGAAGTCGAGGTCCTCGAACACGCTCTCCACATGCGCAAAGTGTTGCGAATTGGCGGAAAGGACCTGCAATTGTCTTTTTTTAAAACGGACATTGAAAAATGGGAGGACTTAAATTTTGAGGAAAAAAATGCCCAAAGCAACAATTTTCTGGAAACCGAATAAAGCGTTTTACTACGCTTTTATGGATTGCGTCTGAGCACAAAAAAATGCCATGTCAATATCAGAGATCAAACCGATCGAGATTCTCGATCGAAACCTTGGTAATTCACCGACGAGATTTTTCAGTGGTCTCGAACGAATCTCTATCGTTCAATATTTTGCGAGATTCCCGATCGAATCTCAATCGGTCCTCAAGAGCAAACTCAAGTCAACATCCGGCACAACGCGCACGCACCTGTTTGACCCGGTCGGCCTCCTTCAACAGTTTGGCCATTGCTTTCGCGTTCTGCGTGACGTCTCCCTCAAGCTTCGGGTATTGTTGCTTGAACGCCTTGACAAGATGGTCGCGCAGTCGCAATGTCAAATGGTAACCGCCCAATGTGCGATTGTAACCGACGCCGATGGTCTCCACCTGATTGGTTGTTAAAAAACATGATTACGAATGTAAAAAAAAAAAAAGAATGATATGTTTTCACAAAAGTTGGGGATCATTCTAATCGGATCCTGATCACAAGCACCCAATATGGACGGATCGAATCAACACCGTGTGAGACATAACGATTAGGTGTGATTGTGTTCATATACTGTTCCAATAGAGTTTGGACTTGTGGGCCGACCGAGAATCTCGATCGGTCCGACCTCTACTATAAAAAAATCACTGACACGGAACACCTTCACGTGACCGGTCATCATGTTGATCGATCAATCAATCAGTCAGCCCCTGATCATGCCGGATCAGTAACTAATACTGGTTGGTCACTGACAGGCACGTATTTAGGATTTTGCTTTGGGGGGGGGGGGGTGCCGAAAAAAAAGTCGATTTTTAGGGGTGTATTATTGGGTTTTATTGCATTTTTGTTAATCAATTTTTTGAAAAATGTTCGGTTTTTAGGGATGCATTTTCCGTTTTTGCAATTTTCAAAAATGCAAACTTTTGAGAATTCTGCTTCATTTCTCGGGGGGGGGGGTCGGCGGTGCCGATAGGCGCCGCCGAGAAAATTTTTGAATTTTTGACTCAATTTGTTAAGAGAATTGAACCAAAAATTACGAATTTTGTAAATCAAAAGGGTCCCCCCTATGGTTTTTTGTTCTCAAATTTTCCTTTTGGGGGGGGGGGGGGGGTACGAGGTGTCACGTACCCCCCCCCCCCCCCCCCCCCCCCCCCCCCCCCCTAAATACGTGCCTGGTCACTGATTGGGCAACATGGACAAGACTGGCCATGGAAAAGTTGGATCAGATCGCAAGAACGCGATCCAACCGGATCGATCGCCAACTCGTCCAAGTCGCTTAACATGGACCAGTCAGAAATCCATGGCCATGTTTAAAAAGGATCAGTGTACATAACTCACTTGAGGGAAGCTGCCGCTGGCGGCTTTGTTACTGCTGCTTTTCGTTGCATTCTTTCCATTTGTCGTTGTTGGTGTTGCTGTTTCGTTGACGAGACGGAGTTGGACAATGGTAACCAGCGTTTTGGTTGAGCCTACATCGTAGATGAGCAGTCTCTGTTACAAAACGTTTTGTTTTCTTGGCAAATTTTAATGTCCAAAATTCAAAAAAATGTCGAATTTTAGTGTGTTATGCTAAAAAATAGAGTTGTAGCATATGTAAAGCTTCAAAAATTGTAAATTTTTATTTGTCTTTATAAGCACATTTTCAAAATGGGACCTGTGGCTGTTCAGTGATCTCTTTGTGCCTGAACACGCCGTAGTTGAGGCCAGCAGCGGTGCCGGAGCTGAGCAACTGCAGCAAGTTCACGTCCGCAATTTTGGCCGCCGCCTCAACTGCCGCGCGCTCCACGAGACCAAAATAAAAATTGATTTAAAAAAACCAATTTAAAAACTTAGTTTAATTATCTATATTTATGTTCGGAGTTTATTTATATTTTTGTTCGACCCAAAAGGGCACACAATTACCCAAAATAGGCGGGCACGGTGACCACCGCGTCGCGCACCGGTTGTCCAGCGTACGCCTCCACCTCCTGCCGTGCGTTCCACAACACCATGCCAAGCGCACACTCCACGGACACGTCGCCAGCACTCAAAAAAAAAAATTTTAAATTGATGCCGTCATCGGATTTTCAAATTTTAATCCAATTTCACATCAAAAAACGAAACATTGTTGCAAAAAAAAAACATTTACTCCGTCCCAAATTGAACAGTGCCCCGCTGGGGATGCGCTTTGAGCGTCAAAAATGGGAATTGGGCTTGGAATGCCGTCACAATTGGGTCGTCCATTTGTTTGCCGACCAAATCCAAGAAGAAGGCGAAGGTGTGCTGTGCCATGCTCAGTGCCTAAAGAGAATTGGTGACAAACGTTTTTGTTGAATCTGAAAATGCCTTTTTTTTGTTCGTTTTTGAAATTCAATCGGAAAAAAGCCACACCGTCCATTATCCGGTATACCCAAATTAGACATTTCAGATATTTCTTTGTTCCTCGCCTTGGATTTTTTCTTGAAGCCGGTCTCAATTCCATTTCACAAATAATTTAAATTTCGTCGATGGGAAGAGTTAGTTACCTATGCCCACCAAAAACCACAAAAAGTTCAAAAACCCTAAATTTTAGGGCGTTGAACGCCGAAAAAAATAATTTGCAAACTTTGGAAGTTTTCAAAAACCACGGAAAGTGGCACACACAATGCGGTTGACCCTGACAATAAGCCTAAGCCTAAAAAACAACCTTTTTCCGCGCTGTTTCGCCCAGAAAGCGCTCGCCGTCCTTGATTGTCAATGCCATCGGCGTTTTGCGTTGCGACTCACGGTTCAGCACCGTCTCCATGGGCACGCCCGGTTTGATCAGTGCCATCTTCATAAACTCCGAACCCAAATCGATGGCCATCGCCGAATTTGCTAAATGGGAAAATGGTTTTTGAGAAGCTGGCACCCTCCTAAAGTCCGGCAATTTGAACGGTGTCGGCTAACGAATTAAGAGGCCGTCCTGTACCTGGATCTATGGCCTGGAGTTTTTTTGGATCCCCAAAAAATTCACCACTAAGAGACGACTTTTTTGGCTTCCCCCCCCCCACAAATTTTTTCTGGCTACAGCCCTGGGTGACTCAACAAAATTTGGTTAAAAGTTGAGTCCATTTCAAAATTGGACTCTAACCGAATTTTTCGAAATTACGGGCTCGTCAATGCAAAAATTTCTGGTGCTTGAAAAACGCCAAATACCGAACTCCAGTTACATTGAACCCGACCGTACCCAGAAAGGGGGAAGGGGAGGGGTGAAGAATTCCCCCCCCCCCGGGATTCAGGCCTAAAAACTAATTTTTTTTTTCTCGAAAAATAGGACAATAAGTCATCCAAGTGGCAGAGCTGAGTTTGGTTGGATTTAAAATAGAAATTTTTTTTAAATGTAAAGAACCTGTTGACAACTGTGGACATGATGCACAAATTATTGCGACAAATAGAAATATCCTTCTATACAAATTCATTATACAAACGGATTTTCCTGAAAATAAATTATGTACATTTACATGTCGAAGGCTTAAAAATTATTTTAAAAATAGTTTGTGTAATGTGTGGTTTAAACACGAGCCCGATTTTCGGTTAAACCGGATGTAAGGCTTTAAGGGATTTCAGAATTTTTATTAAATTCTTTAAATTTTGCACTAAAAAACACCGGGTCTTGTCAGAAAAAACACGGTTAATCTCGTGTACGAAAGCATAAGCCGGGTCACAAAATCTCGGCTTTAATCCTAAATGAAAGCATAAATAACACAAACAATCAAAAATTTATGCACAAAATTGCTTGAGAATATAAACAAATGCCATTTGAGCAGCCCAAGACCTTTAAAATGTTCATGTTCTGGAAACTTCTTCATTTTTCTATTAAATTTTGTCAATATGTCAAAATCATGCACATACATTAAAAGGTAGGCTTTTTAGTAACAGAAATATGGCTTGTGTATTTAGGAGGGTTTTGAGCATTCATTATGGCCTTAAAATCGTTTAAAATGTGAATTAAGAAAGCGAAAGGCACAAAGCACGCTTTGTTCACGTGAACACTGCATAATGATGACGAATAAGCGACGTGGGTTTAAGTTAGAGAAAATTCAGGCCCTAGCCATTTCAGTCACACGATTCAACAAAATTAGCGTTGGCCGGGATAGGTAAGTCGGGATTATCCCAGTTTTTGGAATCCCGATCCCGGTTTTTGAAAAATAGTAATCCCGATCCCGGTTACACCCTTTAACCTCCGCCCTCCGTCTCGCCCCACTACTTGCTCCGTCTCCGCATGCTCGCTGTTGGCGGGCCGCCAGCGGCCTTTCATTTTATTTTATGAGGCTTTTGTTACTTAAGTCGCTTTTTCCTTATTTAAAAAAATTTAAACCGGTTCAAAAGCCGAATAAAATTTTTTTTCAAAAATTTTAACCAAAAGGGTCCCCCCTATGGTGTTTTTTGCCACCTTTGAGAGGCAATAACTTTCTTCATAGTTGAGTCGGACTCAAAATTTTTGCTGATTCGTACTCAGCTCGACAAGGGAAGCGATTAATTATGGCCAAAAAAAAAAAATTTTGGCCACTTACACCACTAACTTTTGAACTTGTTAGGCCATATTTCCGGGTTCATAATTTCATACATACATATTTCGAGATTTTAAGGTCATAGAAATAACTTTCTTCATAGTTGACACCGGACCGGAATTCAAACAATTCTTTGAAAATTCGAAATTTTCCAAAAAGCAATTTCATCCTCAAAATCATTCAAAAAGGATGAATTCGATCATACTTGCTTTTTCGTTTAATTTTATGCTTTTTGAATGATTAAGTAGAGTAGGAGCCGGGGGGGGAGGGGATCCTCGGTCAAACCGGGGATGGACAACCCGGGGATCCTCGTTGTCGGGGATGAGCAAACCGGGGAACGGGGATCCCCGTACGGGGATGGGCAAAATTCATTTTTAGGGGTGCATTTTTGAAAAAATTTTTAAAAAATCAAATTTTTGTTAAACTTAAAATGCACCTTTAAAAAAATACTTTTTCTTGAGCCAAAAATGCACTTCAAAAGATCGTTTCATTTTTCTACATAGGAAGGAAAGTCCGACGGTGCCGACAGGCGCCGTCGGGAAAAATTTTGGGATTTTTGTTAAGAACTTTTACCAAAGTTTTCGCAAAATTAAGCTTGCTTCGGAATTTCGGAAAAAATTTTACAAAAATCTTTGTTAAGAAAATTAAGCAATCAAAGATGTGATCATATTTTCAAAAATTCTCTCGCATTTAATTAAAAAATATTTAAAATTTTATGCAAAAATATCATTTTATTTAATGGGGAAGAGCGCATCTATCTGATTCGTGGCAGAGCGATAAATATTTAAAAGTTTGCAAAAATTTTTGTTTTTGTTGTACATCAACTAAATAAAAAAATTTAATTAGGAGAAATTGATTAATAAATTGCTGCAACTTAAAAAACAAAATACTTAACACGGGTCCCGAACCACCGGACTAGAAACCAAGAATCAAACAGCACTAACCAGTAGGCCATCATAGTATATGGGACCAAAAATATTTGACCACAAAGTGTAATTTTCTTTACCATCCCAGACCAAGAAATGAATTTTCACCGGAAAGTGCCATCTTCAGGTATGCAGGGATCCCCGTTTCGGGGGTGGGCAAACCGGGGAACGGGGACGGGGATGAGAATGGTCGGGGATCCATGGTATCACCGTCCCCGGCCGGCTCCTACCCTAATTTTAAGGCTAAAATTTCCAAACTACAGTACTTAGAAATCGTGTCCAGACATTTGCGGCCCAGACTTTTGCGGTCCAGACATTTGCGGTCTGCTGGAAATCAGACATTTGCGGGCCAGACTTTTGCGGTCCAGACATTTGCGGTCTGCTGGAAATCAGACATTTGCGGGCCAGACTTTTGCGGTCCAGACATTTGCGGTGTCCAGGTCTCGGAGTATTCGACAAATTTCCGAGATTTGAGACCTGGACCCCTGGCTCGGGGCGCGCGCACTGTGGTGCCATAACGGAAAAATACCAGAAAAATCTTGAAATATCGAAATCGAGAGGTTTCGACGCAACCCTTATGCATATAAAGAAGAAACATCATCGTTTTCACATATTACGTACTTTTTACATCTTTAACTTAGGCCTAAGCTTAAGCTTAGGTTGGCTTAGGCCTAGGCCTAATAAGGAAACCCAGCCCTTTTGAATGATTTCGAGGCCAAAATTGATTTTTGAATTCGACCCCCACTCTAATATGTTTAATTAATGTTTTTATTTTGGCGAAATGACGGGGCGCAAATGTCTTATTTTGGCTGAGGCCGCAAATGTCCGGACGCAAATGTCCGAAAATGGGCCATATAATTCCTTCACATTTTGGCCGCAAAAGTCTGGCCCGCAAATGTCGGACCGCAAAAGCTGGGCCGCAAATGTGCGGTAACCCTTAGAAATTGACCCTAAAGTACTTTAAAATGTACTTATTTCCAAAAATGTACTTTGAAAATGAGAATTTGGTGTAAGCGGTAAGGAATTTTAACAGAGGACTCACGATTTTGCCCTCTCAAAACATTGGATCTCTTGATTATTTCTATTTACTATTTTCCAACATATTTTTGTTCAATTTCCTTAACAAGATTAATTTAAAATTTTTAAAATTTTTCCGGCGGCTTTGCACAGTTTCTTAACAAAAAAACGTTACTACAATTATAAAAAATTCTCCCGACGGCGCCGTCGGACCCACGGAAAAAAGTTCTTCCCATACGCCTATGAAATAGACTTTCAAAATTGCTATTTTAGAATTTCCCAAATTTCCCGTAACATATATATAAGCGAATATATTTGTTTGACAAAAGGGCAAACAAATAAAGCAATAGCTATTTTATAAAAGAAAATTATATTTCTTATAATAATGGCAAAAAGCTAAAAGTGGTCACAAAAATGCATAAAATTGGAAATTTGTGTATAAAATCGATTATTATTTGTTTAAAATCACATAACCCATTATTTTTTTATTGCAATGCATTTTATTAACCATCTTTTTTTTTTGTTGTATTACTCAAAGCAATAAAGGACTGTAGAGTAAGTAATAAGAATAATCACGCATTAAATTTAAAACTTTTTAGTGAATTTGAGCTTTTCAACATAAAATGCATTTTTGTATGCTTATTTTGGTCATTTTTGTACTTCTTACGGCAGCAAGTGTAGCAGAATGTGGCTGCGTCGGGTCAAAACATGTCCCAGTAGAAGGGAGCAAAGAATAGTAATTGATAAAAGCGAATATTATTTGTTTAAAATCACATAAGTATGGGCCGAATTTATATGGACTAAAAACCCCCCAAAATATGGGCCAAAAACCCCAAAAAGTGTTAAATATGGACTAAAAAATGTGCTAAAACTACTAAACCGTCCCAATTTATGCGCAAACCCCTTCAAAATTCAGCGTTTCTTTATTATTTTTCCTCTTACAGTTTGTAAATATAATATTTTTCACTCTTTTAGAAAAATTTATAAAATATATCAAAAATAAAAAATTTTATTTGTTAGGGAAAACCAACTTTAAATTTGCTAGTAGCTTTCTTCAAAGTGGTTTCCGCGGAAATTTTTTGCAAGCTTATTTCGGATTTTTAAAATTTTTAATACTGTCTTCCACGCGTTTAGGTTAGGCACTAAAACAAACTGAAATATTTTCTGATAGAAAAATGCAGCTATTTATCTAATTAGTGTTTTTGGAAAATCTCTATTCAAAAAAATTGTTGTTGTGCTCCAATTTGAACTAAAACCAAAAAAAATTTTTGACCGATTTTTTGTACAAAGAAGCCCAAGGTTTCTGATTTAAACTCATCTAAATTTTCAGTTATTACGCGAATGCTGTTATACTTTGCAAGGAGATAAAAGAAAATGGAGAAAAGGCATGTAACGATTCGAAAGTTGAATCGTTTACCCATATTTTCAACTGCATATGGATTGACGGGGACTGCTCCGCACTTCGCATGAATCAGTATTACGAGTACACATGCTGATGAACTTTACACTGGAGAGCAGACAACGATAGAGTGATTATTGTTGTTTCATTTTTGCTATAGCATTTCATGTGTTCTCCTCGGAGATTGAAATGTTGTGCTTATTATTGTTGAAAAAATGTTATCAGAGAATTTGGATTGGGCTCAATCCGGCAGGCCAAATCCCCAATCAGGCAATGGACGGAATTCCGTTTTTCCGTTGTTTGTTGGCCTTTTTTTGTCCGCTTTCCGTTAAAATGCCCTATTTTACGAATCTCGAGGGAATGCTTTTCTTGACTTAATTTTGTTAACAAAAAATGAACTTAAGTGTGCAACTTTTGGGCACCCATAAGCCTTAAAAATAGCATTTTCAACGAAGAGAGTGGAGGGGATGTGAGAGAATTGTGGTTGCATTTGCGTAAAGCAATGTTGGCACTGGCATGAACGGCCTGGCCTGTTAGTCTTTAGAAAATTATTTATAGTTAAAACATTTGGGTGAATCTTAGGCTTATAATAATAAAATTTAAATACCAATGAAAATTCAAAATTAAATAATCACACACTTTGGCAATAGTTATTTGCACCTTTTTTGCTTCCCCGAAATTCATATTTCCTTCAAAAATCAGCTCCCAAATTAAAATGTCCGGTAAGCCAGCAGACCAAAGGTCTGAAGAGCCGAATTCAGTTGTTTATTACGTAGTAAATTATGCCGTAAAGACATTCCCATGCTCGTTCCGCGGCTGACAGTTGGTTTTGTCCGATTTGGCCACTGGACAATTTGTCCAATTTGTGCCTACCGGATAATTTGACCGTCGGACCTTTTGTCCTCCACTTACGGAAAAATTTTGGCGCAGAAAAATGTAAATTTTTTTTATCTTTTTTCGATCAAAATTAACAAAAAGCGGATTTTGTACTCCTTTTTAAAAAATGTTTAGTATGGAAATGGGAGGGCTCCGGCGGTGCCAATAGGCGCCGCCGTCTTTGAAAAATGTTTAATTTTGGTAAGAAAATCAGGGATCAGAGATGCTTGAGGGCATAAAAGCAAAGGTCAATTCATGACAACCTTGAAACTTTAAAGTAAATACTGTGAATATTTCAAAAATATTTTATTAAATAATTATGTTTTAAAGTGCCGTTTTCAGTTTTCAAAATAATTTCCGCCAATCCCTGAAGTCCGGAATCCGGTTAAATCCCTTGTACGCACTGCAATTGAGCCATCGAGGAACTGGAGAGGCGAGCATTTGCTCAAAGCGCGCGGTGCGTGCAAAATTAATTTTTGTCACTTTTTCAAGCATTTTTCAAACAGTTATTTTTTCGCAATTGTTATCGGATTATTGTGAGTTTGTTAATGGCATTTTCTTCATTCATTCATTCATTCATTCATTCATTCATTCGCTTATCTGATTGTTGCGGACTCCAATCAGCGATCGATCGAACTCGCCGGGTTCAATTTGATTGTTGCCGTTATGGTCGATTTCGGCAAACCAGGAGGGCATGTTCTTGGTAAGATGTTTGGCCGATGTGCCATTGTTGAGTTTTGGCCACAAATGATCAATGGCCTCATTCAACGAAATGCTCCCGTTTTTGTCAATATCAATCTAGAAGATCACATCCAAAAAAGTTAAAACTTACCAATATTTCATTTTTTAAACAAATTACCAGGTCGAATGTTACCGCGTTTTTGCTTTCGTTTCCAGCATTGATGATGATGATAAAGAATTGCTATTTAAAAATAAACTTTGTTTTGGCCATTCTATGTAAAAAAATGTGGATGACTCATTCTCAAACCATACCAGGGATGTAATCGGATGCCGGATTTTCAGACACTTTTTGGTCCGGCCTGCCGGATTCGGACTTTTTGGCTTTAGCAGGGCGAAAAAATCTCAACAAAAATTTCTAAGAATTCGGAATTTGCCGGATTCCGTGTGCCCGGACATTTTTGTCCGTACTTTTTTTGTTTGACATCCGGTTACACCCTGAACCATACCATACCCAATGGACTTGAACTGGACTGCCGAGTTCTCCGGACAACCGCCCCCCTCCCCGTCCTTAACACATCCCCGGCATCCGTCTGGACAACTTTCGGCGGCGTACTTCGGCTTGCAACAGTATGTAGTAACAGCTACAGTAAACGTTGACACTGCATGCGTTCGTGTTGTTGTAGACGTAATCGCATCCCACAAAGTTGTGGTCCAAAATGTTGCAGTTTGAGTTAATTGTACGGTCCAAGACACAACTAAACACAAATAAATGAATGAATGGATGTGATGGCCGGGAGCACTGTTGCACATCATTTTTTCACAATTATTCTCCGGTCAATTATCTCGTTCTTCATTAAAAATGTTTATATTTTATTGCATCATTTTCTCTGATAAACATTGACGAATAATTAATGGGTTTCACGCAAAAATTGACCTGGATTTGGTCAGTTTTAGTATATTTTTTAGTCCCTATTCTGCCATTTTTGGGGGGTTTCAACCCTTATTTTGGGTGTTTGAGTTCATTTTTTAGTCCATATTCTGCCATTTTTGGGGGGTTTTAACCCTTAACCTGCAGGGCATTTTGATTCTTAATTAATTTAAATTAAATTCAGACACTTACTTCATCGATTTTGACAAAAAAAAAACAATTTATGAAGACAAAAATGAAGAGCCCAATTTTTATAAAGAAAGGTAAAACATTTTAAATTGATTGAAGATTAACGAATTTTCAATTTCATAAGTAAGTTTTTATCAATTATTATAGTGCTTTATGTATTGCCTATAATATTTTTAATATTATTTTTAACCCAAGCGAGAAAAAGAAAATGAAAAATTAATTTACTGAATGTTTTTAGACAAATTATTAAAGCAGTAAAAAATCTTAGCCACAATCTTTTTATTTATTCCTTCTTGAACACCATTTCTTTCCGCATTTTTATGCTTTTGTGAGGGTCCGGGGGTTTTTAATATTCTTTAACAGAATAATGTTTACGTGATTTGTTTTCATTATGTTTGACGACCAATAAGGACTTAGAAAGCGTAAGGCCCGCATGGCATGCATCGGCTTTGGAATTCCATATATTGTCAAGGGTTAGCCCTAACAATGTTTAATTATTAATTTTAATTTAATTGCTTGAAATGCTTTTTTCACCATGATACACAAATCATGAATAAAACTCAGTTATTTGGTGTGGTCAAAAATGTGGTAGTTTGGATTGTACGGTACAACTAAAACACAAATAAATGAATGGATGTTATGGCCCGGGGCATTGTTGCACAGCATTTTTTTCACAATTGTTCTGCGGTCAATTGTCTCGTTATTCAATAAAAATGTTTGTATGTTATTGTATCATTTTCTCTGATAATGATTGACGAATAATTGATGTTATTTAGTGCTTTTTTATCGAATTATTTAGTGCCTTATATTTTTAATATTATTTTTTGTCCCTAATGGGAAAAAGAAAAAAGCTGAACACATTTCTTTTCGCCTTATTTTTATGGTTTTGTGTAGAGATCGGCGGGAACGGGATTCCCGCGGGAAAGTACGGGATTCCCGGTTCCGTTCCCGTCGTTTTTGCCGGGTCAGGATTTTAAGTTTTTCTCATAAAAATCAATTATTCTAAATCTTTGATGAATTTGAATAGTCTCTGGAGTGAATTTACTGGAAAAACCAAAAAGTTAAATGACAAAAAATTGAAAAACAAAAAAAAATTGAGAAAATGTTTTGACGACAAAGAAAAACAATAAACCAAAATCAACAGCAAAAGCATAAATCCCAAGAAAAGAAAAGAAAAGAAAAAAAAGGGTAAAATCCTTCTATTTCTAAATCCCCATCGGCAATGAATCCCCGCTTTTCTTAATCTTTTGGCAATAAATCATTCTTTACAAAATCCGGTCCAAAGTTTGCTTCAATTTCGTCGCCAAAAGTAAACAATGTAACGCACGGAAACAGGCCGACGGCAGAATCGATAAATTTACCGGCAGTACCTGCAAAAACAAAACAAATAAAAAATATGGCAAATATAAATAATTAGTTAGGCTCAAAAAAAACAATTAACCCAAATTAGGGGTGTATTTCTGAAAAATAAATTTTTGCTGTTAATTTTTAACCCCTTTTTTTTTCTTTCTCACCCAAACGCTTTCCGTTCAGCGTGTAAAAGAGTTCATTATTCTTTTCAAAATCCACGCCGCATCCGACGACGTTGCCGGCAATAATCTTAGGTATTTTTATTCCGTTGCTGTCAACTGTCATAGGCACGGAATTTGCCATAAAGGCGCCGCAGCTTTGGTACGAATAAGTGCCTTTAAAATATCCAACTTCTTTGTCCAATGGCATTTCTTTTCGACAAAGTCCAATGGAAATAAAGCTAAATATAAAAACATTTCAAAGCACATATTGTTTTAAAAATGTTTATAAGTGTAAATGAAGAGTCGCTTGTTGAATGTTTCAGTTAAAATGCTTAGGTGTAGCTCAGTGGAAGAGCTGCCCACCAGGAATGGGCAAAATCGGAAAATAATATCCGAAACCCGAAATTCCGAAATCCTAAAAATCCGATACGATTTTAAATTCGAAAAGCCAAAAATCCCTGTCGAAAAATTCCGAAACCCGAAATCCAAAATTTTGCCCATCCCTGCTGCTCACGGATTGGGTGAGGGTCGTGGGTTCGACTCCCACCCGGTGTTACCATTTTGCCTATCGTTTAATCAAGTTACAGCCATGGTCATATGTTGAACACACACCCCAAGGGAAAAAGAGGAAACCACTAAATTTTCCTAAAAATAAATTGGATGGTAAAAGTTCTTCACATTTTGCGCATTTTTGTCGGCTTTACAACGGTTCCATTCATTCCACTTTTGCTACAATCCTTCTCCCAATCAACGTTGTTTAACACGGGTGAATAAAAAGGCTTTATGACCAAAAATCCATAAAAATTCATATCAGCTCAACTTTTGATGCTGATCAAAAAAGATTAAGCTCTGCGACTATCTCGATAAGCTACCGTAGGATGCACAATAAATGCCATTGACCGTCCATTTGGGGGTACTGTAAGGAACCAATAAAATTTGCTAAAACAAATTGGATGGTCAAAATTCATAAAAATTCCTAATTACTCAACCTTTGATTCTGACAAAAAAGATCATTACACCAAGTTGATCAGACACCTCCTTCATGGAGATCCTGAACCCCCAAAATACACTGAAAATGGGCCCATTTTGGGAAAAACCTCCCTGGCTATGAGGGCTTGGAAAAAATGTTCGGAAAAAAACCTTTATGAGGCTAAGTAGCCCACAAAATTCTCTACAAAACCAAAAAAAACCCGCTAAGCTCTGCGACTTTGATCCGATGAGCTACCGTAGGATGCACAACAAATGGCATTGACCGTCCATTTGGGGGTACTGTAACGTGATTTAGGTAAATCTAATTTCCGATATTCAGAGATGTAATTAAATGTCCGATAAATCATTAAATTAATTTTAAGCATTTTCATTATTTAAATAAATAAAAACGGTCATTTTAAGTGATAAATAACGATTATTCGAAAAAAATAGTGCTACGGTAACCCCAAATGGACGGTCAGTGCGATTTGTAGTGGCATTTCTGTACCAAGTTCAATGGAAACAAAATTAAATATAATAAACATTTGAAAGCACAGCATTTGTTTTTTTATAAATTTAATAAGTTACACCTACGATGGTTTCTTTAAGATTTTCACTTCATAGTAAAAAGTGCCAGAACTCGTTTTTGGGATTGGCTTAACCGCGAACACGCTGCTAGACTCTAAAAAGAAAATTCAATTCGAAAAATGTGTTAACTTTTTACATAAAACTTTTTAATATTCACTTTAACAGAATAATGTTACTTGTAGTCCCGTTAACAATATGTTTGACGACCAATAATCGTTCGAGCTTAGAAGGTGTGGAGTCGGACGGTTGTACGGGCTCAGAAAGCGTCCGTTGCGGATGAAGTGCATCGGCATCGGTTTTTGTTAACTCTTTACATAAACCTTTTTAATATTCTTTAACAGAATAATGTTTACGTGATTTCTTTTTATTATATTTGATGGGCAATAATCCTTTGGTAGAGAATTTGGGGTCGGACGGTTGTACGGGTTCAGAAGGTGTGGAGTCGGACGTTTGTACGGGCTCAGAAAGCGTAAGGTGCGGATGGCATGCATTGGCTTTGGAATTCCAATGATTTCCAAGGGTTAGCCCTAATAATTTTAATTATTAATTTTGAATTTAATTGCTTGGAATGCTTTTTTCACCATGATACTCAGATCACGAATAAAAAAACTCACTTTAGGCATTTGGTTTGAAAATTTATTATAAAAACTGTTTCAATTGTGAAAAACTAAACCAAAAACAATAAAAATCTAAAAATCTTATTAAAAATCTATTTTTGTAATGAATCACTCAGTCTACCTGGGTTTTCTTGTTCAGCTGGTTCATTTTCAAGTTTTGTGTTTGATGCTGACGTTTTTGGCGATGCATCTGAATTCTCTACGTGAGTAGAAAATGTAATTTCCGATATTTACTAAATTTTGTTAGAAAACCCCAAAAGCCTCTCTACAAATAAGGGCGGCAGCCAGAGCCTTAACAGCACTAGAGATCGGACTTGAGGACCAATCGAGAATCTCGATCGGTCCGATCCAGGGATGAGACTGGATTCCGGGTATCTGGACATTTTTAGATCCGGAATTCCGGAAAAAATCCCAAAATTTAAAAAAATTGGCAGATTTTTTGGATACGCATCTTCAAACCCTATTTTTATGTCACTCAACTCAGTCTTCTACCTGCGTTTGGTTTAGCATTGCCAGAACTGGTTGGCTTTTTATTCTTGAGTTTGGTGTTTGACGGTTTTGGCGATGCATCTGAATTCTCTACGTGAATAGGAAATGTAATTTTCGATATTTATTAAATTTTTGTTAGTCACCAGACGCAGAAAAATCATAAAATATTTTGTACAAAATTTTAATTTCCAACAAATTTTTCTGACCCGTCTCCAGCAGAATAAAGGCGGCCACCACGAACAAGCAAACGGCGTCCAAGAAGTGAAAGGAGCGCATTTTGAGGCAATAAGCAATAAAAAATAGTTTTTTTGAATGATTCTTTCTGTGGCATTTGCCACCGCTTTTATACGGCTTTAATCGAGGGCTTAGAATGTGCCTTCAATTTGAAATAGTATTGACAGAGAAGAGAGTGGGGAGGGGATGCCAGAAAAGGTGGTTGGCATTTGCGTAAAGCAAATTTTGGCATTGGCATAATTTTTAGTGGAATTGATTCCCCAGCAAGAAATATTAGTGGATAAATCTGAATTGCACTTTACATACACATGGGCTGCTTTAAGTGGGTAAAAGATGTGCAACTTTTGGGCATCCATAAGCCTTAAAGCATTGTCAACGAAGTGAGTGGGGAGGGCATGCCAGAGAATGTGGTTGGCATTTACGTAAAGCAAAGTTTTGCATTGGCATTGTTAACGAAGATAGTGGGGAACGGCTGCCAGAGAATGTGTTGGCATTTACGTAAAGCAAAATAATTTTTAGTGGAATTGATTCCCCAGCAAGAGATATTAGTGGATAAATCTGAATTGCACTTTACATACACATGGGCTGCTTTAAGTGGGTAAAAGATGTGCAACTTTTGAGCATCCATAAGCCTTAAAGCATTGTCAACGAAGTGAGTGGGGAGGGCATGCCAGAGAATGTGGTTGGCATTTACGTAAAGCAAAGTTTTGCATTGGCATTGTTAACGAAGATAGTGGGGAACGGCTGCCAGAGAATGTGTTGGCATTTACGTAAAGCAAATTTTGGCATTGGCACGAGCAGCCTGGCCTGTCAGTCTTTAGAAAATTATTTATAGTTTAAAATGATATATATGAATCAATCGGTGCACTCTGCATTTGCGTGAATCTTAAGCTTATAATTAGGGTTGGACAAAACCGGATATTATCCGGGTCCCCCGGATACCGGATAGCTCAAAAACACCCGGATATCCGTCCGGATAACGGGTAATTTGGCTGGGGTTGGTTCAAGACCCGGATAATTTTACCCCAAAAATTTCCAAAAACACCCGGCTACCGGTCCCGGATAACCCGGGTTTGTCCAACCCTACTTATAATAATAAAATTGGAAAACCAAGCTGACTCGCATTTACTTTTCACAAGAACGCCGACAACGACGTCAAGTTTTGGTCCTGTGACCAATGTGTCACGCGTCTAGACACGACACTCAACAACGCGTACAAAAAAGGTAAACGGAAGAAATTTTCGAGCCGCTAACAACAAATATTATTCAAAAATAGGAAGTGAAGCGTGCCAGACGTGACATCGAAGTTCCACCTCCACAGCCGCAGAGCCTTGCCACGCTGGAAATCCTGCCGTTAATTCAATATACAAAAGGTTCGAAGACAGCGAGGAGGCCTTTTTGTTGGCTGATTCTGGAATGTTCAGGAGCACGGCCTCCGCTTTTCTACCAAATTCTCGTAATCATGGCAAAGTGAGTCTATAGTTACCAAAGCATCTAAGAGGTTTGGCGAAGCTTCTCGCCCAACATCGTCACAGTGGATTTTGATGTAACGCCAAAAATATTCAATTAATGAGGTGCTGATCAATGGCACGTTCTATTTTTGGTCACGTTCAAATTGATGCGTTTTTTCATCTAGCCCACAATTTTTGCAGACGATTTCATGATGAGAATGGAATAAATCTGTTACAGATTTGATATGTGTTTGATTTCAGACCAGAAGCGACTCAAATATTCGCAGAACATGCGACAAACACAACCCCGCATTCCACTCAATTTGTATGCGTGCGGAACCACCAAAAAAAGCTGAAAAATTTCGCGGTGCCGATGCACAGATACTCCGACTGGTCGAACGATATGATCCGCTGAACATTATGTTGAGATGCAGATTTTTAAAATTTTGGTTGCAACTCAACAAATTGAGTCAAAAAAATACAAAATTTCTTGGCGGCGCCTATTGGCACCGCCCCCCCTCCCCTCCCTAAAAGCTTAAAATAGGCTTAAGAAAGCCGATGAAGCAAAAACCCTCAAAATTTTTGATAGTGAATACTGTGAGTATTTCAAACAATATTTTATTCAGGGGTGCCAAATCTGAGGGTTTAGCCTCATTTTTGGCCTTTTTAGAGTTTGTGATGAAGTTAAAGTAGTCACAAAAGTGCATAAAATTGGAAAATTTGTGTATAAAACGAATATTATTTGTTTAAAATCACATAACCCATTATTTTTTTATTGCAATGCATTTTATTACCCATCTTTTTTTTTCTACTTTTTGTATTACTCAAAATAATAATGGACTGTAGAGTACTAAGAATAATCACGCATTAAATTTAAAACTTTTTAGTCAATTTGAGGCTTTTAACTAGGGTAGGACGGGACCGGTACCGGGACAGGGACCGGGACGGGATTTCCCGGTTTTTTCAGGTCCCGGTCCCGGTCGGGACGGGACTTTTTGAAAACTAAAAGTCCCGGTCGGGAGTCCCGAGTCGGGACCGGGATATGTGGTGGTTCGAACCCGCTTGAGTGCAAGCACACTTATTTATTGGTTTTCCCCTCTACTCAAATAGGCATGCCCTCATTAATTATATTTTTAAAATAAATATTCTAATATTTTTTAATTAAAACCGCGCAAAAAAAGAATAGATACAAGAATTTCTGAAATAAATTCATCACATCTTTCTGAATTTTTGCTTCAATTTCCTTAACAAAGATTGCCAATTTTTGTAAAAATTTCTCCGGCGGCGCCTGTCGGCACCGCCGGACATCCTCCACTCTTACGTAAACCAGTTTTTCCCCTGAAATTCCGAAATTCATAATTTTGATAAAATTTTGATGAAATTTCTTAACAAAAATTCAAAAATTTTTCTCGGCGGCGCCTATCGGCACCGCCGACCCCCACCTCCCCTAACAAAAAAAAAATATGATGATAAAATTGAAGTTAAAGACAATAAGAAAGATATTTTTGAATAACAAAAAAAAATTTTTATTTTACCATTGAACATTACAAAAAAATTTTCTCCCTTGAAAGTCCCGGTTGGTCCCGGTCCCGGTTGAAAATCTTGGTCCCGGTCCCGGTTTTTCTGGTCCCGGGAAGTCCCGGTCCCGGTTTTTCCCAAAGTCCCGGTCCCGGTTTTTCCCAAAGTCCCGGTCCCGTTCTACCCTACTTTTAACATAAAATGCATTTTTGTATGCTTATTTCGGTCATTTTTGTGCTTCTTATGGCAGCAAGAGTAGAAGAAGGTTGCGCAGACGAATTGACCCCAGCTGAGTAAAATTTGTGTATAAAAGCGAATATTATTTGTTTAAAATCACAAACTATGGCCCAGATTTATATGGACTAAAAACCCCCCAAAATATGGGCCAAAAACCCCCAAATGTGCCAAAATATGGACTAAAAATGTGCTAAAACGGACCAAACCTTCTCAATTTTATGCGTAAAAACCTTCAAAACAAAATGGCGAAATAGGGATTTATTCTCAAAAAGCCAAAATATGGATTTATATGGGCTAAAAAGGTCGCTCTAATTCTAAAATTTTTTTGAAAAGTAAAAATTGTCTTCAACGCGTTTAGGTTAGGCATAGGCATTAAAACAAACTGAAATATTTTCTGATATAAAAATGCAGCTATTATTTATCTAATTAGCGTTTTTGGAAAATCGGTAAATATGGATCATACGGTCCAGCCTCAAAATCGAACAAAAATTTCTGTTGGGCAACCATTCCCTGAAGAGTACAGATCCGGGACTGAAGTGTCTTTTGACTGGGGACTTAGTTGCCCACTGATTAAAAATTGGGAAAAATCACTTACATAGGCTTTCAGAATTAGGAATTAGTTGATAGAAAATCAAAATTGAGAATTTAAAGCGGTTTTTGAACCGGTTAAAATTTTTAAAATTAAGGGGAAAATTGTAAAATGGATACACTTCAGTACCAAAAGAAAAAATGAAACCCCATTCTCCGCAGAATCGATCGAACTCGCCGGGTTCAATTTGATTGTTGCCGTTATGGTCGATTTCGGCAAACCAGGAGGGCATGTTCTTGGTAAGATGTTTTGCCCGATGTGCCATTGTCGAGTTTTGGCCACAAATGATCAATGGACTCATTCAACGAAATGCTCCCGTTTTCGCCAACACCAATCTAAAAGATTTTTGAATTAGAGCGATTTTTAGTCCATATAATTCCAGATTTTGGTGGTTTGAGAATTTTTTGAGGCATGAAAAATTCTTAAAGAAATTCAATATTTAGGCATTTTCCCGAATTCTTAAGAAAAATATAAACCCTCAAAGTAGGGTTCGGACTAATCGGGTTGGAGCCGGGCGGGCTTTTTTCCGGGCAGCCCAAAAAGGGCCGGGCGAGATTTCCGGGCGGGAATTTTTTTAATTTTTCGCCCGGGCGGGCACCCAGAAAAATGACCTTTTCTTGGACCAAAAATGCACCCCCTTAAAGATCGATATTTTCCGAAATATTTTATATTTTGACTATTTTTATAAAATTTCCACAACATCAATTACAATTGTATTGACGCATAAATATACTTGATTTGGTCAGTTTTAACACCTTTTTTTTGCCAATTTTTGGGGGGTTTTTAATCCTTATTTTGAGTGTTTTAGTCCCTAAAAATTAATGTAAATTATAATAATGTCTATCGTCAATCGAATTATTTAGTGCCTTATATTTTTAAATATAATTTTTCCCCCAATTGAATAAAGTATAAATGCAAAAATTAATTCAATGAATGCTTTTAGACACATTATTAAAGCAGTAAAAAATCTTAGCCACAATCTTTTTATTTATTCCTCCTTGAACACATTTCTTTATTCTTTATTTTTTTTGTCAAGATCTCTTAAAAAAGTCACTTAACTAAATCTTTGATAAACTTGAATATTCGCTGAAGTGAATTTACTGGAAAAAACCACAAAGTTAAATTGACAAAAAAAACAAAATGAAATTGAAAAAATGTTTTGATCGACAAAGAAAAACAATAAATCAAAACGACCGTAACCCTCAACAATAAAAGTATAAATCCCCTTCAATTTCTAAATCCCTATCGGCAATAAATCCCCGTTTTTCAATTTCTAAATCCCCATCGGCAATAAATCCCCGTTTTTCTTAATCTTTTGGCAATAAATCCTTCTTTACAAAATCCGGTCCAAAGTTTGCTTTGATTTCGTCGCCAGATTTTGACAATGTAACGCACGGATACAATTCGTCGGTAGAATTGAACCGAGCGGCAGTACCTGCAAAAACAATGGCAAATAATTAGTTCTGAAAAAAGCCATTTACACAAAATTATTGTATAATCTTATTGCACTTCAATTAGCCCCTTTTTTCTTTCTCACCCAAACGCTCTCCGTTCAGCGTGTAAAAGAGTTCATTATTTTTTAAATTCACGCCGCATCCGACGACGTTGCCGGCACGAAACATAGGTATTTTTATTCCGTTGCTGTCAACTAGCATAGGCACGGAATGCGCCGCAAAAAGGCCGCAGCTTTGGTACGCATAACTATTTTTGTCTCCAAGTTCAGCATTCAATGGCATTTGTTTTGCACAAAGTCCAATGGCAATAAAGCTATGGCTAAATATAATAACATATCAAAACGCATGTTTTTAAAAAACGTTTAAAAAAGTGTAAAGAAGAGTCGCTGGTTGAACATCGATGGTTAAAACGCCTAGTAGCTCAGTGGAAGAGCTGCCTATGTATTGGGTGAGGGTCGTGGGTTCGAGTCCCACCCGGTGCACGGGTGAATATAAAGGCCTTATGGCCAAAAATCCATAAAAATTCATATCAGCTCAACTTTTGATGCTGATCAAAAAAGATTAAGCTCTGCGATTCTCTCGATAAGCTACCGTAGGATGCACAATAAATGCCATTGACCGTCCATTTGGGGGTACTGTAACGTGATTTAGGTAAATCTAATTTCCGATATTCAGAGAAGTAATTAAATGTCCAATAATCATTAAATTAATTTTAAGCCTTTTCATTAATTAAATATAAATAAAAATGGTCATTTCAAGTGATAAGTAAGGATTATTCTAAAAATTGTGTTACGGTACCCCCAAATGGACGGTCAGTGCGTATGGCATTTTTTTTTGTACCAAGTCAATGGAAACAAAGCTCAATATAATAAACTGGGGTTGGGACCCCAACCCCGGAAATTTAGGCCATTTTTCGGGGGTTTCCCCGACCCTAGCCCCGACGCTTCCAACCTCGACCCCGCAATTCCAACCCCAATGTCGGGGTCCCAACCCTATAATAAACATTTAAAAGCATAGACATTGTTTTTTAATAATATTTATAAGTTACACCTACATTTCCCTAAGATTTGTACTTCATAGTAAAAAGTGCCAGCGCCCGTTTTTGGGATTGGCTGAACTGCGAACACGTTGCTACACTCTACAAAGTAAATTCAATTCAAAAAATGTGTTAACTTTTTACATAAACCTTTTTAATATTCACTTTAACAGAATAATGTTTACTTGATTTCTTTTTATTATGTTTGACGACCAATAAGGACTTAGAGAATTTGGGGTCGGACGGTTGTTCTTTGGGCTCAGAAGGTGTGGAGTCGGACGGTTGTACGGGCTCAGAAAGCGTCCGTTGCGGATGAAGTGCATCGGCATCGGAATTCCATTTGGTTAACTCTTTACATAAACCTCTTTAATATTCTTTAACAGAATAATGTTTACTTGATTTCTTTTTATTATGTTTGACGACCAATAAGGACTTAGAGAGTTTGGAGTCGGACCGTTGTTCTTTGGACTTAGAGCGTTTGGAGTCGGACAGTTGTATGGGCTCAGAAAGCGTAAGGTGCGGATGGCATGCATTGGAATTCCATATATTTTCAAGGGTTAGCCCTAACAATGTTTAATTATTAATTTTGATGCTTGGAATGCTTTTTCACCATGATACTCAGATCATGAATAAAACTCAGTTATTTGGTTCGAAAATTTATTACAAAAACCGTTTTAATTGTAAAAAACTAAACCAAAACACTTGCTTTGAAACAAAAAATTAATAAAAAAAAGATAAAAAATCTATTTTTGTAATGAATCACTCAATCTACCTGGGTTTTCTTGTTCAGCTGGTTCATTTTCGACTTTTGTGTTTGTCGTTGACGATTTTGGTAATGCATCTGAATTCTCTACGTGAGTAGATAATGTAAGTGAAAATTTTTTGATCATTTTACTAAATTTTTGTTGCCCTAACCGGACATTTTGCCAAAAAATCGGAAACAATCCGAAAATTTACAAAAATTGGCAGAATTTTTTGGATACGCATCTTCCAAACCCTATTTTTGAGTCATTAACTCAGTCTTCTACCTGCGTTTGGTTTAGCATTGCCAGAACTGGTTGATCCTTTATCTGTGGCATTTGCCACCGCTTTTATACGGCTTTAATCGCTGGCTTTGTGCCTTCAATTTGAAATAGAATTGTCAGAGAAGAGAATGGGGAAGGGATGCCAGAGAATTGTGGTTGGTATTTACGTAAGGCAAATTTTGGCATTGGCATAATTTTTAGTGGAATTGATTCCCCAGCAAGAAATATTAGTGGATAAATCTGAATTGCACTTTACATACACATGGGCTGCTTTAAGTGGGTAAAAGATGTGGAACTTTTGGGCATCCATAAGCCTTAAAGCATTGTCAACGAAGAGAGTGGGGGGGGGGGGGGGTGGGGGGGGGGAGGGGATGCGAGAGGAATTTTGGTTGGCATTTGCGTAAAGTAAATTTTGGCATTGGCATGAGCAGCCTGGCCTGTTAGTCTTTAAAAAATTATTTATAGTTAAAAATGAACTAGATTGATCAATCGGTGCACTCTGCATTTGGATGAATTTTAGGCTTATAATGGTCCGAAGAGCCGAATTCAGTAAAAGCGGTCGTCCCCGACCCCGACGTTGCCAACCCCGGCCTCCCCGACCCCGTCCCCGACCTTTTTTTGGGTCGGGGATCGGGGTTGAATAAACACCCCTAAAGATCGGACTTTTTTTTGGGGAGAATAAGTACTTTTGAAACGATTTGTCTTTAATGATGATGGTGTAGTGATGAGTGGGTCTGTTTTTGGGTTATTGGGTGGGGTTCGGATCCCGTCTGCAGAAATCATTTTTAGCACTTTTTATGAACACATCTATTGAGAAGAAAACAATTTCTGATCATGTTTTAAATAGTTTTCCTTTTTTTAAAATATTTTTAATTCAGAAATATTTCAAATTTTGATTTTTTGTAGCAAAATTGGGTGAATGTTTAAAAATTCATAACTTTTTTCAATGTTCAATGATCTTAATTTTAGTGTCATATTTGTAGAAAAAAAAGCAGCGCATTTTTCCATATCTTTTTAAGTCATTTGAAATTCAAAAAGGTATAGTCAGTCATTTAACAAAAATTTAGAAATTTTTACTAGTAATTCCCAAAATCTAAGAAGTGTGGTAAATTATTTTGAAGCAATTTTTTTTAACAATATTGCTAAAATCTTCAAAAATTCTCCCGGCGGCGCCTATCGGCACCGCCGACCCCACCCCCCCCCCCCCCCATTCTTCTAAAAAGCTTCAAAAAACACGGCGATTTTTTAAATTTCGATTGCAAATCAAAAAATTTCTAAAATTCTCTCACGCCAATCCCCAAAATTTTGGAGAATTTTCGTCTTTAAGTTTTGCTCTTTTTTTCTATTGTTATTCTGAGTTGTTGGGCTAAGTCAAACATGACGACAATCCACAGATCTTTTTTTACAACTTAAAAAGCCTCTGCACTCTTGAGGTTTTTAAGGATGATGAACGGATTTAAAAATAAAATAATATATTTTATGATTGCCCGTGAAGATTTATTGTGTATTAAAAAAATTTTTATCAACAGAATTTTCTTCAACCCCGAACCCCGAACCCCGACCCCGACCCCCGACCCCGAAAAATTTGGTCGCCCCCGACCCCGACCCCGACATGGTCAACCCCGGCCAACCCCGACCCCGACTTTTCCGCCCCCGAGGGGTCGGGGAGCAACCCTAATTTAAAGGTGTTCTGGGATATTGTAAAAAATTTCCGAAAGTAATAATTACTCCTGAGCCTCAGGGTCCATAACTAACAACGCGAAAGTCCACTCAGCATCTCAACAATGTTAAGCGAATCATATCGTTCGACGAGTCGGAGTATCTGTGCATCGGCACTGCGAAATTTTTTTCCGCTTTCGGTAAAATTGATCTAATATAAACTATTAATATTAAAGCAGCGCGAAGCACGTGCCAAATATTAACAGATTAACTTAGCCGTAGATGAAAATAGCTTTTCACACACCCACCTTTTGACTTCCCCATGCGCCCACTAGGTACCATTCAGTTCGATTCGTAATTTTAAAAGCCTATATGCGTCCTTTTTACCATTTTTAATCAGTGGACAACGTCCCCACTGAAAAAGACACTTCAGTCCCGTGCTCATAACTTGCTTTAAAGTGGTTTCCGCCGCCAAAATTTTTTTTCAGATTCGTGCGTTAGGCTTAAAGCCGAGTCGAATGATATATAATTTGTGGGATTTGGTGAGGTACAAGTATTCTTCAATTTTTCCCAGCTTTCTTTTGACTTGACCTGAAAACTCGAAAAAATCAACCGTGCCTTTTTATCGCCAGGTTTCTTCTTTAGAGCTAGCCTTCGACTCAGCAACTTTGGTTCTTCAGTCCTTTTTTTTATTTTAGAAAGTTTTTAACAATCCTGTTTTGGAGTTTTAAAGGTTCCCAGGAAAAGACCAAATTAGCTTCCTCTTCGGTCCGTGGGACGATCATCTTTGAGGGGGGCCTGACTCTTTTCTCAAACTTAATATATCGATTTGAATTATTATAATATTGTAAGGATGAGAGAGTGTTTCGCTGGTTGAAAGCGAACGGTTAAAACGCCTATGGCAGGGGCAAAAGATCACCCATAAAGGAGGTAAATGGGACGCCAAAACTAAAAATATTTATACTTAAAATTCGATACAAAATTTTATATGGCTTTATAGAGGAGACTTTCTTCTATTTATTGAAGTTTATTCCGTATTTTTATCTTTTTTTATTAATTTCAACAAAATTTTAAACTATTTGCAACCATGGGTCGGGTTAGGGTTGCATTTTAACCATGATCTCTGGTTAAATAACCATCAACATGCTTCTTTTACTATCTGTTGCCAAACCTGCAACCATGGTGGTTGTATATCGAGATTAAGTGACCATGAGCTCATGGTTTCTCATTTATTACTGGTTAACCACCATGGTTGTGGTTATTTAACCATTACCACCTTCTTTTACTACGGCCCCGGATGGTTGCCCAACCGTCGCCAGCGAAGCGATCGATGTGAGATCGATCGATGGACCGAGGGACCGGTCCTGTTGAGGATGGAGCTGTAAGGAT
Source organism: Globodera pallida (assembly GCA_020449905.1). Lineage (NCBI taxonomy): Eukaryota > Metazoa > Nematoda > Chromadorea > Rhabditida > Heteroderidae > Globodera > Globodera pallida. The sequence continues at coordinate 1,087,655 of JAIXHY010000016.1, forward strand.
GAGAGAGTGTTCCGCTGGCTGAAAGCGAACGGTTAAAACGCCTATGGCGGGGGCAAAAGATCACCCATAAAGTAAGGAAAATAAGACACCCCGGTAGCTCAGTTGGAAGAGCTGCCCACGGATTGGGTGGAGGACGTGGGTTCGACCACCCGGGTTTACCATTTTGCCTATTCTTTACTATATTTGGCACATTTAAATCTTTGTCGTCGAAAACTATGTCGAAACATTGTGCCGCACCATTATTCTGGCCAGCTGTTCATCCAATTTATTTTGTAAATCCGCTTCGGCGTTTTTTTGAGCACAGCTGATGTTAACCTTGGAGTCTGAATTGATTTGTTTTGGTTAAGAAATTAGGTTTAATTCCATGTTTACCGATTCAAACAATTTGAGCGCTTCCTCACGATTTTTGGTCTTAAGATGATTAATCATTTTGATGTGGATCGGTCTTTGAAAACCTCTATTTTGATCGACTTCGAACCCGGGCCTTGAAATCGAACATTTGAACAAAAATTCAAAATTTTTTTAGAATTGCATAAAACCTTTATTTAAAAATAAAAAAATTCGGGACCAATGTTCTTTAATTTTGATTTTAAAAAATCACGAAATAAGTTCGTGAAACTGAATTTACAAATTGAAGAATATTTTTTGGCAAAACGTCGCATACAATTCTCAATTTTTCAACAAACTCCCTTAAAAATTCCATCAGTAGGATTAAACCGACAACCGGTACCTCCCCCCCACCCCGGTTTTCGCTTAGGCCGGTTTTACGACCCTCGCTTTTTGGTTTGAGTTTTTGGGCCAAAGAAGCCGGTTTTCGGTTTAGGTTAACTGACCGTAACCCACCCTAGTTGTTTTTACCTACATATTTTTCGCCCCCCCCCCCGTCGCTCAATGTTCTCCGAACTTTTCCTCGGGAAAACATAATAAAGATGGTGTTTGGTACACAGATCACAAATAAAACCCCACTTAACTAAACCGTTAATGAATTTGATCCGCAAGTGATTTTTACTGCAAAACCCAAAAAGTTAAATTAATTAACAAAATTGAAACAAAATGAATTGAGAAAATGTTTTGATCGACAAAGAAAAACAACAAATCAAAGCGACCGTAATCCTCAACAGCAAAAGCATAAATCCCCTTCAATTTCTAAATTCCCATCGGCAATGAATCCCCGTTTTTCAATTTCTAAATCCCATTGGCAGTTCTGTATTGGAATTTCGGTCCAAAGTTGGCTTTGATTTCGTCGCCAAATTCCGACAATGTAACGCACGGAAACAATTCGACGGCAGAATCGACAAATTTACCGGTAGGACCTGCAAAAACAAAACAAATAAAAATATGGCAAATATAAATAATTAGTTAGGCACAAAAAAAACAATTAACCCAAATTTAGGTGTGTATTTCTTAGAAATAAATTTTTAACGCAAATTTAGGGGGTGTATTTCTTAGAAATAAATTTTTAACCCAAATTTAGGGGTGTATTTCTTAGAAATAAATTTTTAACCCAAATTTAGGGGTGTATTTCTTAGAAATAAATTTTTGCCTTTAATTTTTAACCCCTTTTTTTTTCTTTCTCACCCAAACGCTTTCCGTTCAGCGTGTAAAAGAGTTTATTCTTTTTTAAATCCACGCCGCATCCGACGGTGTTGCTAGCACAAAAAAAAGGTATATCTTTCTTGTTGCTGTCAAATAGCATAGGCACGGAATCCGCCCTAAAGGCGCCGTGGCTTTGGTACGCATAAGTGCCTTTAATTGTTCCAATTTGTTTGTCCAATGGCATTTGTTTTGTACAAAGTCCAATGGAAATTAAGCTAAATATAAAAACATTTCAAAGCACATATTGTTTTAAAAATGTTTTTAAGTGTAAATGAAGAGTCGCTTGTTGAATGTTGCAGTTAAAACGCCATCTAGCTCAGTGGAAGAGCTGCCCACGGATTGTGTGAGGGGCGTGGGTTCGACGCCCACCCGGGGTAAGTTACAGTCATGGTCAGGGATGGGCGGAATTCCGTTTTCCGTTTTTCCGTTGTTTTTGGGCCTTTTTTTCCGTTTTCCGTTAAAATGCCCTTTTTAACGGAAAAAACGGAAAAAATATACACCCCTAAGAATGGGATTTTTGGAGGATTGGAATTCGGTTGGGTTGTGGTGTAATGGTGAGTGTTGGGGACAGGTAAGTGTGGATGGGGTGGGGGTTCAGATCCTTTACTATGTTAGTGAATTTATTCGGACTTTTGCTGAACATTTAATGTGGTTAAACAATTAATTTTGGACCCATTTTCTTAACAAATCTGGTGAAATCTTCAAGAAAATTTTCCCGGCGGCGCCTATCGGCGCCGCCGGACCTTTACCATACCATTCCTAAAAAACTTCAAAAAAAAAAGTGCCGATTTTTAAAATTTTTGTTGAAAATCTTTTAACAAATTAAGTCAAAATTCAAAATTTTCTCCGGCGGCGCCTATCGGCACCGCCGACCCCCTCCCCCTAAAAGCTTAAAATAGAATTAGAAGGCCGCTGAAAAAAAGAAATCCTTCAAAATTTTTAAAAATAATTACTGTTAATATTTCAAAAAATATTTATTAAAATAAATTATTTAAAAAAAAAAATAATTATTTTATTTTATTTTATTTAAAAATTTTTCCGTTTTCCGTTTTTCCGTTGTTTTTGGCCCTTTTTTTCCGTTTTCCGTTAAAAAAAATATTTCCGTTTTTCCGTTTTCCGTTTTTTAAAAATAAATTTCCGCCCATCCCTGGTCATGGTCATATGTTGAACACACACCCCAAGGGAAAAAGAGGAAACCACTAAATTTTCCTAAAAATAAATTGGATGGTAAAAGTTTCTTCACATTTTTAAGCGCATTTTTGTCGGCTTTACAACGGTTCCATTCATTCCACTTTTGCTACAATTCTTCTCCCAATCAACGTTGTTTAAAACGGGTGAATAAAAAGGCCTTATGGCCAAAAATCCAATAAAAATTCATATCAGCTTTTTTTAAATTTGAGTGTGTGGCGCGGCGCCATAACGGAAAAGTACCAAAAATTGTGCTACGATAACCCCAAAAGGACGGTCAGTGCCATTTGTTGTATGGCATTTCTGTACTAAGTTCAATGAAAACAAAACTAAATATAATAAACATTTGAAAGCACTGCATTTGTTTTTTAATAATATTTATAAGTTAGGTACCTATCCGTTGCTTCCCCTAAGATTGTCACTTCGTAGTAAAAAATGCCAGCACCCGTTTTTGGGATTGGATGAACCGCGAACACGCTGCTACACTCTACAAAGTAAATTCAATTCAAAAAATGTGTTAACTTTTTACATAAACCTTTTTAATATTCACTTTAACAGAATAATGTTTACTTGATTTCTTTTTATTATGTTTGACGACCAATAAGGACTTAGAGACTTTGGAGTCGGACGGTTGTACGGGCCCAGAAAGCGTAAGGTGCGGATGGCATGCATTGGAATTCCATATATTTTCAAGGGTTAGCCCTAACAATGTTTAATTATTAATTTTGATGCTTGGAATGCTTTTTTTTTCACCATGATACTCAGATCATGAATAAAATTCAGTTATTTGGTTCGAAAATTTATTACAAAAACCGTTTTAATTGTAAAAAACTAAACCAAAACACTTGCTTTGAAACAAATTAATAAAAAAAAAGATAAAAATCTATTTTTGCAATGAATCACTCAATCTACCTGGGTTTTTTTGTTCAGCATTGCCAGGATTGGAGAGCTCATTTTCGAGTTCCTGCACAACAAAAACCCCGTTTTGATTTAAAAAAAATTAAATTAATAGAATGCCCCCGGGCACTCACCTCCTTTTGGCGTTTCCTGTTCTTCAGCTTTCGAATGGGTGAGCTTTTTTTTATAAAGCTGGAGGATTCCACCACCTCACGCCGCTTCTGCTTCAGCTCCTCAACACTCGTCTCGTTCGGCATGTCCTCCAACCAGTCCTTCATCTCCTTCAACTTCTGGCGGACCAACTGCAGCTCTTCTTCGGTGCCAAAACCGCTGAAGCTGTCCTCCTCCAACTTGGCAGTGTAGTCGTAGACGGCCGACTCCAACGAGTTCAGTGCCAACGCATGCTCCATCTTTGCCTTCTCGTTGCGCTCAAAGGTGGAAAGCCTGAAACGGAATAAAATGAATTATTGTTATATTTAAACAAAACAAAAAACGCATACATATGATCGACCAAAATTTAGGGTAATCCTCCAATTTGTGATATGTAAGAAAATGTTAGACTTGCCCGGAGGGGGAACTGCAACTCCCCGCTCTAAACTAAGAAATGGTCCTCCATACCCATCAGGGTTGCCGCGGGTGACCCGAAACCCGATGAGCCGAAACCCGAAACCCGATGAGCCGAAAGCCGGTTTTGGTCCAAACTGCAATTGCCCAACATTTTTAAGATTCGACCCTTTAAAATTTTGATTGTTAATCTCTCAACAAATTTTTCGGGAAATCCGGATTTTTTAAAAACCATAGGGGAGGGGGGGGGGGGGCTTTTGTTTGCAACTTTGTAATTTTGGAACAATTTTCTTAACAAATTGGCCTTAAAAATTCAACTCACGGCGACACCTATCGGCGCCGCCGGGCCCTTTCCATTCCTCAAAAAATTGCCATTAAAATTTCGTTGCAAATCTCTTAACAAATTGAGTCAAAAATTCAAAAATTTTTCGGCGGCGCCTATCGGCACCGCCGACCTACCTACCCCAACAGAAGCCAAATCCTCAAAAAAAAAGGAGGCTATTTTCAAGTGCCGGCATAACACTCACAGATTTGGAGAACCGTTTAACAGCAGAAAACTTGGAGGGATTGTTGTTCTTGCACCATAATTTACCAATTTATGATTTTACATATTAATTTTGATTTTTGGTTAATATTTTGAAGAAAAAAAATTTCAACCCAAAGAACCGAAACCCGACCCGAGATTTTTTGGGTCGACCCGATCCGAAACCCGACCCGACATTTTTCTCAACCCGCGGCAACCCTGATACACCCATCAGTTCTTATTGCATTTGGCATCTCTTCCAAATATTCCTATTATTTGGCCAATCTCTTTAAGAGACCAGTGCGGATAATAAATGGCCAACATTCCAAACAAAAGGCGCTCAGTTCGGTGCCCTATCGTTTTGATCTCTCCCCTCCCACCCCCTCCCCTCTCAAAGCATGGCCCCCGCGGGGCCATTGAGATGGAAAGGAACGGACCCCTGGTGATCCTACTGTTGAATTAATGTTGGAACAGTAAATGTGAATGGCGCTTACATCTTTTTGGCCTCCTTAATTTCGTCGTCGCCTATCACGGTGCTCATGTTGTGCTGCAGTTGGGCATCATCGACGGTCAAGCTGGACAACCACTTGGTGAAGGAGGACGGATCTGCCGAAACGTCCACCTTATAAAATGAACAAAACAATTTTGGAAGAAAATGTTTGAATTTGTGATCAGTCTTTTTCACCTCATGCGGCGGGAACAGCTCCTTCACCTCGAACGGCTTCACCCGAAAGTCTTTGATCAGTCGAGCCGCCTGGTAGACGGCGCCCAACACGATGGCCTCGTCCGTGTTCAATTGCTTTGACAACTCCTTGCTGAAAATGAAAGTAAAACAAACGCCAAATTTAAACGCGAAACAAATTTACTGGCATAAACCGTTTCTGGACAACACAGAAAAATGCGCTCTTTAGAATAATATTGATTTAATATAATGCGCGAATTCCACCAATCCAATTCCGGACCAAAAATGCAGTAAGTCCAGAATCCGGAGAATTTTCGAAATCTCAAAATTTGATTTTTTCTAATTTTTTGATAATTTAGTTGGCCTTTCCGCGATGGATTTTTGGACCATTCGCAACAAATTCCATCAAAAATTCAAAATATGCTTGGATCGAAGAAAAATCTCGAACTTTTCAGAATCATGGTCTTATTGACATTCTCGGGTTAAATTTCGTGAAATTTCATGTCTCGAGCAACAGCTCTTTCTTTTAAGAAAGAATCATAATTGGAATTACGATTGTGTTAAAGGCTCAAAAAATGAGCACCGACCCTTGGAAGAACGTGCTGAGGATGGTCTGCAGGCGTGGCACGCGCGTGCCGGCACCCATCAACAGCACGCGGTCCAACTGCTCCACCGTCAAGCCTGCCATGCGCAACGCGTCGCTGATGGGCTCCAAATAGCATGACTCAAAGTCGTGGAACAGCGCCTCCAACTCCTCCCGCGTGACTTTGGTACGGAAGTCGAGGTCCTCGAACACGCTCTCCACATGCGCAAAGTGTTGCGAATTGGCGGAAAGGACCTGCAATTGTCTTTTTTTGAAACGAACATTGAAAAATGGGAGGACTTAAATTTTGAGGAAAAAAATGGCCAAAGCAACAATTTTCCGGAAACCGAATAAACCGTTTTACTACGCTTTTATGGACTCGTCTGAGCACAAAAATATGCCATGTCAATATCAGAGATCAGACCGATCGAGATTCTCGATCGAAACCTTGGTAATTCACCGACGAGATTTTTCAGTGGTCTCGAACGAATCTCGATTGTTCAATGTTTTGCGAGAATCCCGATCGAATTCTCGATCGGTTCTCAAGAGCAAACTCTAGTCAACATCCGGCACAACGCGCACACGCACACGCACCTGTTTGACCCGGTCGGCCTCCATCAACAGTTTGGCCATTGCTTTCAGGTTCTGCGTAACGTCTCCCTCAAGCTTCGGGTATTGTTGCTTGAACGCCTTAACAAGATGGTCGCGCAGTCGCAGTGTCAAATGATAACCGCCCAATGTGCGATTGTAACCGACGCCGATGGTCTCCATCTGATTGGTTGTTAAAAAACATGAATATGAATGTTAAAAAATGATATGTTTTCACAATTGTTGGGGATCAATTCTGATCGGATCCTGATCACATGCACCCAATATGGACGGATCGGATCAAAACAGTGTGTGACATAACGATTATTGAACGAGGTTTTTTTGTGGTGTGATCGTGTTCATATACTGTTCCAATAGAGTTCGGACTTGTGGGCCGATCAAAAATCTCGATCGGTCCGACCTCCACTATAGAAAGATCACTGACACGGAACACCTTCACGCGACCGGTTATAATGTCGATCAATCAATCTGTAAACCCCTAATCATGCCGGATCAGTAACTAATACTGGTTGGTCACTGATTGGGCAACATGGACAGGACTGGCCATGGAAAAGCTGGATCAGATCACAAGAACACAATCCGATCGGATCGATCGCCAATCTGGTCCAAGTCGCTTAATATGGACCAGTCAAAAATCCATGGCCATGTTTAAAAAGGACCAGTGTACACAACTCACTTGCGGGAAGCTGCCGCAGGCGGCTTTGTTACTGCTGCTTTTCGTTGCATTCTTTCCATTTGTCGTTGTTGGTGTTGCTGTTTCGTTGACGAGTCGGAGTTGGACAATGGTGACCAGCGTTTTGATTGAGCCCACATCGTAGATGAGCAGTATCTGTTACAAAACGTTTTTTTTTTTTGACAAATTTAAACCCCAAGATTTAAAAAATTGTCAAATTTTAGTTTATTACGTTCAAAATTAGAACCTAAAGCTTCAAATTGAATTTTCTAAAAAGAATTTTTGTCTCAAAATCTTTGTATAAGCACATTTTCAAAATGTTTATGTGCATTTCCGTCGTGTCATTCAACGGACCTGTGGCTGTTCAGTGATCTCTTTGTGCCTGAACACGCCGTAGTTGAGGCCAGCAGCGGTGCCAGAGCCGAGCAGTTGCAGCAGGTTCAGGCCCGCAATTTTGGCCGCCGCCTCAACCGCCGCGCGCTCCACGAGTCCAAAATAAAAAATTGATTTAAAAAAAACAATTTAAAAATCTACATTTTTGTTCGACCCAAAAGGGCACAATTACCCAAAATAGGCGGGCACAGTGACCACCGCGTCGCGCACCGGTTGTCCAGCGTACGCCTCCACCTCCTGCCGTGCGTTCCACAACACCATGCCAAGCGCACACTCCACCGACACGTCGCCAGCACTAAAATTTTTTAAAAAAAAATTGATGTCATCGGATTTTCAAATTTTAGTCCAATTTTACATCCCCAAAACGAGAAATTTTGTTGAAACAAAACAAAAAATGGCGATTACGCCGTGCCAAATTGGACAGTGCCCCGCTGGGGATGCGCTTTGAGCGTCAAAAATGGGAATTGGGCTTGGAATGCCGCCACAATTGGGTCGTCCATTTGTTTGCCGACCAAGTCCAAGAAGAAGGCGAAGGTGTGCTGTGCCATGCTGAGTGCCTAAAGAGAGTTGATGACAAACGTGTTGTTTAAATCTGAAAATGCCATTTTTTTTTGTTGTTCTTTTTCGAAATTCAAATTGGAAAAAACAAAATGTTTTTCATAAAAAAATAGAAGGCACATGCCACACAGTCCATATCCGGTATACCCAACTTAGACATTTCAGATATTTCACTGTTCCTCTGGACGTCATGACGCTGACGCTGACGCCGATGACGCCAATGACGCCAATGACGCCGTTTTTGAGCGGCGTCATGACGTATGACGCTGACGCCGTCACTGGCATTTTGCGTCATTTTTGCGTCACTAGTATAAAAAAGAAATGTAGCGGAACAAGCTTTTTTTGTAAAAGTCAAGCATAATTTAAGTAAACATGATCTTTTTGGTTGCATTTCGCTATTGTTTTTCACATGCCATTCCACTTAATTGGTAATTTTTAAAGAATAGGTAGATCTAAAATTCATTAGACCATTTGAGTGTCTAAAAAACGGACTTAAAAATATGGACGAAAAGGGCCAATTGCAAATTTTAATTGAAAATGTGAAAAAATTTGTGCGAAAAGTGCGCAAGTCTAGAGTGCTAAGTGAGGAGTTAACTGCTTTTCAAAGTGACAAAGAACTTCCCCAAAACAGTGCTGGTTAAGAATGTTGAAGTAAGATTTTTTTACAAAAATATCTGCTAGAAGTTTTTAGGTAAGATGGAATAGCATATTTCTTATGCTTGACAGGTTTGCCCAAAATCGGATAAAAAAATGTTAATTCAAAAAAAATTTGGATTTTTGAAAAATTAAAAATTTTAACCACTGACGCTGACGCTGACGCCGATGACGCCAATGACGCCGTTTTTAAGCGGCGTCATGACGTATGACGCTGACGCCGTCACTGGCATTTCTAAAAAAATGACGCGTGACGCGGACTCAGGGACCGGTGACGTCCAGCCCTGGTTCGGATCCGCTTGAGTGCAAAAATGTATTCTTTCTTTGGTCTTCATATTTTACCCTTCCCATTTTGGCACATTTTTAATAAATTTAAACAAATTTTTTTAATAAAAAGTGCGCAAAAATAGAATTTTTGAAAAAAATTCATCACAATTTTCTGACATCCTTCACTCTTACGTGAACCGAATTGTTTTTTTTGTTATTTTTCCGATGAAGAAAAATGCTCAATTTTGCGAATTTTGGTGAAATTTCTTAACAAAAATCCCAAATTTTCTCACGGCGGCGCCTATCGACGCCGCCGGCCGCCACTAGAAGCCTAAAGTTGAAATATTTCTGCAGTTTTTGACAATTTTTCTTAACAAAATTGAGTCAAGAATTCAAAAATTTCTCGGCGGCGCCTATCGGCACCGCCGACCCCCCTCCCTCCTCCCCAAAAGCTTAAAATAAGCGAAGGGCCGCTGAAGCAAAAAATGGCAACTTTCAAACAATATTATTAAAATAAGTTATTTTTTAAAAAATAATTTTTTTTAATCACATAAAAAAATTTCGATTTTGTTTCGATTTTCGACGTTTTTTTCCTTTCGATTTTCGATTTCGACTTTTTCAGTTTCGATTTCGACTTTTTTTACTTTCGACACAGCCCTGCTCGGGGCGCGTTATCTGACCTACATTTCGACCAATCCGAACCCCGAACCCGAGTTCAAACTAATTTCTAAATTTTTTTTTCGCATTTTTAAATTTAAATCGTCAATTTTGCCGCCATTCGATCTATGCCACACCGTCCATTATCCGGTATACCCAAATTAGACATCAGATATTTCTTTGTTCCTTGCCTCAATTCCATTTCGTAATGCAAATAATTGGGTAAGAGTTACCTATGCCCACCAAAAACCAGAAAAAGGTCAAAAACCCTAAATTTTCTGGCGTTGAACGCCGAAAAAAATAATTTGAGAACTTTAGAGGGTTTCAAAAACCACGAAAAGTGGCACACACAATGCGGTTGACCCTGACAATAAGCCTAAGCCTAAAAAACAACCTTTTTCCGCGCCGCATCGCCCAGAAAGCGCTCGCCGTCCTTGATTGTTAATGCCATCGGCGTTTTGCGTTGCGACTCACGGTTCAGCACCGTCTCCATGGGCACGCCCGGTTTGATCAGTGCCATCTTCATAAACTCCGAACCCAAATCGATGGCCATCGCCGAATTTGCTAAATGGGAAAATTGGCTTTTGAAAAGCTGGCACCCTCCTAAAGTCCGGCAATTTGAACGGTGTCGGCTACCAAATTTAAAGGCCGACCGGTACCTGGATCCAGGCATGCAAAAACACACCAGTAAGAAACGACTTTTTTGGCTTCCCCCCGCCCCAAATTTTTTCTGGCTATAGCCCTGGGTGGCTCAACAAAGAAAATATTAACTTCTGAATTGTTGTATTTTTTTTGGCTTAAATTTGGTTAAAAGTTGAATCCAATTTCAAAATGTCGGACTCTAACCGGAATTAAAAAACTAAACCAAAACACACATTTTGCATGCTTACATTCCTCAAGGTTAAAATGGAGTTATTATTCCTGCAATTGATTTGAAAAAAAGATAAAAAATCTATTTTTGTAATGAATCACTCAGGCTACCTGGGTTTTCTTGTTCAGCTGGTTCATTTTCTAGTTTTGTGTTTGATGCTGACGTTTTTGGCGATGCATCTGAATTCTCTACGTGAGTAGAAAATGTAAGTGAAAATTTTTTGATCAGTTTACTAAATTTTTGTTAACCTAACCCGGACTTTTTGGCCGGGGATCCCCGTACGGGGATGGGCAAAATCCATCTTTAGGGATGCATTTTTTGAAAATGCAATTTTGGGGGACTTTTTAAAAAAAATCGAAATTTTTTCAAACTAAAATGCACCCATTTTTTATGGCAAATATGCACCCTAAAGATTTAATTTCTTGGGGAGGATAGCCCGACGGTGCCGACAGGCGCTGTCGGGAAAATTTTTTGATTTTGGTTAAGAAATTTCGCCAAAATTTTGGCAAAATTAAGAATTTTGCTTCGAAATTCGGAAAAATTTATGGAGTAAATCCGGCGGTACCGACAGGCGCCGCCGGAGAAAAATTTTGAATTTTGGACTCAATTTTTTAAGAGATTTGCAACTTAAAATCGGTAATTTATTATGCTTTTTAGGAATTGGCGAGGTCCCGTGGGGAAATTTTTTTAAAGATTTTACGTTATTAGTAGGGCCCGGATTTTTATGGTTTAACATATTTTTTTCGCGGATTCCTTACCATGAAAGAAGCCCAAAAATAGAATTTGTTTTGAAAAATTTTGAATTAGGGCTAGGCTCTAGTAATCAGCTAAGAAAAATTGGTCGAGATTTTTTTTTTTTTGTAAAAGAGCGTACAGATAAGGCTATTAATATTAAAAAATTCTTAATTCAAAAAAATTATTTTTTTGCGCCCTTTTAATTAAAAAATATTTGAAAATTTTGCTAAAATATTCTTTTAATGGGCGCGACAGAACCAGAATAAAGGTTACAAACGAACTCGAACTCATGCGAGTTCGAACCCAACACAAATCCTTAGACTCGCGGTCAAGACACACCACTAAGATACCAAATCACTTGGTATGCTTTACCTAAAAAGGATAAAAATCATTTGTCAAAAAGTTCTCTTCAAACAAAATTCAAACAGTAAATGAATATAATCATTAAAATTTCTGATCTGATGGCCATCTTTAGTGGTGCATTTTCATCCCCGTCACCCGGCGGGGATGAGACCGGGGATCCCCGTTTTCGGGGATGGGCAAACCGGGGAACGGGGACGGGGATGAGAATGGCCGGGGATCCCCGGTTTTCCCCGTCCCCGTCCCCGCCCGGCTCCAACCCTAGTTCAAACCCTTCAAACCCTATTTTTGAGTCACTCAACTCAGTCTTCTACCTGCGTTTGGTTTAGCATTGCCAGAACTGGTTGATCCTTTATTCTTGAGTTTCGTGTTTGACGTTTTTGGCGATGCATCTGAATTCTCTACGTGAATAGAAAATGTAATTTTCGATATTTATTAAATTTTTGTTAGTCACCAGACGCAGAAAAATCATAAAATATTTTATAACAAAATTTTAATTTCTAACAAATTTTTCTGACCCGTCTCCAGCAGAATAAAGGCGGCCACCACGAACAAGCAAACGGCGTCCAAGAAGTGAAAGGTTCGCATTTTGAGACAATAAGCAATAAAAAATATTTTTTTTGAATGATTCTTTCTGTGGCATTTGCCACCGCTTTTATACGGCTTTAATCGCTGGCTCTTTTGGGCATCCATAAGCCTTAAAGCATTGTCAGAGAAGTGAGTGGGGAGGGCATGCCAGAGAATTGTGGTTGGCATTTGCGTAAAGCAAATTCTGGCATTGGCATTGTTAACGAAGAGAGTGGGGAGGGGATGCCAAAAAATTGTGGTTGGCATTTGCGTAAAGCAAATTTTGGCATTGGCATAATTTTTAGTGGAATTGATTCCCCAGCAAGAAGTATTAGTGGATAAATCTGAATTGCACTTTACATACACATGGGCTGCTTTAAGTGGGTAAAAGATGTGGAACTTTTGGGCATCCATAGCCTTAAAGCATTGTCAGAGAAGTGAGTGGGGAGGGCATGCCAGAGAATTGTGGTTGGCATTTGCGTAAAGCAAATTCTGGCATTGGCATTGTTAACGAAGAGAGTGGGGAGGGGATGCCAAAAAATTGTGGTTGGCATTTACGTAAAGCAAATTTTGGCATTGGCATGAGCAGCCTGGTTGTTGAATAGGATAAAAAATAAATTCATAAAAGTGGATAAAATCATAAACTGGGGGTTGAAGGTGTTCTGGGATATGTTATGTCTAACGACACAACCCGAAGGAATAATAGAATAATATTTATTGCGGGTCAATGTGGGAACGCAAACAGGGAATGAAAGAATGGGGAGCAAGTGACCGAAGAAAAGGGTCGATATTTAAGTCCAGTGGGAAATGCACTCACTCTCTAGTGGCGAGAGAGTGCAGGGAATAAATGTCATAACGAATGGTGCGCGCCAAGCGCCAAGTTTGAATGGTTGGGGTTGTCCCCAACACCTCCCCCTTTAAGTTTTTTGGTTGAAATGAAAAAAATGAGGGAGCCTTGGGGTTCCGATCATCTTTTTGGATTTTTCGGCGTCTGATCATATCGGGGTTTGGATGCGTCCATCTCGAGCACTGTTGGCGGACGCCGTTGGCGACTAGATCGTCTCAGTTCCGGTGCGGGCGGGTCAACGTCTATCCGCGCCGCTGGCTGATCCATTTGCTCGTCGGCGAACCGAACTCGCCGTGGTGATCTCGGCTGTTCCGCGGGTGCCGGCGGTTGTTCATCCGGTTCCACAACGCCTGGTGTTGGTGCTTGTGGGATGGGAAAGAATTTTCGCATTTGGTTAGTGTGCCTTCGCACCACCGCCCTGAGAATTGGAACTTGGACTTTCCAAATTACCCCCGAGCCCTCAACAATCCTACCCTGAAGCCAAGACTCGCGATGGTCTCGGTAGTTGGCAATCAAAACATGGTCTCCCACGTTAAACTCACGCTGGCGAGTGCCATGCTTACGGTTAAACTGATTGGCCATGTTGTCGGCGTATAACTTCCGACTGTTGTTGTTGTTTTGGCTGGGCGTATTGTCAGGTCTGACCAGGGAAAGCTGCGTCCGCGGGGACCGCCCTAAGAACAGTTCCGCGGGTGTCTGCCCATTCAATGCCGAGTTCGGTGTGTTCCGGTAGGCGAACAATGAATTTTGGATCCATTGTTTGTCTCGGCGGGCACACTTTTTCATTTGCCTCTTGAAAATGTCCACAAACCGTTCGGCTTGGCCGTTGCTTTGCGGGTGGTACGGAGGTGAGAATGTGTGCTTAACGCCTTTACTTCTACAGAAAAAGGCAAATTCTTTTGATTGGAATGGGGACCCATTATCCGAAACAATTTCACGTGGAAATCCGTAACGAGCGAACAGCCAATCCAATTGGGTAATGACGTTTTCGGCTGTTGTTGTGTTGATTGCGAACGTTTCGGGCCATTTGCTGAACGTGTCGACAATGATCAAGTAGGTACGACCGTCGGCACAGGGGCCCGCAAAGTCCATGTGGATGCGTTCGTAGACTTTCGTTGTCGTTGGCCATGGTCGAAGTGGCGCTTTGACCGGTGCTTTTGCGGCTAAAGCGCATTCTTCGCAATGTCGGACTCGCCTTTCGATGTCGAGGTCCATTCGCGGCCAGTACACGTGTTTCTGCGCCAAGGCCTTCATTCGAACGATGCCCGGATGCGTGAAGTGGAGCGCCGTCAGGATGCGGTTGCGTAATGCGGCTGGGATGATCACCCGTTCCCCGAAGAGAAGACATCCAGCCACTTCGGACAATTTGTGCCGGTGTGTAAAGAAGGCGGCCAGAGCAGGCGATGGTGACCTATGGGGCCACCCATTTCTATTCAATTGGACGACCTGGCTGAGAATGTCGTCGGTGCCCGTGTAATCGGACACTTCTTGCGATGTGACCGGCAATTGGTCTATGTTGGCCATGAACACGTATTCGACCGCTGCACTGCTGAGCTCGTGGTCTGGAAGTGCGTCCGAAACTAAAACTGGGAGTGGAAGTTTATCGATGACGGCGATCACTCGGTCTTCCGACTGCACAGCGTCGCGTTGTTTCGCGATGAGCCGGGAAAGAACATCCACCTGTCCGAAAGACCCTGTGGGGATGTATTTGATTTGAAAATCGTAATTGGAAAGGATCAAAGCCCATCGTTGCAGCCGAGAAGCGGTGTAGATCGGTATGCCATTCTTTGAACCAAAAATGGCGACCAACGGTTTGTGATCCGTCAGAAGAGTGAATGGACGCCCATAGATCATGCGGTGAAACTTCTGCACCGCGAAGATGAGCCCCAGCGCCTCCTTTTCGATTTGGGAATAATTCCGCTCTGCTGCTGAGAGGGAACGGGAAGCGTGTTCGACGACTTTTTCGGTGCCTCCTGGAAATGAGTGGCTAATTGTGGCCCCAATTCCATTCTTGCTGGCATCCGCGGCGACAACAATTGGCCTTGTCGGGTCGTAATGTGTGAGCAGTAAGTCGGACTGCATCAGCTGCTTCGCTTTGATGAAAACGTTCTGCTGTTCATCGCCCCAGTGCCAGACCACGTCCTTCTTGAGCAGCTCATCCAGCGGAGCTCGCAACTCGCGCATCGGTTTGATGAAGCGACCATAGTAGTTGAGCGCTCCTAGGAATGATCGCAGCGTCTGTACGTCGTGCGGTGGTGGCATGGACTCGATGGCGGCAGAACGCGCTGGGTCTGGGCGAATTCCTGCGGCAGAAACGATGTGCCCGAGAAACTTAATTTCAGGACAGAAAAATTTGCATTTATTGAGGTGGACCCGTAATCCCCAATCCTGAAGTCTGGCGAAGAATTGGTGGAGGAGAGCATGGTGCTCTTCGAGGGTGGCCGTGGCTAGGATGAAGTCATCCAAATACCCAAAAACCCCACTCAGACCGGACGTGAGCTCGTCCATGAGCTTCTGAAAGATAGACGGAGCCGACTTTACCCCAAACGGCAATCTTTGATACTGGAACAAGCCCCGGTGCGTGTTTATCCCCACCAGCTCCTTTGACTCCGCGTCTAACTCGACTTGGAGATACGCATCTCGGAAGTCGATTTGGCTGAACACTGCTGAGCCTTCTAGCGATGCAAAAATATCTTCGATGCGCGGAAGAGGATGGCGATTTAGTTCCAAGCAGTTGTTGAGGCCGGTGGCGAAATCTATGCACACTCGCACGTCGCCGCTCTTTTTCCGCACAACTACGATGGGAGCAGCCCATTGGGAAAAGTCCACCTGCTTGATGGCCCCGCATGCGATGAGTCGGTCGAGCTCGGTGTCGACGGCTGCTTTGGCGCCATGTGGCACCGGGCGTGCTCGACAAAAGACTGGGCGTGCATCTGGCTTGAGATGCAGGTGCGCTCGCATCTTATTGCAATGGCCTAAGTTCTCTGAGAAAATTTTCGGGAATTTTTGTTTCAAAATTTTGGCCGTTTTGTCCGGATCGTCGCCGATGCTGACTGCATGTGTGTCCGCTGACGGACGGATTGGATGCGGGTCGAGCGTTGTTGCGATTGGCTGCTGGCGAGCCGTCTCGAACGCTTTGATCCATGGCAACCCAAATAAGTTCATTGGGCCACTTGGGGCTACATGGCAAGTGAGCTGGAGTGTGACTCCCTGAAATGTGACCGCGCAGACGAAGCTGCCTGCGAGCTCAAAGAAATGGCCTGAATAGGATTTGGCCCTTGTATCACCCCGTTTAAGCTTTGGTTCGCCCAATTTCTCCCAAAGGGATGACGTAATAACGGTTAAACGTGACCCGGTATCCGCCATCAGTGTTGCTGCCTTCCCATTGAGGCTGCAGTTGACCATGATCCAATCCGGCGATGACTCTTCGGCGATGCTGAAAACAGACATCGACGCCTTTGGCTGGCGTTCGCTTGATTTTGTTGCTGTTGTTCTGCAACTGGCTCGAAGGTGGCCCCGACGATTGCACTGCGAACAAATAGGAGCTTTGCTGCAGTCCCGGACCCAGTGCATTTGACCGCAGAACTTGCATGGCCACGGCGGCTTCTTCGCGCGCTGTGGCGTTGGTGAGCGATGGAAAGGGCGGCTCGCTCTTTGCGTGCTCAACGATCGGTTCCGCCTGTTGTGTCCGCAATCGGTTAATTTCTGAGGTTTCAATGTGATTGCATTGGCGGAATGGCCTGAATGTTGGGCCAGAGCCGCAGATGTGCTGCGGAGTGAGAGGATCGCTCGGCATTCTTCTGTCAGTTTTTCAAAGTTGATGACTTCAGGTGGAGTTTTGTTCTTTGCGTCCTCCAACGTCCGAATGCACCGCTCCCGGAGATCTTTGTCCTCGTCTGGAAGGCCGCTGACAAAAATCATGGCCTTGAGCTCGTCCTTGCTTAAATCCATTTTAGCCCGTTCGCACATGGCATTGACCTGTGCTGCAAAATCGAGAGGGGATTGGGAAATGGCTTTATGCAATTGAAAGCATTCGTAACGCCGTACAAACAGCGATTTCGTCTCACAGAAAAGCGTTTTGAGCTTGCCGGTCGTCTGGATGAACGTGAAGTCAGTCGGCTTTTTTGGGAGCACATGTTCCGCGTACCGCGCGTACTCCTGAGAGCCGAGCTTGCCGAGCAGTAGCCGCACCTTCATCGCGTCGGGAAGGTCCTTTCCATCGACCTGAATGAAATCCCCATATCTGTCCCCCCAATTTGGAAATGTGGAATCCATTTCTGGATTGTATGAAAATTCTCCAAGTTGGGAATTGATAGATGAATAAAGTTCGGAATGGTTTGGGTGGGAATTTTGCTGGGAATTTTGTTGGACGATGGATTGGAGAGCAGCCGTCTGCTGTTGCAATAATTGTTGCAAAACTGCAGCAATGTCAGTGGCCATTTTGTTTAAGCGAATCAGTCAGAGCCGAATTGATTGAAAAAGAGAACAGAGCGAAAGACAGACTATCGCTTGGTTTCGGCAGACAATTGGCACGGAATTTGGTAGGCGCTGATGGATGGTAAAATTTGGGAAATCGATATCCGACCTCTGACGAATGTGGACAATGCACAACTGCAGTACACACAGCGGTCGCAGTGACTTGTGCGTTCACAGAAGTGACTTTCCTCAACAGAGTGCGCTCAGCGGTCTATGCTTTTGACTTGAGCGTTCCACTGAGTCTTCTCGACGTGGGTGGCGGCCAGCGGTCTATGATTTCGACTTGTCGTGCCACGTCGATGTGTTACGTGGAAAGGTAGATCGGAATCGATTTATGAATAAAATTTATTTTTGGGATAGGCCCAAAATTGTGCGCAGCCCAACTCCGTGCAAGTCCACAACCCACTCTTCACGACAGTTGAGACTTGACGTGATAAGGAATTGAGTCGTGAAGCGAATGCTCTGAGCTGATTGCTTTTATTAAATTTTAGCCTTTGCTGACTGCGCCAAATGTTATGTCTAACGACACAACCCGAAGGAATAATAGAATAATATTTATTGCGGGTCAATGTGGGAACGCAAACAGGGAATGAAAGAATGGGGAGCAAGTGACCGAAGAAAAGGGTCGATATTTAAGTCCAGTGGGAAATGCACTCACTCTCTAGTGGCGAGAGAGTGCAGGGAATAAATGTCATAACGAATGGTGCGCGCCAAGCGCCAAGTTTGAATGGTTGGGGTTGTCCCCAACAGGATATTGTAAAAAATTTCCGAAAGTAATAATTACTCCTCAGCAGTGTTTTCCCGATTCCATTTTCCTGATGGTTCCGCGGTTCCGGTTCCGAAGCGGTTCCGAATTTTGACGGTTCCGCGGTTCCGGTTCCAAACCGGTTCCGGTGTTTCACGGTTCCGGTTCCAAAGCGGTTCCGGATTTTGGCGGTTCTGGGAACCGGTTCCGGACCCGTTCCAACGGTTCCGGTTCCAATTCCAATAATTTGTAAATATAGCCAAAATTTTTTTAAAAATCAGAAAAATGTTGTTCAACTCCAACTCAACAATGTTAAGCGAATCATATCGTTCGACGAATCGGGGTATCTGTGCATCGGCACTGCGAAATTTTTTTCCGCTTTCTTTGCGATTGGCTGCTGGCGAGCCGTCTCGAACGCTTTGATCCATGGCAACCCAAATAAGTTCATTGGGCCACTTGGGGCTACATGGCAAGTGAGCTGGAGTGTGACTCCCTGAAATGTGACCGCGCAGACGAAGCTGCCTGCGAGCTCAAAGAAATGGCCTGAATAGGATTTGGCCCTTGTATCACCCCGTTTAAGCTTTGGTTCGCCCAATTTCTCCCAAAGGGATGACGTAATAACGGTTAAACGTGACCCGGTATCCGCCATCAGTGTTGCTGCCTTCCCATTGAGGCTGCAGTTGACCATGATCCAATCCGGCGATGACTCTTCGGCGATGCTGAAAACAGACATCGACGCCTTTGGCTGGCGTTCGCTTGATTTTGTTGCTGTTGTTCTGCAACTGGCTCGAAGGTGGCCCCGACGATTGCACTGCGAACAAATAGGAGCTTTGCTGCAGTCCCGGACCCAGTGCATTTGACCGCAGAACTTGCATGGCCACGGCGGCTTCTTCGCGCGCTGTGGCGTTGGTGAGCGATGGAAAGGGCGGCTCGCTCTTTGCGTGCTCAACGATCGGTTCCGCCTGTTGTGTCCGCAATCGGTTAATTTCTGAGGTTTCAATGTGATTGCATTGGCGGAATGGCCTGAATGTTGGGCCAGAGCCGCAGATGTGCTGCGGAGTGAGAGGATCGCTCGGCATTCTTCTGTCAGTTTTTCAAAGTTGATGACTTCAGGTGGAGTTTTGTTCTTTGCGTCCTCCAACGTCCGAATGCACCGCTCCCGGAGATCTTTGTCCTCGTCTGGAAGGCCGCTGACAAAAATCATGGCCTTGAGCT
Source organism: Globodera pallida (assembly GCA_020449905.1). Classification (NCBI taxonomy): domain Eukaryota; kingdom Metazoa; phylum Nematoda; class Chromadorea; order Rhabditida; family Heteroderidae; genus Globodera; species Globodera pallida. The sequence goes on from JAIXHY010000016.1 coordinate 1,107,315, forward strand.
CGTCCTTGCTTAAATCCATTTTAGCCCGTTCGCACATGGCATTGACCTGTGCTGCAAAATCGAGAGGGGATTGGGAAATGGCTTTATGCAATTGAAAGCATTCGTAACGCCGTACAAACAGCGATTTCGTCTCACAGAAAAGCGTTTTGAGCTTGCCGGTCGTCTGGATGAACGTGAAGTCAGTCGGCTTTTTTGGGAGCACATGTTCCGCGTACCGCGCGTACTCCTGAGAGCCGAGCTTGCCGAGCAGTAGCCGCACCTTCATCGCGTCGGGAAGGTCCTTTCCATCGACCTGAATGAAATCCCCATATCTGTCCCCCCAATTTGGAAATGTGGAATCCATTTCTGGATTGTATGAAAATTCTCCAAGTTGGGAATTGATAGATGAATAAAGTTCGGAATGGTTTGGGTGGGAATTTTGCTGGGAATTTTGTTGGACGATGGATTGGAGAGCAGCCGTCTGCTGTTGCAATAATTGTTGCAAAACTGCAGCAATGTCAGTGGCCATTTTGTTTAAGCGAATCAGTCAGAGCCGAATTGATTGAAAAAGAGAACAGAGCGAAAGACAGACTATCGCTTGGTTTCGGCAGACAATTGGCACGGAATTTGGTAGGCGCTGATGGATGGTAAAATTTGGGAAATCGATATCCGACCTCTGACGAATGTGGACAATGCACAACTGCAGTACACACAGCGGTCGCAGTGACTTGTGCGTTCACAGAAGTGACTTTCCTCAACAGAGTGCGCTCAGCGGTCTATGCTTTTGACTTGAGCGTTCCACTGAGTCTTCTCGACGTGGGTGGCGGCCAGCGGTCTATGATTTCGACTTGTCGTGCCACGTCGATGTGTTACGTGGAAAGGTAGATCGGAATCGATTTATGAATAAAATTTATTTTTGGGATAGGCCCAAAATTGTGCGCAGCCCAACTCCGTGCAAGTCCACAACCCACTCTTCACGACAGTTGAGACTTGACGTGATAAGGAATTGAGTCGTGAAGCGAATGCTCTGAGCTGATTGCTTTTATTAAATTTTAGCCTTTGCTGACTGCGCCAAATGTTATGTCTAACGACACAACCCGAAGGAATAATAGAATAATATTTATTGCGGGTCAATGTGGGAACGCAAACAGGGAATGAAAGAATGGGGAGCAAGTGACCGAAGAAAAGGGTCGATATTTAAGTCCAGTGGGAAATGCACTCACTCTCTAGTGGCGAGAGAGTGCAGGGAATAAATGTCATAACGAATGGTGCGCGCCAAGCGCCAAGTTTGAATGGTTGGGGTTGTCCCCAACAGGATATTGTAAAAAATTTCCGAAAGTAATAATTACTCCTCAGCAGTGTTTTCCCGATTCCATTTTCCTGATGGTTCCGCGGTTCCGGTTCCGAAGCGGTTCCGAATTTTGACGGTTCCGCGGTTCCGGTTCCAAACCGGTTCCGGTGTTTCACGGTTCCGGTTCCAAAGCGGTTCCGGATTTTGGCGGTTCTGGGAACCGGTTCCGGACCCGTTCCAACGGTTCCGGTTCCAATTCCAATAATTTGTAAATATAGCCAAAATTTTTTTAAAAATCAGAAAAATGTTGTTCAACTCCAACTCAACAATGTTAAGCGAATCATATCGTTCGACGAATCGGGGTATCTGTGCATCGGCACTGCGAAATTTTTTTCCGCTTTCTTTTGACTTGACCTGAAAACTCGAAAAAATCAAAAATAAATGCTTTTTGACAACTTTTGATCATAACTTTTCTCAAACTTAACATATCGATTTGAATTAAAGTTTATTATATTTGGCACATTTTAATCTTTGTCGTCGAAAAATATGTCGAAACATTGTGCCGCACCATTATTCTGGCCAGCTGTTCATCCAACCGCTTCGGCGTTTTTTTTTGAGCACAGCTGATGTTAACCTTGGAGTCTGAATTGATTTGTTTTGGTTAAGAAATTAGGTTTAATTCAATATTTTCCGATTCAAACAATTTGAGCGCTTCCTCATGATTTTTGGTCTTAAGATGATTAATCATATTTATGTGGATCGGTCTTTGAAGACCTCTATTTTGATCAACTTCGAACTGGGGCCCGAAATCGAACATTTGGTCATTCTTAGAATTGCATAAAACCTTTATTTAAAAATAAAAAAATTCGGGACCAATGTGCTTTAAGATTACCATGAACAATACTATTACTTTGGCAAAATGTCGCATACAATTCTTAATTTTTCCAACAAACTCCTATAAAAATCCCATCATTAGGAGTGTATTTTTTAAACCGAAAACCGGTACCCCCCCCCCCCCGGTTTTCGCTTAGGCCGGTTTTACGACCCTCGCTTTTTGGTTTCGGTTTTTGGGAGGTTTCGGATAACTGACCGTGACCCACCCACCCAAGTTTTTACCTACATATTTTTCGCCCCCCCCCGTCGCTCAATGTCCTCTGAACTTTTCCTCGAGAAAGCATAATAAAGATGGTGTTTGGTACACAGATCACAAATAAAACCCCACTTAACTAAACCGTTGATGAAATTGAATATTTGCCGAAGTGAATTTACTGGAAAAACCAAAAAGTTAAAATTGACAAAAACTGGAAAACAAAATGAATTGAAAAAATGTTTTGATCGACAAAAAAAAACAATAAATCAAAACGACCGTAATCCTCAACAGTAAAAGCATAAATCCCAAGAAAAGAAAAAAAAGGGTAAAATCCTTCAATTTCTAAATCCCCATCGGCAATAAATCCCCGTTTTTCAATTTCTAAATCCCATTAGCAGTTCTGTATTGGAATTTCGGTCCAAAGTTGGCTTTCATTTCGTCGCCAAATTCCGACAATGTAACGCACGGAAACAATTCGACGGCAGAATCGACAATTTTACCGGTAGGACCTGCAAAAACAAAACAAATAAAAATTATGGCAAATATAAATAATTAGTTAGGCACAAAAAAAACAATTAACCCAAATTTAGGTGTGTATTTCTTAGAAATAAATTTTTGCCTTTAATTTTTAACCCCTTTTTTTTCTTTCTCACCCAAACGCTTTCCGTTCAGCGTGTAAAAGAGTGCTTTATTATTTTTAAAATCCACGCCGCATCCGACGGTGTCGCCGGCACTAATAAAAGGTATTTTTATTCCGTTGCTGTCAACTAGCATAGATTCGGAATCCGCCACAAAGGCGCCGTGGCTTCGGTACGCATAACTTTTTATGTCTCCAATTTCTTTGTCCAATGGCATTTGGGTTGTACAAAGTCCAATGGAAATAAAGCTAAATAAAATTACATTTCAAAGCCACAGCAATTGTTTTTTAATAATATTTATAAGTTAGGTACCTACCAGGTAGAATTGCGGGAGCGGGAACGGGAATTTCAAAAAAGGTGCGGTACGGGAATCCCGCATTTTTCCCGTTCCCGCAAAAAATCCCGCTCAGTAAAAAAGTGTGGGAACGGGAGCGGGATTCCCGCACTTTTCCCGCGGGAATCCCGTTCCCGCCCATCTCTACTACCAGGGATGGGAATCGCACGACGAAAAAAATCAATCGGCGATCTCATTTTTAATGCGAACGGCGATCTGGCCAAAAGGCGATAAATGCGATCACGATCACGATTCCCATCAGGGATGGGCGGAAATTTATTTTTAAAAAACGGAAAACGGAAAAACGGAAATATTTTTTTTAACGGAAAACGGAAAAAAAGGGCCAAAAACAACGGAAAAACGAAAAACGGAAAAATTTTTAAATAAAATAAAATAATTATTTTTTTTAAAATAATTTATTTTAATAAATATTTTTTGAAATATTAACAGTAATTATTTTTAAAAATTTTGAGGGATTTCTTTTTTTCAGCGGCCTTCAATTCTATTTTAAGCTTTTAGGGGGGAGGGGGTCGGCGGTGCCGATAGGCGCCGCCGGAGAAAATTTCGAATTTTGACTTAATTTGTTAAGAGATTTTCAACAAAAATTTTAAAAATCGGCACTTTTTTTTTTGAAGATTTTAGGAATGGTAAGGGGTCCGGCGGCGCCGATAGGCGCCGCCGGGAAAGTTTTTTTTGAAGATTTCACCAGATTTGTTAAGAAAATTGGTCCAAAATTACGAATGTAGCACAGCAAAAGGGCCTCCCCTAGGTTTTTTGATTTCGTCCAACAAAAAATGAATGAAAAGTTTGTGAATTGTCATCTAATATTTGTTTTTAAATTGGAAAAAAAATAAGAATTTTTAAAATTGTTTAACAACCGTTTATGTCCAGCAAAAGTCCGAATAAATCAACTAACATAGTAGAGGATCTGAACCCCCACCTCATCCACACTTATCTGCCCCCCAACACTCACCATTACACCACAACCCAGCCGAACTCAAATCATCCAAAAATCCCATTCTTAGGGGTGTATATTTTTTCCGTTTTTTCCGTTAAAAAGGGCATTTTAACGGAAAACGGAAAAAAAGGCCCAAAAACAACGGAAAAACGGAAAACGGAATTCCGCCCATCCCTGATTCCCATCCCTGGTGTGCAAGGTAATTACGCAAATCATGCTGCCCTAATTACTTATAATTATTTATGCTTTATAAATAATCATTGTTAGGAAATTTTTAAATATCACTTAAAGAATTAAATAAAAACAAAAAAGTTCGGTGCCAGCAGAGTCAATCAAAGTCGCAAATTTTCAAATTGTAGTGCAAGAAAAGTAACATCTCAACAAGTGACGGGAGGGATCGGGATCCCGGCCGGGATTTTTCCGGGATCCCGATCCCGGGTATGGAGGTGGAAGTGGAGGGTCGGCGGTGCCGATAGGCGCCGCAGAGAAATTTTTGAAAATTTTGGCTATATTTGTTAAGAAATTCGTTCAAATTAAACAAAACTAAATATAATAAACATTTAAAAACACAGCAATTTTGTTTTAATAAATTTTATAAGTTACACCTACAGTTTTGATCTCTTTAAGATTGTCACTTCGTAGTAAAAAATGCCAGCACCCGTTTTTGGGATTGGCTGAACCGCAAACACGCTGCTAAACTCTAAAAAATAAATTTAATTCAAAAAATGTGTTAACTTTTTACATAAAACTTTTTTTTAATCAATTCACTTTAACAGAATAATGTTTACTCAAATGGTCTGGCTTATATTTGACGACCAATAATCGTTTGGTCTCAGAAGGTGTGGAGTCGGACGGTTGTTTTTTGGACTTAGAGCGTTTGGAGTCGGACGTTTGTACGGGCTCAGAAAGCGTAAGGTGCGGATGGCATGCATTGGAATTCCATATATTGTCAAGAGTTAGCCCTAACAATGTTTAATTATTAATTTTGAATTTAATTGTATGGAAATGCTTTTTTCACCATGATACTCAGATCATGAATAAAACTCAGTTATTTGGTTCGAAAATTTATTACAAAAAACCCAAAACACTTGCTTTAAAAAATCTTTAAAAAAAAGATAAATCTATTTTTGTAATGAATCACTCAATCTACCTGGGTTTTTTTGTTCAGCTGGTTCATTTTCGAGTTTTGTGTTTGTCGTTGACGTTTTTGGCGATGCATCTGAATTCTCTACGTTAATAGAAAATGTAATTTTCGATTTTTACTAAATTTTTGTTAGTCACCAGACGCAGAAAAATCATAAAATATTTTGTATTGCGCCCAAATTTTAATTTCCAACGAATTTTTCTGACCCGTCTCCAGCAGAATAAAGGCGGCCACCACGAACAAGCAAACGGCGTCCAAGAAGTGAAAGGTGCGCATTTTGAGGCACTAAGCAATAAAAAATAGTTTTTTTGAATGATTCTTTCTGTGGCATTTGCCACCGCTTTTATACGGCTTTAATCGCTGGCTTAGAATGTGCCTTCAATTTGAAATAGAATTGCCAGAGAAGAGAGTGGGGAGGGAATGCCAGAGAATTGTGGTTGGCATTTGCGTAAAGCAAATTTTGGCATTGGCATTGTTAACGAAGATAGTGGGAAGGGCATGCCAGAGAATTGTGGTTGGCATTTAAATTTGGCATTGGCATATTAGCATTGTTAACGAAGAGAGTGGAGGGGATGAAGAGAATTGTGGTTGGCATTTGCGTAAAGCAAATTTTGGCATTGGCATTGTTAACGAAGATAGTGGGAAGGGCATGCCAGAGAATTGTGGTTGGCATTTAAATTTGGCATTGGCATATTAGCATTGTTAACGAATAGAGTGGAGGGAATGCCAGAAAATTGTGGTTGGCATTTACGTAAGGCAAATTTTGGCATTGGCATAATTTTTTAGTGGAATTGATTCCCCAGCAAGAAGTATTAGTGGATAAATCTGAATTGCACTTTACATACACATGGGATGCTTTAAGTGGGTAAATATGTGCAACTTTTGGGCATCCATAAGCCTTAAAGCATTGTCAGAGAAGTGAGTGGGGAGGGGATGCGAGAGAATTGTGGTTGGCATTTACGTAAATGGAATTGTGATATTGACCTCTTTTAACTTAATTTATGGACCTTTTACTTAATTTAAAAGATATTCTGTCTAATTAATTTAAATATGTGGCATTATGTTTTGTGATTTCCCTATATTTTGGTTTGTGCATTCCTTCCTCACTTCCTTTGGTTTTCACATATTTGTGGTTGTGTGGAGTTTTGTTTGGTGGACAAATATAATTTAAACTATTGGTTCGACGAGGAGAAGCGAAGGACAATTACATTTCACAGAATTCCAATGCATGCCATCCGCACCTTACGCTTTCTGAGCCCGTACAACGGTCCGACTCCAAACTCTCTAACAAAGGGAGGGCCCCCAAGTGTCCGCGGAGTTTCGGGATGAAACTTGGCACACTGATAGATCACCCCCACATTTCTACCACAAAGTGGCATTCATTTTTGCTAAGGAGGCCTGGGGAACGAGATATAGGACCTCAAAGTTTTTAAGTTTTCACTTAACGACAAAAGATTATAACAACTCAAGTGCTGGTGTGGCCTGGCGGTTGTGTTCTCAATTTCCTTTTTGTCTCTGAAAGTTCGAGCCCTCTTCGATTCAACAATTTTTTTTTCATTTTTTTTTACCAAATTAGACATAAAAATAATGATCAACCTGCAAAATTTTATTCAAATCAACTTTTCGGTGGCAAGCTTTCTATAAAACGAGCTTAGAAAAAAAATTTTAAAAATTATACTTCTCACAGATTGCCAGTCAATTACGAAGAAAAAATTCTTTCACAAAATTTTATTTCAATCATGGAAAATGCATGGAAAAAAAGTGGATTTTGAAATTCTAAAAGTTGATTTGAATAAAATTTTGCAGGTTGATCATTATTTTTATGTCTAATTTGGTAAAAAAAATTAAAAAAAAATTGTTGAATCGAAGAGGACTCGAACTTTCAGAGACAAAAAGGAAATTGAGAACACAACAGCCAGGCCACACCAGCACTTGAGTGCTTATAATCTTTTGTCGTTAAGTGAAAACTTAAAAACTTTGAGGTCCTATATCTCGTTACCCAGGCCTCCTTAGCAAAAATAAATGCCACTTTGTGGTAGAAATGTGGGGGTGATCTATCAGTGTGCCAAGTTTCATCCCGAAACTCCGCGGACACTTGGGGGCCCTCCCTTTGTAAGTCCAAACGATTCTTGGTTGTCAAACATAAGCCACCACCCCATTCAAGTAAACATTATTCTGTTAAAGCATGGGTCGGTGTATCTGTAACTTATTTATCAGAAATGTATTGATTTTAAGAGTCTGATCTGACAAATTAAAATGTACTGATTTTTGTACCTAAAAACTCTAATATTTTGGTTCCAAAAAAAACTTTAGATACTACGACCCCTGTGTTAAAAAAGTGAAAAGGTTTATGCAAAAGCGTTAACATTTAAAACATTTTTTGTTTTTGAATTAAGTTTACTTTTTTAGAGAATTGCAGCTCTGTGTTCGCGGTTCATCCGATCCCAAAATCAGGCATTTTCTACTTCGAAGTGACAATTTTAGGGAAAGCAAAGTAGGTACCAGGGACGGGAATCGCAATCGCGATCGATCGCATTTATTTATTATATCCGACTTTTGTTACTTAAAAGTCATTTTTCTTTAATTTTCAAAAAATTTCAACCGATTCAACAGCCCGCTTTAATTCTCAATTTTATTTTCTATTAACGAATTCTTATTCAGTGCATCAAATAGCAAGCACATTTCAGACAATTTTTAGAATAAAATTTATTTTTCACAAATGGCTGACCAAAAGGGTCCCCCCTATGGTTTTGTCAACTTGAGAAGCCATAACTTTCTTCAAAGTGCTTTCCGCAGCCTAAAAATGATACCATTCTATTTCTCTCGTCGAGGGGAAGCGAATGATATATAAATGACCCAATCCCTCAGCAGGTGGTCATTACTTTTTCCTTTTAGTCGCTATCATTTGTCCCTATTTCACGTTTTTTAATCACTAAAAATCTCGTCTCTAGTTATTACCTATATTTAGCGTTGTTTCCATTGGACTTGGTCCAAAACAAATGCCATTGGACAAAGAAATTGGATTTGAAGGCTACGCGTACCAAAGCTGCGGTACCTTTTTGAATCACGAGGCGCCGGGATGTTACTACAGGTGCGCTTTGACCGGGATTTCGACTTTTACCGGGACCGGGATTTCGATATCTTTTGTAATGGTCAAGGAAGGATGTAACAAAAGTTTTTTATTCAAAAATATTTTTTGAATTTTTGTTCCAACCAAAAAGACCAAAATTCCAAAAAGTTGTAAAAAGTCGCTCAAAAATATTTTTAAAAATCAGAAAAATTTAATAAATTGTTTGCAATTTGTGGTTTGTGGGCATAGAGTCTATTAATTTGAAAGAGTTGGCAAAATGTCAATGCTAATTTTGAATAAACTGGCATTATTCACTAACAAAATTTTCAATTGCGGGATCCCGCTGCGGGATTCTTTTTCGAAATCTCCTGCGGGAGAGCGGATTAATCGAAAAAATGCGGGATTTCGGCGCGGGATCACGCAAAATCCCGCGCGGGATCAGCCCCACGCCGCGCTTTTCAGTGACATGGACGATAAACCACGTGCTTTGTTCGAAGAAGGAATTGAAGGTATTCGTCCCGGCAACGTCGTCGGATGCGGCGTGGATTTTAAAAATAAAAAAATCTTTTACACGCTGAACGGAGAGCGTTTGGGTGAGAAAAAATGGGGTTAAAAATTAAAAGCAAAAATTTATTTTTAAAATTATACAATAATTTGTGTTATAATTGGTTTTTTGTGCCTAACTAATTATTTGCCATATTTTATTTGAGTTGTTTTTGCAGGTCCTGCCGGTGAATTTGTCGATTCTAGCGTAAGATTGTTTCCGTGCGTTTCGTTGGCACGAGATGGCGACGAAATTGAAGCAAACTTTGGACCGGATTTTGAATTCAAAACATTGTTGAAATGGGATGAAATTGTAAACAAGAATTTATTGCCAAAAGATTAAGAAAAACGGGGATTCATTGCCGATGAGGATTTAGAATAGAAAAACGGGGATTTATACTTTTGCTGTTGAGGGTTACTGTCGTTTTGCTTTATTGTTTTTCTTTGTCGATCAAAACATTTTCTCAATTTTTTTTGTTTGTTTTTTAATTTTTTGTCATTTAACTTTTTGGTTTTTCCAGTAAATTCACTTCAGCGAATATTTAATTTCATCAAAGATTTAGAATGATTGAGTTTAATGAGAGATCTTGACAAACAATTAAAAATATTGAGATGATTTTATTGCATTTTTAAAGAATAAAAATGATTAGAGCCATGGGAAAAAGGCGGGAATCTCGCTCCCAGAAAGTTTTTTACTGATTATACATTTCAATGAAATTGGCCATAAATGCATTTTGAATGAATTTGGGTTTATTTTAGAGCCACGGTAATTAAAAATACGGTAAAAAAATCCGGGATCGGGAATTCAAATTTAGCGTGAAGCGCGCGAGATTCGCGACCTAGGCAATACATAAAGCACTATAATATTGATAAAAAGCACACTATTATTAAAATTTATTTACTTATGAAATTGAAATTCGTTAATCTTCAATCAATTTAAAATGTTTTACCTTTCTGCTTAAAGAAATGCTTATAAAAATTGGGCTCTTCATTTTTGTCTTCATCAAATTGTTGTTTTTTGTCAAAATCGATGAAGTAAGTGTCTGAATCTAATTTAAATTAATTAACAATTAAAATGGCCCGCGGGTTAAGGGTTAAACCCCCCCCCCCCCCCCAAAATGGCAGAATAGGGACTAAAAAATATACTAAAACTGACCAAATCCAGGTCAATTTTTGCGTGAAACCCATCAATTATTCGTCAATCATTATCAGAGAAAATGATGCAATAGAATACAAACTTTTTATTGAATAACGAGATAATTGACCGGAGAAGAAGCAACAGTGTCCCGGCCATCACATCCATTCAAGCCACCCTGGTTCCGGGCGCGTTATGCTTAGGCCTAAGCCACCCTGGCTCGAAGTGCGTTAGGCTTAGGCCTAAGCCACCCTGGCTCGAAGCGCGTTAGGCTTAGGCCTAAGCCACCCTGGCTCGAAGCGCGTTAGGCTTAGGCCTAAGCCACCCTGGTTCGTGGCGCGTTAGGCTTAGGCCTAAGCCACCCTGGTTCCGGGCGCGTTATGCTTAGGCCTAAGCCACCCTGGCTCGAAGCGCGTTAGGCTTAGGCCTAAGTCACCCTGGCTCGGGACGCGTTAGGCTTAGGCCTAAGCCTAAGCCTAGGTCTAACGAACCCAAGCCAGGGTGGCTTAGGCCTAAGCCTAAGCCTAACGAACCCCAAGCCAGGGTGGCTTAGGCTCCCCGTGTAAAAAGACACTTCAGTCCCGGGCTCATAACTTACTTCAAAGTGGTTTCCGCCAAAAAATTCTTTCAGATTCGTGCGTTAGGCTTAGAGAGGAGTCGATTGATATATAATTTGTGGGATTTAGTGAGGTACAAGTATTCTTCAATTTTACCACGCGGTTGACCCTGACAATAAGCCTAAGCCTAAAAAACAACCTTTTTCCGCGCCGCATCGCCCAGAAAGCGCTCGCCGTCCTTGATTGTCAATGCCATAGGCGTTTTGCGTTGCGACTCACGGTTCAGCACCGTCTCCATGGGCACGCCCGGTTTGATCAGTGCCATCTTCATAAACTCCGAACCCAAATCGATGGCCATCGCCGAATTTGCTAAATGGGAAATTGGCTTTTGAAAAGCTGGCACCCTCCTAAAGTCCGGCAATTTGAACGGTGTCGGCTACCAAATTTAGAGGCCTATTAATTTTGAATTTAATTGCTTGGAATGCTTTTTTTCACCATGATACTCAGATCATGAATGTTATTTGGTTCGAAAAATTATTACAATAAAACCAAAACACTTGCTTTAAAAAATCTTTAAAAAAAAGATAAATCTATTTTTGTAATGAATCACTCAGGCTACCTGGGTTTTCTTGTTCAGCTGGTTCATTTTCGAGTTTTGTGTTTGTCGTTGTGGCATGAGGCAGATTTTGATGAGGTCGCAAAAATCACCGAGATTTTGGAGCCTTTTGAACTATGCACAAAAATTGGCTCGTCAGAAAATGCCCCTGTGTCGTGGTACCAATATTTTGTCAATGTGCTCCAAAAACACCTCTTAAAATACCTATGATTGTGAATTTTCACGTGTCTTACGTCAAGAGTTGGGGCGAAGAGCTGAAAATGTTTTTATGAGTGAAGAAGTTGAATTTGCGACTTATTTGGACCCACGATTTAGCAATAAGTCAGTTATTTAAAATAATAGCCGTGTTTACATTTAATTTTAAGGTCTTTTGTTCACACTGAAGAAAAGTGTGGCGCTGCATAAAAGAAAAGTTGGTTCTTCGCATCGTTGCTTGCCGGAATAAAATTGATTTTATTGCTCCAATGCCAGAAAGTGTTGGCACTACAGCTCGTATGTCATTTCGAATTATATGCATATTTTTGTATGAATTTTCCTATAATGCAGAAGATGAATTGTGGCCAGCAGATGATGATATAGTTGGTGGTGGAGAGTGTGCCGAAACAAATTATGAATTCTCACAATCGCCATTTGAAAAGTTGATTCGGGTACAATGTTGGATCTGCCGTCGCGTCTTAATGTTCCTTTTTTAGGACGAAGTTCGGAAATACAGCGAGTTTTGCAGGGCTGATAAGTTAAATTTCCCGAAATCAGAAGAAAACCCGAGTCAAAGTCACGCAAATGTTTTTGTTTGGTGGCAAAAATACTTTGATCAGTTTCCTGAATTAACGAAAGAGGCTCGACGGTTTCTTGCAATTTCTCTGCCAGGTGTTGCTTCGGAGCGCTGTTTTTCAAAGGCATCGATGCTGTTTCGGAACACATTGCGATCGCGGCTTTTGAAAGATATATTGGCGGACATAATACACATTCAAACGAGCTTAGCTGGAAAAATGAAAAAAAGCGATTTAAAGCAATTTCGATGAATCATCAGATGAGGATGAAGACGAAGTTGAAAATTTGTGAAATTGCGTTTTATATTGATTAAAATTGTTGATTTTTGGTAATTGGGCAAAAAATTTGTTCACAAAAACCGAAAAATTTCGGTTCGGTTCGGTCAGACCGAAGAATTCCCAGGAACCGCCAACCCTAATGAAGACTGATCGCTTGGGGAAATGAGGGGAACAGAATGAAGCAATGCGGGGGGAACATTATTGAAATGGATGAATGTGATCAATACCCGGGCTAAAGTCCAGCAGTTCGTTGAGGGGTGAATAGAATGGGAAAATGCCGATCGGAAAACCTTACATTATTTTGGTTGGGATTTGCAATCAAAAAGTTTAAATGGTGGTTTAGAAGTTTTTTAGAAATGGGAGGAGTCGGCGGTGCCGATAGGCGACGCCGGGAAATTTGTTTAGGATTTTACTTAAAATTAACGAATTTTGGTCAACACTTATTAAATTTTGGAGGTTTTCAGTGTTCTAATTTTCATAAATTGACTATAACTATTTGAATTTTCAAAATTTTAAAGAAATACATGGAATAAAAAATTGGGCTATTTTTTTCTACAATTTATGACACTAAATACTTATGACCATTCAACTTTGAACAAAGTAATAACTACATTTTTTAAATAGTCATTTAATTTTGATGATCAAAAAATTAAAAAGAAATATTTTAAAAATTTATATAAATTGTTTACTCCACTATTGATGTTCATTTAAGTGGAAAAAGTTCATTTACTCAATCGGGATCCGAACCCACAACTGTTGTCTCATTCACAACACACACACTCACCACTACACCAACACATAATATATTTTAAAAGTACATATTTCTCTCAAAAAAAAGTCCGAACTTTAGGGGTGTTCACCCCCGATCCCCGACGGGGTTGGGGGGTCGGAGGTCTGGGAGGCGGGGTTGACCATGTCGGGGCTCGGGGTCGGGCAGCAACCCTATTATCGTTGAAATGAAGGTCAGATTCGGATTCTACTCCCCAATTTTTTTTTTTCAAACACCATATAAAAACTCCTGTTGAGGGTTTAGCCTCATTTTGTGGTTTTTTAGAGTTTGATGAGGTTTTTTGTCGTTTTTTAGATATTCGATTTTTTTTTAGTTAATTTTAGCCGTTTTTCATAAACAGAGCGCTAAACCAAGGGAAAAAAAATTATAAATATGAATTCGGGGAAGTAAAAAAGTGCAAATAACTATTGCCAAAGTGTGTGATTATTTAATTATGTATTTTCATTGGTTTTTGAATTTTATTATTATAAGCCTAAGATTCACCCAAATGCAGAGTGCACCGATTGATTCATATAAATCATTTTAAACTATAAATAATTTTCTAAAGACTAACAGGCCAGGCTGCTCATGCCAATGCCAAAATTTGCTTTACGTAAATGCCAACCACAATTTTCTGGCATCCCCTCCCCACTCACTTCTCTGTCAATGCTTTAAGGCTTATGGATGCCCAAAAGTTGCACATCTTTTACCCACTTAAAGCAGCCCATGTGTATATAAAGTGCAATTCAGATTTATCCACTAATATCTCTTGCTGGGGAATAAATTCCATTAAAAATTATGCCAATGCCAAAATTTGCTTTACGTAAATGCCAACCACTATTCTCTGGCATCCCCTCCCCATTCTCTTCTCTGGCAATTCTATTTCAAATTGAAGGCACATTTTAAGCCAGCGATTTGAGCCGTATAAAAGCGGTGGCAAATGCCACAGAAAGAATCATTCAAAAAAACTATTTTTTATTGCTTAGTGCCTCAAAATGCGCACCTTTCACTTCTTGGACGCCGTTTGCTTGTTCATGCTGGCCACCTTTATTCTGCTGGAGACGGGTCAGAAAAATTCGTTGCAAATTAAAATTTGGGCGCAATACAAAATATTTTATGATTTTTCTGCGTCTGATGACTAACAAAAATTTAATAAATATCGAAAATTACATTTCCTATTCACGTAGAGAATTCAGATGCATCGCCAAAACCGTCAAACACCAAACTCAAGAATAAAGGACCAACCAGTTCTGGCAATGCTAAACTAAACGCAGGTAGAAGACTGAGTTGAGTGACTCAAAAATAGGGTTTGAAGATGCGTATCCAAAAATTCTGCCAATTTTTGTAAATTTTCGGATTTTTTCAGAATTTTTACCAAAAAGTCCGGGTTAGGGTAACAAAAATTTAGTAAATTAATCAAAAAATTTCACTTACATTTTCTACTCACGAATTCAGATCCATCGCCAAAAACGTCAGTATCAAACACAAAACTCGAAAATGAACCAGCTGCACAAAAAAACCCAGGTAGCCTGAGTGATTCATTACAAAAATAGATTTTTCATCTTTTTTTTCAAATCAATTGCAGGAATAATAACTCCATCTTTAACCTTGAGGAATGTAAGCATGCTAAATGTGTGTTTTGGTTTAGTTTTTTACAATTAAGACGGTTTTTTCAATAAATTCAAAAAATGCCTAAAATGGGTTTTACTCATGAAATCTGTGTAGCAAATTTAATCAAAAAAAAGCATTCCCAGGTAATTAAATTCAAAATTAATAATTAAACATTGTTAGGACTAACCGTTGAAAATCAATGGAATTCCAAAGCCGATGCATGCCATGCGGACCTTACGCTTTCTCAGCCCGTACAACCGTCCGACCCCAAACTGTCTAAGCCCAAACGATTCTTGGTTGTCAAACATAAGCCAGGCCAATCGAGTAAACATTATTCTGTTAAAGCATGGGTCGTTGTATCTGTAACTTATTTATCAGAAATGTACTGATTTAAGAGTCTGAATCTGACAAATTAAAATGTACTGATTTTTGGACTTAAAAAATCTAATATTTTGGTTCCAAAAAAAACTTTAGATTATGCAAAAGCGTTAACATTTAAAACATTTTTTGTTTTGAATTAAGTTTATTTTTTTAGAGAATTGCAGCTCTGTGTTCGCGGTTCAGCCAATTCCAAAAGAAGGAATTTTCTACTATGAAGTGACAATTTTAGGGAAAACAGGGTAGGTACCAGGGGTGGGAATCGCGATCGCATTTATCGCCTTTTTAGGGCAGCCATTCATTAGCAGCACATTTCATGTCCCGACAATTGCGGATGGCGACATTTGCGGAACAACACTTGCGATCTCGATCTGTAAAAATAAAAAAAACTAGATACCTACTAAAACGTTTATATTTTAAATGGAAACGGAATCGTCAGTGCGAGCCATTTCTCATATCCCATAAAAGCATTGTTTGTGTTTCGGCCCTTTAACCGCAAGTGTCGCTCGATCCGCAAATGTCGTCCGCAATTTGTTAAATCCGCATTTGTCGTGGTACCGCACATTTCTCATACATTACATTTTTCTCGCCGGCCGATCATTAGATACATCAGGATTGGCGATCGAAACTCGAGAGTTTTTCAAAACTCAACTCACGAGAATTTTGCCAAACTCGACTCGAAGTTACGAGTCGCCGATAGGCGCCGCCGTGAAAATACGCAGGAATACGTAAAATTTTTTTGGCAGAAACCACTTTGAAGAAAGTTATGAGCCCGTGACTCTGAAGTGTCTTTTCAATTTCAGACAATTTTTAGAATAAAAAATCATTTTTCACAAATGGCTGACCAAAATGGTCCCCCCTATGGTTTTGCCAACTTGAGAAGCCATAACTTTCTTCAAAGTGGTTTCCTCAGCCTAAAAATGATACCATTTTCTATTTCTCTCGTCGAGGGGAAGCGAATGATATATAAATGACCCAATCCCTCAGCAGGTGGTCATTACTTTTTCCTTTTAGTCGCTATCATTTGTCCCTATTTCACGTTTTTTAATCCCTAAAAATCTCGTCTCTAATTATTACCTATATTTAGCGTTGTTTCTATTGGACTTGGTCCAAAACAAATGCCATTGGCCAAAGAAATTGGATTTGAAGGCTACGCGTACCAAAGCTGCGGTACCTTTTTGAATCACGAGGCGCCGGGATGTTACTACAGGTGCGCTTTGACCGGGATTTCGACTTTTACCGGGACCGGGATTTCGATATCTTTGTAATGGTCAAGGAAGGATGTAACAAAAGTTTTTTATTCAAAAATATTTTTTGAATTTTTGTTCCAACCAAAAAGACCAAAATTCCAAAAAGTTGTAAAAAGTCGCTCAAAAATATTTTTAAAAATCAGAAAAATTTAATAAATTGTTTGCAATTTGTGGTTTGTGGGCATAGAGTCTATTAATTTGAAAGAGTTGGCAAAATGTCAATGCTAATTTTGAATAAACTGGCATTATTCACTAACAAAATTTTCAATTGCGGGATCCCGCTGCGGGATTCTTTTTCGAAATCTCGTGCGGGAGAGCGGGGGATTTCGGCGCGGGATCACGCAAAATCCCGCGCGGGATCAGCCCCACGCCGCGCTTTTCAGTGACATGGACGATAAACCACGTGCTTTGTTCGAAGAAGGAATTGAAGGTATTCGTCCCGGCAACGTCGTCGGATGCGGCGTGGATTTTAAAAATAAAAAAATCTTTTACACGCTGAACGGAGAGCGTTTGGGTGAGAAAAAATGGGGTTAAAAATTAAAAGCAAAAATTTATTTTTAAAATTATACAATAATTTGTGTTATAATTGGTTTTTTGTGCCTAACTAATTATTTGCCATATTTTATTTGGGTTGTTTTTGCAGGTCCTGCCGGTGAATTTGTCGATTCTAGCGTAAGATTGTTTCCGTGCGTTTCGTTGGCACGAGATGGCGACGAAATTGAAGCAAACTTTGGACCGGATTTTGAATTCAAAACATTGTTGAAATGGGATGAAATTGTAAACAAGAATTTATTGCCAAAAGATTAAGAACAAACGGGGATTCATTGCCGATGGGGATTTAGAATAGAAAAACGGGGATTTATACTTTTGCTGTTGAGGGTTACTGTCGTTTTGCTTTATTGTTTTTCTTTGTCGATCAAAACATTTTCTCAATTTTTTTGTTTGTTTTTTAATTTTTTGTCATTTAACTTTTTGGTTTTTCCAGTAAATTCACTTCAGCGAATATTTAATTTCATCAAAGATTTAGAATGATTGAGTTTAATGAGAGATCTTGACAAACAATTAAAAATATTGAGATGATTTTATTGCATTTTTAAAGAATAAAAATGATTAGAGCCATGGGAAAAGGCGGGAATCTCGCTCCCAGAAAGTTTTTTACTGATTATACATTTCAATGAAATTGGCCATAAATGCATTTTGAATGAATTTGGGTTTATTTTAGAGCCACGGTAATTAAAAATACGGTAAAAAAATCCGGGATCGGGAATTCAAATTTAGCGTGAAGCGCGCGAGATTCGCGACCTAGGCAATACATAAAGCACTATAATATTGATAAAAAGCACACTATTATTAAAATTTATTTACTTATGAAATTGAAATTCGTTAATCTTCAATCAATTAAAAATGTTTTACCTTTCTGCTTAAAGAAATGCTTATAAAAATTGGGCTCTTCATTTTTGTCTTCATCAAATTGTTGTTTTTTGTCAAAATCGATGAAGTAAGTGTCTGAATCTAATTTAAATTAATTAACAATTAAAATGGCCCGCGGGTTAAGGGTTAAACCCCCCCCCCCCAAAATGGCAGAATAGGGACTAAAAAATATACTAAAACTGACCAAATCCAGGTCAATTTTTGCGTGAAACCCATCAATTATTCGTCAATCATTATCAGAGAAAATGATGCAATAGAATACAAACTTTTTATTGAATAACGAGATAATTGACCGGAGAAGAAGCAACAGTGTCCCGGCCATCACATCCATTCAAGCCACCCTGGTTCCGGGCGCGTTATGCTTAGGCCTAAGCCACCCTGGCTCGAAGTGCGTTAGGCTTAGGCCTAAGCCACCCTGGCTCGAAGCGCGTTAGGCTTAGGCCTAAGCCACCCTGGCTCGAAGCGCGTTAGGCTTAGGCCTAAGCCACCCTGGCTCGAAGCGCGTTAGGCTTAGGCCTAAGCCACCCTGCTTCGTGGCGCGTTAGGCTTAGGCCTAAGCCACCCTGGTTCCGGGCGCGTTATGCTTAGGCCTAAGCCACCCTGGCTCGAAGCGCGTTAGGCTTAGGCCTAAGTCACCCTGGCTCGGGACGCGTTAGGCTTAGGCCTAAGCCTAAGCCTAGGTCTAACGAACCCAAGCCAGGGTGGCTTAGGCCTAAGCCTAAGCCTAACGAACCCCAAGCCAGGGTGGCTTAGGCTCCCCAGTCAAAAAGACACTTCAGTCCCGGGCTCATAACTTACTTCAAAGTGGTTTCCGCCAAAAAATTCTTTCAGATTCGTGCGTTAGGCTTAGAGAGGAGTCGATTGATATATAATTTGTGGGATTTAGTGAGGTACAAGTATTCTTCAATTTTACCACGCGGTTGACCCTGACAATAAGCCTAAGCCTAAAAAACAACCTTTTTCCGCGCCGCATCGCCCAGAAAGCGCTCGCCGTCCTTGATTGTCAATGCCATAGGCGTTTTGCGTTGCGACTCACGGTTCAGCACCGTCTCCATGGGCACGCCCGGTTTGATCAGTGCCATCTTCATAAACTCCGAACCCAAATCGATGGCCATCGCCGAATTTGCTAAATGGGAAATTGGCTTTTGAAAAGCTGGCACCCTCCTAAAGTCCGGCAATTTGAACGGTGTCGGCTACCAAATTTAGAGGCCTATTAATTTTGAATTTAATTGCTTGGAATGCTTTTTTTCACCATGATACTCAGATCATGAATGTTATTAGGTTCGAAAAATTATTACAATAAAACCAAATTGCGACATATTTGGACCCACGATTTAGCAATAAGTCAGTTATTTAAAATAATAGCCGTGTTTACATTTAATTTTAAGGTCTTTTGTTCACACTGAAGAAAAGTGTGGCGCTGCATAAAAGAAAAGTTGGTTCTTCGCATCGTTGCTTGCCGGAATAAAATTGATTTTATTGCTCCAATGCCAGAAAGTGTTGGCACTACAGCTCGTATGTCATTTCGAATTATATGCATATTTTTGTATGAATTTTCCTATAATGCAGAAGATGAATTGTGGCCAGCAGATGATGATATAGTTGGTGGTGGAGAGTGTGCCGAAACAAATTATGAATTCTCACAATCGCCATTTGAAAAGTTGATTCGGGTACAATGTTGGATCTGCCGTCGCGTCTTAATGTTCCTTTTTTAGGACGAAGTTCGGAAATACAGCGAGTTTTGCAGGGCTGATAAGTTAAATTTCCCGAAATCAGAAGAAAACCCGAGTCAAAGTCACGCAAATGTTTTTGTTTGGTGGCAAAAATACTTTGATCAGTTTCCTGAATTAACGAAAGAGGCTCGACGGTTTCTTGCAATTTCTCTGCCAGGTGTTGCTTCGGAGCGTTGTTTTTCAAAGGCATCGATGCTGTTTCGGAACACATTGCGATCGCGGCTTTTGAAAGATATATTGGCGGACATAATACACATTCAAACGAGCTTAGCTGGAAAAATGAAAAAAAGCGATTTAAAGCAATTTCGATGAATCATCAGATGAGGATGAAGACGAAGTTGAAAATTTGTGAAATTGCGTTTTATATTGATTAAAATTGTTGATTTTTGGTAATTGGGCAAAAAATTTGTTCACAAAAACCGAAAAATTTCGGTTCGGTTCGGTCAGACCGAAGAATTCCCAGGAACCGCCAACCCTAATGAAGACTGATCGCTTGGGGAAATGAGGGGAACAGAATGAAGCAATGCGGGGGGAACATTATTGAAATGGATGAATGTGATCAATACCCGGGCTAAAGTCCAGCAGTTCGTTGAGGGGTGAATAGAATGGGAAAATGCCGATCGGAAAACCTTACATTATTTTGGTTGGGATTTGCAATCAAAAAGTTTAAATGGTGGTTTAGAAGTTTTTTAGAAATGGGAGGAGTCGGCGGTGCCGATAGGCGACGCCGGGAAATTTGTTTAGGATTTTACTTAAAATTAACGAATTTTGGTCAACACTTATTAAATTTTGGAGGTTTTCAGTGTTCTAATTTTCATAAATTGACTATAACTATTTGAATTTTCAAAATTTTAAAGAAATACATGGAATAAAAAATTGGGCTATTTTTTTCTACAATTTATGACACTAAATACTTATGACCATTCAACTTTGAACAAAGTAATAACTACATTTTTTAAATAGTCATTTAATTTTGATGATCAAAAAATTAAAAAGAAATATTTTAAAAATTTATATAAATTGTTTACTCCACTATTGATGTTCATTTAAGTGGAAAAAGTTCATTTACTCAATCGGGATCCGAACCCACAACTGTTGTCTCATTCACAACACACACACTCACCACTACACCAACACATAATATATTTTAAAAGTACATATTTCTCTCAAAAAAAAGTCCGAACTTTAGGGGTGTTCACCCCCGATCCCCGACGGGGTTGGGGGGTCGGAGGTCTGGGAGGCGGGGTTGACCATGTCGGGGCTCGGGGTCGGGCAGCAACCCTATTATCGTTGAAATGAAGGTCAGATTCGGATTCTACTCCCCAATTTTTTTTTTTCAAACACCATATAAAAACTCCTGTTGAGGGTTTAGCCTCATTTTGTGGTTTTTTAGAGTTTGATGAGGTTTTTTGTCGTTTTTTAGATATTCGATTTTTTTTTAGTTAATTTTAGCCGTTTTTCATAAACAGAGCGCTAAACCAAGGGAAAAAAAATTATAAATATGAATTCGGGGAAGTAAAAAAGTGCAAATAACTATTGCCAAAGTGTGTGATTATTTAATTATGTATTTTCATTGGTTTTTGAATTTTATTATTATAAGCCTAAGATTCACCCAAATGCAGAGTGCACCGATTGATTCATATAAATCATTTTAAACTATAAATAATTTTCTAAAGACTAACAGGCCAGGCTGCTCATGCCAATGCCAAAATTTGCTTTACGTAAATGCCAACCACAATTTTCTGGCATCCCCTCCCCACTCACTTCTCTGTCAATGCTTTAAGGCTTATGGATGCCCAAAAGTTGCACATCTTTTACCCACTTAAAGCAGCCCATGTGTATATAAAGTGCAATTCAGATTTATCCACTAATATCTCTTGCTGGGGAATAAATTCCATTAAAAATTATGCCAATGCCAAAATTTGCTTTACGTAAATGCCAACCACTATTCTCTGGCATCCCCTCCCCATTCTCTTCTCTGGCAATTCTATTTCAAATTGAAGGCACATTTTAAGCCAGCGATTTGAGCCGTATAAAAGCGGTGGCAAATGCCACAGAAAGAATCATTCAAAAAAACTATTTTTTATTGCTTAGTGCCTCAAAATGCGCACCTTTCACTTCTTGGACGCCGTTTGCTTGTTCATGCTGGCCACCTTTATTCTGCTGGAGACGGGTCAGAAAAATTCGTTGCAAATTAAAATTTGGGCGCAATACAAAATATTTTATGATTTTTCTGCGTCTGATGACTAACAAAAATTTAATAAATATCGAAAATTACATTTCCTATTCACGTAGAGAATTCAGATGCATCGCCAAAACCGTCAAACACCAAACTCAAGAATAAAGGACCAACCAGTTCTGGCAATGCTAAACTAAACGCAGGTAGAAGACTGAGTTGAGTGACTCAAAAATAGGGTTTGAAGATGCGTATCCAAAAATTCTGCCAATTTTTGTAAATTTTCGGATTTTTTCAGAATTTTTACCAAAAAGTCCGGGTTAGGGTAACAAAAATTTAGTAAATTAATCAAAAAATTTCACTTACATTTTCTACTCACGAATTCAGATCCATCGCCAAAAACGTCAGTATCAAACACAAAACTCGAAAATGAACCAGCTGCACAAAAAAACCCAGGTAGCCTGAGTGATTCATTACAAAAATAGATTTTTCATCTTTTTTTTCAAATCAATTGCAGGAATAATAACTCCATCTTTAACCTTGAGGAATGTAAGCATGCTAAATGTGTGTTTTGGTTTAGTTTTTTACAATTAAGACGGTTTTTTCAATAAATTCAAAAAATGCCTAAAATGGGTTTTACTCATGAAATCTGTGTAGCAAATTTAATCAAAAAAAAGCATTCCCAGGTAATTAAATTCAAAATTAATAATTAAACATTGTTAGGACTAACCGTTGAAAATCAATGGAATTCCAAAGCCGATGCATGCCATGCGGACCTTACGCTTTCTCAGCCCGTACAACCGTCCGACCCCAAACTGTCTAAGCCCAAACGATTCTTGGTTGTCAAACATAAGCCAGGCCAATCGAGTAAACATTATTCTGTTAAAGCATGGGTCGTTGTATCTGTAACTTATTTATCAGAAATGTACTGATTTAAGAGTCTGAATCTGACAAATTAAAATGTACTGATTTTTGGACTTAAAAAATCTAATATTTTGGTTCCAAAAAAAACTTTAGATTATGCAAAAGCGTTAACATTTAAAACATTTTTTGTTTTGAATTAAGTTTATTTTTTTAGAGAATTGCAGCTCTGTGTTCGCGGTTCAGCCAATTCCAAAAGAAGGAATTTTCTACTATGAAGTGACAATTTTAGGGAAAACAGGGTAGGTACCAGGGATGGGAATCGCGATCGCATTTATCGCCTTTTTTGGGCAGCCATTCATTAGCAGCACATTTCATGTCCCGACAATTGCGGATGGCGACATTTGCGGAACAACACTTGCGATCTCGATCTGTAAAAATAAAAAAAACTAGATACCTACTAAAACGTTTATATTTTAAATGGAAACGGAATCGTCAGTGCGAGCCATTTCTCATATCCCATAAAAGCATTGTTTGTGTTTCGGCCCTTTAACCGCAAGTGTCGCTCGATCCGCAAATGTCGTCCGCAATTTGTTAAATCCGCATTTGTCGTGGTACCGCACATTTCTCATACATTACATTTTTCTCGCCGGCCGATCATTAGATACATCAGGATTGGCGATCGAAACTCGAGAGTTTTTCAAAACTCAACTCACGAGAATTTTGCCAAACTCGACTCGAAGTTACGAGTCGCCGATAGGCGCCGCCGTGAAAATACGCAGGAATACGTAAAATTTTTTTGGCAGAAACCACTTTGAAGAAAGTTATGAGCCCGTGACTCTGAAGTGTCTTTTCAATTTCAGACAATTTTTAGAATAAAAAATCATTTTTCACAAATGGCTGACCAAAATGGTCCCCCCTATGGTTTTGCCAACTTGAGAAGCCATAACTTTCTTCAAAGTGGTTTCCTCAGCCTAAAAATGATACCATTTTCTATTTCTCTCGTCGAGGGGAAGCGAATGATATATAAATGACCCAATCCCTCAGCAGGTGGTCATTACTTTTTCCTTTTAGTCGCTATCATTTGTCCCTATTTCACGTTTTTTAATCCCTAAAAATCTCGTCTCTAATTATTACCTATATTTAGCGTTGTTTCTATTGGACTTGGTCCAAAACAAATGCCATTGGCCAAAGAAATTGGATTTGAAGGCTACGCGTACCAAAGCTGCGGTACCTTTTTGAATCACGAGGCGCCGGGATGTTACTACAGGTGCGCTTTGACCGGGATTTCGACTTTTACCGGGACCGGGATTTCGATATCTTTTGTAATGGTCAAGGAAGGATGTAACAAAAGTTTTTTATTCAAAAATATTTTTTGAATTTTTGTTCCAACCAAAAAGACCAAAATTCCAAAAAGTTGTAAAAAGTCGCTCAAAAATATTTTTAAAAATCAGAAAAATTTAATAAATTGTTTGCAATTTGTGGTTTGTGGGCATAGAGTCTATTAATTTGAAAGAGTTGGCAAAATGTCAATGCTAATTTTGAATAAACTGGCATTATTCACTAACAAAATTTTCAATTGCGGGATCCCGCTGCGGGATTCTTTTTCGAAATCTCGTGCGGGAGAGCGGGGGATTTCGGCGCGGGATCACGCAAAATCCCGCGCGGGATCAGCCCCACGCCGCGCTTTTCAGTGACATGGACGATAAACCACGTGCTTTGTTCGAAGAAGGAATTGAAGGTATTCGTCCCGGCAACGTCGTCGGATGCGGCGTGGATTTTAAAAATAAAAAAATCTTTTACACGCTGAACGGAGAGCGTTTGGGTGAGAAAAAATGGGGTTAAAAATTAAAAGCAAAAATTTATTTTTAAAATTATACAATAATTTGTGTTATAATTGGTTTTTTGTGCCTAACTAATTATTTGCCATATTTTATTTGAGTTGTTTTTGCAGGTCCTGCCGGTGAATTTGTCGATTCTAGCGTAAGATTGTTTCCGTGCGTTTCGTTGGCACGAGATGGCGACGAAATTGAAGCAAACTTTGGACCGGATTTTGAATTCAAAACATTGTTGAAATGGGATGAAATTGTAAACAAGAATTTATTGCCAAAAGATTAAGAAAAACGGGGATTCATTGCCGATGAGGATTTAGAATAGAAAAACGGGGATTTATACTTTTGCTGTTGAGGGTTACTGTCGTTTTGCTTT
This sequence comes from Globodera pallida, assembly GCA_020449905.1. Lineage (NCBI taxonomy): Eukaryota > Metazoa > Nematoda > Chromadorea > Rhabditida > Heteroderidae > Globodera > Globodera pallida. The sequence goes on from JAIXHY010000016.1 coordinate 1,132,136, forward strand.
ATTGTTTTTCTTTGTCGATCAAAACATTTTCTCAATTTTTTTTTGTTTGTTTTTTAATTTTTTGTCATTTAACTTTTTGGTTTTTCCAGTAAATTCACTTCAGCGAATATTTAATTTCATCAAAGATTTAGAATGATTGAGTTTAATGAGAGATCTTGACAAACAATTAAAAATATTGAGATGATTTTATTGCATTTTTAAAGAATAAAAATGATTAGAGCCATGGGAAAAAGGCGGGAATCTCGCTCCCAGAAAGTTTTTTACTGATTATACATTTCAATGAAATTGGCCATAAATGCATTTTGAATGAATTTGGGTTTATTTTAGAGCCACGGTAATTAAAAATACGGTAAAAAAATCCGGGATCGGGAATTCAAATTTAGCGTGAAGCGCGCGAGATTCGCGACCTAGGCAATACATAAAGCACTATAATATTGATAAAAAGCACACTATTATTAAAATTTATTTACTTATGAAATTGAAATTCGTTAATCTTCAATCAATTTAAAATGTTTTACCTTTCTGCTTAAAGAAATGCTTATAAAAATTGGGCTCTTCATTTTTGTCTTCATCAAATTGTTGTTTTTTGTCAAAATCGATGAAGTAAGTGTCTGAATCTAATTTAAATTAATTAACAATTAAAATGGCCCGCGGGTTAAGGGTTAAACCCCCCCCCCAAAATGGCAGAATAGGGACTAAAAAATATACTAAAACTGACCAAATCCAGGTCAATTTTTGCGTGAAACCCATCAATTATTCGTCAATCATTATCAGAGAAAATGATGCAATAGAATACAAACTTTTTATTGAATAACGAGATAATTGACCGGAGAAGAAGCAACAGTGTCCCGGCCATCACATCCATTCAAGCCACCCTGGTTCCGGGCGCGTTATGCTTAGGCCTAAGCCACCCTGGCTCGAAGTGCGTTAGGCTTAGGCCTAAGCCACCCTGGCTCGAAGCGCGTTAGGCTTAGGCCTAAGCCACCCTGGCTCGAAGCGCGTTAGGCTTAGGCCTAAGCCACCCTGGCTCGAAGCGCGTTAGGCTTAGGCCTAAGCCACCCTGCTTCGTGGCGCGTTAGGCTTAGGCCTAAGCCACCCTGGTTCCGGGCGCGTTATGCTTAGGCCTAAGCCACCCTGGCTCGAAGCGCGTTAGGCTTAGGCCTAAGTCACCCTGGCTCGGGACGCGTTAGGCTTAGGCCTAAGCCTAAGCCTAGGTCTAACGAACCCAAGCCAGGGTGGCTTAGGCCTAAGCCTAAGCCTAACGAACCCCAAGCCAGGGTGGCTTAGGCTCCCCAGTCAAAAAGACACTTCAGTCCCGGGCTCATAACTTACTTCAAAGTGGTTTCCGCCAAAAAATTCTTTCAGATTCGTGCGTTAGGCTTAGAGAGGAGTCGATTGATATATAATTTGTGGGATTTAGTGAGGTACAAGTATTCTTCAATTTTACCACGCGGTTGACCCTGACAATAAGCCTAAGCCTAAAAAACAACCCTTTTCCGCGCCGCATCGCCCAGAAAGCGCTCGCCGTCCTTGATTGTCAATGCCATAGGCGTTTTGCGTTGCGACTCACGGTTCAGCACCGTCTCCATGGGCACGCCCGGTTTGATCAGTGCCATCTTCATAAACTCCGAACCCAAATCGATGGCCATCGCCGAATTTGCTAAATGGGAAATTGGCTTTTGAAAAGCTGGCACCCTCCTAAAGTCCGGCAATTTGAACGGTGTCGGCTACCAAATTTAGAGGCCTATTAATTTTGAATTTAATTGCTTGGAATGCTTTTTTTCACCATGATACTCAGATCATGAATGTTATTAGGTTCGAAAAATTATTACAATAAAACCAAATTGCGACATATTTGGACCCACGATTTAGCAATAAGTCAGTTATTTAAAATAATAGCCGTGTTTACATTTAATTTTAAGGTCTTTTGTTCACACTGAAGAAAAGTGTGGCGCTGCATAAAAGAAAAGTTGGTTCTTCGCATCGTTGCTTGCCGGAATAAAATTGATTTTATTGCTCCAATGCCAGAAAGTGTTGGCACTACAGCTCGTATGTCATTTCGAATTATATGCATATTTTTGTATGAATTTTCCTATAATGCAGAAGATGAATTGTGGCCAGCAGATGATGATATAGTTGGTGGTGGAGAGTGTGCCGAAACAAATTATGAATTCTCACAATCGCCATTTGAAAAGTTGATTCGGGTACAATGTTGGATCTGCCGTCGCGTCTTAATGTTCCTTTTTTAGGACGAAGTTCGGAAATACAGCGAGTTTTGCAGGGCTGATAAGTTAAATTTCCCGAAATCAGAAGAAAACCCGAGTCAAAGTCACGCAAATGTTTTTGTTTGGTGGCAAAAATACTTTGATCAGTTTCCTGAATTAACGAAAGAGGCTCGACGGTTTCTTGCAATTTCTCTGCCAGGTGTTGCTTCGGAGCGCTGTTTTTCAAAGGCATCGATGCTGTTTCGGAACACATTGCGATCGCGGCTTTTGAAAGATATATTGGCGGACATAATACACATTCAAACGAGCTTAGCTGGAAAAATGAAAAAAAGCGATTTAAAGCAATTTCGATGAATCATCAGATGAGGATGAAGACGAAGTTGAAAATTTGTGAAATTGCGTTTTATATTGATTAAAATTGTTGATTTTTGGTAATTGGGCAAAAAATTTGTTCACAAAAACCGAAAAATTTCGGTTCGGTTCGGTCAGACCGAAGAATTCCCAGGAACCGCCAACCCTAATGAAGACTGATCGCTTGGGGAAATGAGGGGAACAGAATGAAGCAATGCGGGGGGAACATTATTGAAATGGATGAATGTGATCAATACCCGGGCTAAAGTCCAGCAGTTCGTTGAGGGGTGAATAGAATGGGAAAATGCCGATCGGAAAACCTTACATTATTTTGGTTGGGATTTGCAATCAAAAAGTTTAAATGGTGGTTTAGAAGTTTTTTAGAAATGGGAGGAGTCGGCGGTGCCGATAGGCGACGCCGGGAAATTTGTTTAGGATTTTACTTAAAATTAACGAATTTTGGTCAACACTTATTAAATTTTGGAGGTTTTCAGTGTTCTAATTTTCATAAATTGACTATAACTATTTGAATTTTCAAAATTTTAAAGAAATACATGGAATAAAAAATTGGGCTATTTTTTTCTACAATTTATGACACTAAATACTTATGACCATTCAACTTTGAACAAAGTAATAACTACATTTTTTAAATAGTCATTTAATTTTGATGATCAAAAAATTAAAAAGAAATATTTTAAAAATTTATATAAATTGTTTACTCCACTATTGATGTTCATTTAAGTGGAAAAAGTTCATTTACTCAATCGGGATCCGAACCCACAACTGTTGTCTCATTCACAACACACACACTCACCACTACACCAACACATAATATATTTTAAAAGTACATATTTCTCTCAAAAAAAAGTCCGAACTTTAGGGGTGTTCACCCCCGATCCCCGACGGGGTTGGGGGGTCGGAGGTCTGGGAGGCGGGGTTGACCATGTCGGGGCTCGGGGTCGGGCAGCAACCCTATTATCGTTGAAATGAAGGTCAGATTCGGATTCTACTCCCCAATTTTTTTTTTTCAAACACCATATAAAAACTCCTGTTGAGGGTTTAGCCTCATTTTGTGGTTTTTTAGAGTTTGATGAGGTTTTTTGTCGTTTTTTAGATATTCGATTTTTTTTTAGTTAATTTTAGCCGTTTTTCATAAACAGAGCGCTAAACCAAGGGAAAAAAAATTATAAATATGAATTCGGGGAAGTAAAAAAGTGCAAATAACTATTGCCAAAGTGTGTGATTATTTAATTATGTATTTTCATTGGTTTTTGAATTTTATTATTATAAGCCTAAGATTCACCCAAATGCAGAGTGCACCGATTGATTCATATAAATCATTTTAAACTATAAATAATTTTCTAAAGACTAACAGGCCAGGCTGCTCATGCCAATGCCAAAATTTGCTTTACGTAAATGCCAACCACAATTTTCTGGCATCCCCTCCCCACTCACTTCTCTGTCAATGCTTTAAGGCTTATGGATGCCCAAAAGTTGCACATCTTTTACCCACTTAAAGCAGCCCATGTGTATATAAAGTGCAATTCAGATTTATCCACTAATATCTCTTGCTGGGGAATAAATTCCATTAAAAATTATGCCAATGCCAAAATTTGCTTTACGTAAATGCCAACCACTATTCTCTGGCATCCCCTCCCCATTCTCTTCTCTGGCAATTCTATTTCAAATTGAAGGCACATTTTAAGCCAGCGATTTGAGCCGTATAAAAGCGGTGGCAAATGCCACAGAAAGAATCATTCAAAAAAACTATTTTTTATTGCTTAGTGCCTCAAAATGCGCACCTTTCACTTCTTGGACGCCGTTTGCTTGTTCATGCTGGCCACCTTTATTCTGCTGGAGACGGGTCAGAAAAATTCGTTGCAAATTAAAATTTGGGCGCAATACAAAATATTTTATGATTTTTCTGCGTCTGATGACTAACAAAAATTTAATAAATATCGAAAATTACATTTCCTATTCACGTAGAGAATTCAGATGCATCGCCAAAACCGTCAAACACCAAACTCAAGAATAAAGGACCAACCAGTTCTGGCAATGCTAAACTAAACGCAGGTAGAAGACTGAGTTGAGTGACTCAAAAATAGGGTTTGAAGATGCGTATCCAAAAATTCTGCCAATTTTTGTAAATTTTCGGATTTTTTCAGAATTTTTACCAAAAAGTCCGGGTTAGGGTAACAAAAATTTAGTAAATTAATCAAAAAATTTCACTTACATTTTCTACTCACGAATTCAGATCCATCGCCAAAAACGTCAGTATCAAACACAAAACTCGAAAATGAACCAGCTGCACAAAAAAACCCAGGTAGCCTGAGTGATTCATTACAAAAATAGATTTTTCATCTTTTTTTTCAAATCAATTGCAGGAATAATAACTCCATCTTTAACCTTGAGGAATGTAAGCATGCTAAATGTGTGTTTTGGTTTAGTTTTTTACAATTAAGACGGTTTTTTCAATAAATTCAAAAAATGCCTAAAATGGGTTTTACTCATGAAATCTGTGTAGCAAATTTAATCAAAAAAAAGCATTCCCAGGTAATTAAATTCAAAATTAATAATTAAACATTGTTAGGACTAACCGTTGAAAATCAATGGAATTCCAAAGCCGATGCATGCCATGCGGACCTTACGCTTTCTCAGCCCGTACAACCGTCCGACCCCAAACTGTCTAAGCCCAAACGATTCTTGGTTGTCAAACATAAGCCAGGCCAATCGAGTAAACATTATTCTGTTAAAGCATGGGTCGTTGTATCTGTAACTTATTTATCAGAAATGTACTGATTTAAGAGTCTGAATCTGACAAATTAAAATGTACTGATTTTTGGACTTAAAAAATCTAATATTTTGGTTCCAAAAAAAACTTTAGATTATGCAAAAGCGTTAACATTTAAAACATTTTTTGTTTTGAATTAAGTTTATTTTTTTAGAGAATTGCAGCTCTGTGTTCGCGGTTCAGCCAATTCCAAAAGAAGGAATTTTCTACTATGAAGTGACAATTTTAGGGAAAACAGGGTAGGTACCAGGGATGGGAATCGCGATCGCATTTATCGCCTTTTTTGGGCAGCCATTCATTAGCAGCACATTTCATGTCCCGACAATTGCGGATAGGCGACATTTGCGGAACAACACTTGCGATCTCGATCTGTAAAAATAAAAAAAACTAGATACCTACTAAAACGTTTATATTTTAAATGGAAACGGAATCGTCAGTGCGAGCCATTTCTCATATCCCATAAAAGCATTGTTTGTGTTTCGGCCCTTTAACCGCAAGTGTCGCTCGATCCGCAAATGTCGTCCGCAATTTGTTAAATCCGCATTTGTCGTGGTACCGCACATTTCTCATACATTACATTTTTCTCGCCGGCCGATCATTAGATACATCAGGATTGGCGATCGAAACTCGAGAGTTTTTCAAAACTCAACTCACGAGAATTTTGCCAAACTCGACTCGAAGTTACGAGTCGCCGATAGGCGCCGCCGTGAAAATACGCAGGAATACGTAAAATTTTTTTGGCAGGAAACCACTTTGAATGAAAGTTATGAGCCCGTGACTCTGAAGTGTCTTTTCAATTTCAGACAATTTTTAGAATAAAAAATCATTTTTCACAAATGGCTGACCAAAATGGTCCCCCCTATGGTTTTGCCAACTTGAGAAGGCCATAACTTTCTTCAAAGTGCTTTCCGCAGCCTAAAAATGATACCATTTCTATTTCTCTCGTCGAGGGGAAGCGAATGATATATAAATGACCCAATCCCTCAGCAGGTGGTCATTACTTTTTCCTTTTAGTCGCTATCATTTGTCCCTATTTCACGTTTTTTAATCACTAAAAATCTCAGTCTCTAGTTATTACCTATATTTAGCGTTGTTTCTATTGGACTTGGTCCAAAACAAATGCCATTGGACAAAGAAATTGGATTTGAAGGCTACGCGTACCAAAGCTGCGGTACCTTTTTGAATCACGATGCGCCGGGATGTTAACTACAGGTGCGCTTTGACCGGGATTTCGACTTTTACCGGGACCGGGATTTCGATATCTTTTGTACAAGGAAGAATGTAACAAAAGCTTTTATTCAAAAATATTTTTTGAATTTTTGACTCGTGCCTTCGTCCAACCAAAAAGACCAAAATTCCAAAAAGTTGTAAAAAGTCGCTCAAAAATATTTTTAAAAAATCAGAAAATTTAATAAATTGTTTGCAATTTGTGGTTTGTGGGCATAGTCTTTTAATTTGAAAGAGTTGTCAAAATGTCAATGCTAATTTTGAATAAACTGGCATTATTCACTAACAAAATTTTCAATTGCGGGATCCCGCTGCGAGATTTGCGAAATCTTGTGCGGGAGAGCGGATTAATCGCAAAAAATGCGGGATTTCGGCGCGGGATCACGCAAAATCCCGCGCGGGATCAGCCCCACGCCGCGCTTTTTAGTGACATGTACGATAAAAGACTTGCTTTGTTCGAAGAAGGAATTGAAGGTATTCGTCCCGGCAACGTCGTCGGATGCGGCGTGGATTTCGCAAAAAAAGAAATCTTTTACACGCTGGACGGAAAGCGTTTGGGTGAGAAAGAAAAAAGGGCGTTAAAAGTTTATTTTAAAATTATATAATAATTTGTGTTATAATTGTTTTTTTGTGCCTAACTAATTATTTGCCATATTCTTTATTTGTTTTGTTTTTGCAGGTCCTGCCGGTGTATTTGTCCATTCTGACGACGACCTGTTTCCGTGCGTTTCGTTGTCAAAATATGGCGATGAAATTGAAGCAAACTTTGGACCGGATTTTAAATTCAAAAAATTGTTGAAATGGAATGAAATTGTAAACAAGAATTTATTGCCAAAAGATTAAGAAAAATGGAGATTCGTTGCCGATGGGGATTTAGAAATAGAAAAACGGAGATTTATGCTTTTGCTGTTGAGGGTTACGCACGTTTTGATTTATTGTTTTTCTTTGTCGATCAAAACATTTTCTCAATTTTTTTTTTGTTTTTCAATTTTTTGTCATTTAACTTTTTGGGTTTTCTAGTAAATTCACTTTAGCGAATATTTAATTTCATCAAAGATTTAGAATGATTGAGTTTAATGAGAGATCTTGACAAACAATTAAAAATATTGAGATGAATTTTATTGCATTTTTAAGGAATAAAAATGATTAAAGCCATGGGAAAAAGGCGGGAATCTCGCTCCCGGAAAGTTTTTTACTGATTCTACATCTCAATGAAATTGGCCATAAATCATTTTGAAAGTTATCGCGGTAAATTTAATTGTGTATTTGGTTACTTGTTATTCATTAAAACTTGGTTTGATATCTTTGATAACTGGAAAAAAATCACCTTATTTTTTTTATTCAAAAGAATGGTGGGTTCTTGTATCCATCGTTCAATTTTTTAAGAGTTTGGGTTTATTTTAGAGCCACGGTAATTAAAAATACGGTAAAAAAATCCGGAAGCGGGAATTTAAATTTAGCGTGAAGCGCGCGAAATTCGCGACCTATTTTCGATCCTATAAAAATCCCGTTGATTTTTATATTTTTCAAAAATTTAAACCCCCGGACCCTCACAAAAGCATAAAAATGCGGAAAGAAATGTGTTCAAGAAAGAATAAATAAAAAGATTGTGGCTAAAATTTTTTTGTGCTTTAATAATGTGTTTAAAAGCATTCAGTAAATTAATTTTTCATTTTTTTTCCATAGTTGTTTTCTGTTACAGTTGTCTGCGGAGAAAGGGGGTTTATTTTTACTTTAGGTACTGAAATGTCCCTTTTTCACTGGGACTGAGTCGGCCGGTATCCAAAAGGCGTCTGATCGTGTCCCCTCATATCTAGATATGATACTGAATTTTGAGTTATTTATCCCCTTTTTTAATCAGTGGATAATTGAGACCCCAGCCAAAAGACATCTCCTCCATGCGCTTCTTCCATACAATACATTAGCCGTAATGCTTCAACCCCCCCCCCCCCCCCCCCCCCCTCCCCCCACCCAAAAAAAAATTGGCATTACAGGGGACCCCGAATGCCGCACTCCATTTCTGGCATATATCTTTGTTGGAGTAAGGCAATGTATATGTAAAAAAAGCCATCTATGCTAACGCATTCTCCCGCATCCCTCCATGCGCTTCCTCCATACAATACATTAGCCGTAATGCTTCAATCCCCCCCCCCCCAAAAAAATTGGCATTAACAGGGGGCCCCGAATGCCGCGCTCCATCTGGCATATTAAGGTTTTGTTTAGGTCCAAATTTCCGATGTTGGGTGGTTCCTTTGGGTTTTCGTAAAATGTGCCACGAAAATAGAAATTTAGAGGATGCCCAAAAGTTCCACGTCACCTCAGCCGCTCAAAGCAGCCCCTGTGATACGCAAAGTGCAATTCAGATTTATCGACTAATATCTCTGCTTCTGTGGCCATAGACTGCCTAGGGGCTTCTTCCATACAATACATTAGCCGTAATGCTTTCCCCCCCCCCCCCAAAATTGGCATAAACAGGGGGCCCCGAATGCCGCGCTCTGGCAATATCTTTGTTGGAGTAAGGAAATTTTCTCGCAAATGCCAACGCATTCTCTCGCGTCCCCTCCACTCTCTTCGTTGACAATGCTATTTTGAAACAAAGGCACTTTCTACGCCTGCGCGATTAAAGCCGTATAAAAGCGTTGGCATGCAGCAGAAAGCCACATCTAAAACTATTTTTATTTTTATTGCCTAAAAATGCCCACCTTTCTCTTCTTGTTCGCAATTTGCTTGCTTGTGGCCGCTTCGATTCTGCTGGAGACGGGTCAGAAAATTTTTTTTCAAATTAAAAATTTGGCAATATTTCATCGCTTTTCAGTGTGTGGGGTGACTAACAAAAATTTATTTAAATATCGTAAATATTTTAACTTAAATTTTTGACTGATTCACGTAGAGAATTCAGATGCTTCGCCAAAAAAAAAAACCCAAACTCGAAAAAGGATCATCCAGTGGCAATGATAAATCAACCTCAGGTAACAGTGCAAAATAGTTTAGTTATCTATTTATTTTTTCAAATTAATTATAGGAATAGGAACATTAATTAAACTCTCCAATTAAGAAGGATTCTCAGAAGAAAAAAAAGTGGAGATAGTAAGATACTTTTTTCATAGCCAAATCAAAATAGTGCCACTTTTTATGCAATAACCCGCACAAAAGGGAAATGTTATTTAATAATTATTCTGTTAAAGTGATTTGGGTATTTGTATCTTATCACAGGGAATGGCTCGGATCCGAATAAAAATAATACCAATCGATTCCCCTCGTCGAGCTGAGTACGAAACAGCAAAAATTTCTTGCCGGAAAAATCTATGAAAAAAGTTATGGCTCCTCAAAGTTGGCCAAAAATAATAGGGGGGAGGGACCCTTTTGGTCAAAATTTTTGAAAATATTCTAAAAATTGTCGGAAAATATGTTATTTGATGCACTGATTACGAATTCATCAATAGTGTAAGGCACAGTAGGAATCATCCCAAGGGATTTAATTGGTCCTTCCCATTTCCGGCTACTTTCCCGCCCGGGGAAGGTCCGCCTCCCCCGTCCCACACCGATTACTCCGCTCACTTGGCCATTCAGTCCACTCATTCACGCCGCCGGCGATGTGATCGATGAACTTCCCCCTTTTCCCATGACTATATGCTCGTTCCCACTTAACTGTTCTCTGCCCCATTCCAAATCCGTTCATCTTGTAGTCGTGATGAAACGACAAGGTTTAATTACCCAAGTTTGAGATGAGACAATAAACTGATGGTTACTATTTCGTGCGCCCCGATCCCGGGAAGGGCCCTCCCGCTTCACTGGTAGCACCGGATGGTTTTGAACTACTTGGTTCAAAAATGGACGCCAAAGGCGATGCTGGGTAAGAACCTCCACGTGCACGTGGTAAGTCAAATTTGAATTCCATGCATGAAGAAAAGAAGCTCCATCAGGAGTAAAGAAAAGGCGGCCGCCGGAAAGAAATGAATCATAAAGAAGTTAGAGCAAAGAAAGAAGCCCCATAAAATGGATGAAATTGATTGGCCAGTAAAGGAGCTGAAGTCAGACCCCACAAATGACTCCAAAAGCAGCAAATACTGAAATGTAGAAATTCCCACAAAAGAGTGGAGGAAAGCCGAGAAAAGGCAAGTAAGTGTAAGAAAATGCACGTAAAAATGGAGGCCAGAGAATAAATTAAGTGGGCGAGCAAACGACTTCGAATCATGGGGAAAAGCCAAATTCCAGCAAATCATCTTCAGAGAAGCCAAAAGTGAGCAAATCATCGGTTATTATTTGAACCTCGTCAGGGGACTTGAAACGTGCACCTTGCTAAAGTTGGCAAAAGTGAAATTCATATTGGACAGATTATCCCACAAAAAAAGTTTTGGCATAGTGCTTCGAAAATCAAATTAATACGCCAGAGACATTCCATTTTGGTAATGAGAAATATTTTGGAGATTTCCCAAACGGACCTTCCTTTCGCTCAATCTGTTCTCTATTTTAATCACTCCATATGCTAATCTCGTCAAATGGCCAAGAAAAAAAAAAGAAAAAAAAGACAAAGAGAAAAGTAAAACTTTGTGCATCCCAAATTTTGATGTTTTGAAAGTGCTGTGAACTTCCCCGGCGACCTCGCGGCCACCCGTCACGTAACCCTAACAAAGCTCTATATTCCCCGACACTAGCCAAGAGGTTTCAGTCAATCTGAGTAAGAAGCCGAGAGGAGGTTCAGTGCTGCCAAAATATAGTGTCCAAAAGTTTCCGAAAAAAAAAAGAGAAAGAAAAATAATTCACTCAATTCACGACGGCCTTCTCTATCAAATCAATCTTGCTCTCAGTCAGTTCTATTCCACGAAAAGAAGGCCTGTTTGGTACCAAATTTTTTGTTTTTAGCAGAAGTTTTCTTTCCAAAAAAAGAGGAAGAAATGGTGGAATTAGCGTAAATCTAAAAGAGTTTTCTTTTTTCATTAATAAAGAAAGGCGAAATGGCAGCTCAATTGGAAGAACTAAAGCGCGCCACGACGAGATCCTACGACGTCTGCTCTCAGGATTTGAAGGTTAGCCACTCTTGACTCGGGATTGGCAAAAAAAAAAAAAGTTTCAAAAAAAAAGTTTTTCCTCTCACCTTGTTTTGTGGGTGTAGTCCAAAATCTCATTGCTAAGCTAGTTCAGAAACCCATTGCTAAAATAAAACGCTTCCTAGTTACTCGGGCACACCGAAAGGAGGCTAAAATTTGAAGCCTTGGCAGAGGCAAAGAAAACGCCATTACATGTGACAACGCAAGTGCACAAAAATGAATTTTTAGCAATTTTTGTGAAAATCATCATAATGTTCAATTCTCTATCGCCCTCTCTCAAAAAAAAAAGAGAGGGGGAATTGACCAAAGTCCAGCCTCACTTAGGGTTATCATATTTGAATTCTCCATCATCCTCTCAAAAGAGCGACCAAAATTCTGACTCGCTAGCGGTTCACCGCATTCGAATGACCCTGCCCACTCACATATCTTTCTCCCTCTTCACCCTCCAACGCTTGCCCACTATTTTTACCATTAGGCACTTGCTGTTGTTTACTGGAGGAACAAAAAAAAAAAGGGGTTGACGGAGAGAAGAGATGGCCAGTGGGGCAATATGCCTCGCGGCGTATGACTCTCTACCAAATCGCAACACTGTTTCGGTGCAATGATCCGCGTCTTTAGCGAAGGCAAAGAAATGTTTGGCTTTTGTGACGCCCCCCCCCCCCCACATTTTGGCCTACCCATCCATCTCACTCATTCACAATGTCATTACAATTTGCTCATATTCTTTGCATCAGAGGAGGCGACATCGACCAATTCAAATTTGGAAGTTCGAGGCAAAGTACGATCCCCAAGCACAGTACTCATCGAACTTTGACCCGTAGTGGTTAAAGCTTTTATCAGGCAGTTACTGTTGGGTCCCCTTTCTCCCCCCGACATTACAACATCCATTTGTACATTTGCGACGCTAATGGATACCTGGGAAGATCCTATCTTCCGCCGTCGGTGAGAAGCTGATTGCCCCCGCCCCGTTCTCCCCTCCCATAACTCTCATTTCATTCTTCTTGCAATCCAAAACTTTTGAGCGCTCGACAAATCATTCTTTTTGCCTGCTCGCGTCTCCATTCAAAAGACTTGTACATTTTTAACTTCGTTCCCCTCACAGGTGCTCAGCAAATCATTTATTGGCACAATCTCTCATTTCTTGCCAAGACTCATCAATCCCCAAGCCCAGTCTAAGCAATCACTAAACTGAAACCGAAACTGAGTAGTCGTAAGACTAACAGAAACAGCTAAACTAGGGGACTCAAGCCAAATAAAATAGAAGTGTAAATCGAGTCTGAACTGCCTTCCGGTAGAAAGGAAATGAATGAATCCGAAATAAACATAGCTGCGGTAGATAGGTCATTAGGCTCAAACCCAAACCCCAACCCGAACGCTCCTGCACCAATAGCACTGGTGGAAAGAATTCAGCAGGGCACAGTCCGGTTAGAGGACATTGCAAATCGCAGCCTAAGGCGCATCAATAGGAGGGTGGTACAGAACACTGATGCCATAAATAATATTGCAAATGAGATTAATACAAACATGGAAACCCTTACAGTCCGTATAGACCAGGTGGTTGAAACTGTGGAAGACCTAAAGAACCAAAATGGGGACGAGTCTGAGTCTGACCAGGAAGACTTTGAGACTCCCGGAAATAGAAATGCCAATGTTGTAACAACACCCCAGGACAACAGCGAAGTTCTGAATGTTCTTACTACAGTAGACCCATTTGCCAGCCAATTACCAGCCTGTAGGGATGAGAACCTCACCGCTTTTGATAACTGGGCTCAGAAATTTAGAGATCTCTTAGAATATGCCGGTACGACCTGGTCTGAAAAGGAAAAACTTGGCAGACTCAAATTTTCTCTCGAGGGTCCCATAAGGAAAATCTTTGACAAACTACCCAATAACAAAAAAGATAACGTGGAGAATGCATTAGATGCAATTCGGGAAAAATTAGACTCCCCGCAACGAAAGGAAATGACCAAACGAGCACTCATGACCTGCAGGCAGCGCGAATCTGAAACGGTTCGCGAGTTTATGGCCAGGCTTTCGCCTTTGGTATCGACAGTCTGTGCCGGTCAGAGTGATGCTCTAATTCAATCCAGACTTAGGGATGAATTTTTAGAGAGGGTCAAACCCAACTTAGCATTCTTAACCAGACTAACTGGGGTCACCAAAAACCAAGATTTTGAAGCAGTCTTTTCACAAGCACAAGAACTAGAGCTACTGTTAAGTAATACTAATGAGAGCAATGTCTCAAACCCACTCAAATTTGCTGTTCAAGCATTAAGTCCTGCATCTCCCAACCAACTCAAGCCAATAATCAATCGACTACCCTCGCCTAACGTAAATTCTTGGCAAGCTCCCAACGTTCAAACATTCAGAAATCCCAACCCTGTGAATAACCGTCAGGTTAGGTTTGAAATGTCGAGAGGCGGGAATCAGGGAATTCCCAATCACGGTAATTTCGGAGGAGGACCAAGTGGAAGCAATCGGGTCCAACCTTGGAGAAACAATATGACGGACCAACGAAGGGACAGATTTCGCCCCAGGGATAACCGAAATGTTAATGACCGCAACTGGAGCGGTCGACCAAAATGTTTTCATTGTGGTCGGTTAGGACACCGAGCGTATGATTGTCGAGACAGACGAGCGGGTTTCCAGGGATCAGGCGCCCCTAATTCATACCCGGTCGGGCGAGCCCCATACTATGCGCCCGTTAATATGGTTCAGCCCCAGTATCCACACCAGATCAGTGAAATCCATCAAGGTACATCTTCACAAAATTTAGGTGTAGATGTTGGCGCATTGGCGGAACAACTCATCCAGAGGATGAAAATCACAGAGTCGTCTGAGCCATCTCATTTCTCACCAGCGGGTAACCAAAATAATTCATGCAATGCCCTCATACCCGAAACTTTCGATCAGTCTTCAAAATTTGAATTAGTCGAACCGGAAGAACCTGATAACGCTTCCCCACCATCATCACCCATAAAAGTTTCAAACTGGGGATCCACTGGCATTGGTCCTCAATTAAGTCGCATTTTAATGCTCTCTCTAACTTTCCTTGCACTTTTTGCAATAAACGTTGACGCATTACATTCACACATTCCCGAACACCCACTAATCTGTCAGACCAAACTTCAAGGAGCCACTTGGGAACTTCCCAAATTTCGTGGATGTCCACTCTCTGCCTTTGGTCACACTCATGTTCCTATTCCCCAACGAAGGCGAATTTATACTCCCAACTTTCTCGAATACAGTACTGAGGCATGGGCATGCCGAATAGTAAGGAAAAAGATTTCCAAATACACGTCTCTAACTGGGGTCCCCATTGAGAAATTCCATGATACAGAACATCTCAATGTTCCACTCGAAGAATGCAAGCTCATGATCAGTCTTAAGAAGTGTTATTTGGGTTCGCTAAGTCAAAAGGATGAGTTATACTTCACTGACAATCAGATTGACCTAACCCCCCGCATGTGGTTACTGGGCTCTTTCTCATGGACAGAAAGTTCGAGCGAGAATTGTTACCTCTTCAAAACACTTGTAAACTCTCGATTTGGGGACAAGATTGTCCACTCACCATTAGGTGAACTCGAAGATTGCCCTTATGAAAGGGGTAGTTGTACGATGAGTGACCAAACTCAACTAATTTGGGAACCAGAGTCAGGAAAGAACTGCGAGTATCGATTGTTTGGATCATATAACGGGCACTTGCTAAATAACACCTGGCTCGCAGATGAGATACAACTCGCATTAACTGACCCACCTGGTAGACATACGGTACAAAACTGCAATGGCACACTTAGAATAACTGACCAAAAACTGGCATATCAAATCAGCAAGAATGGTCGTCAGACCAGAAGAAAGCGATCAACATCAGGCTGGGTGACTAGTTCACAACTAGCATCAGAATTAACCTACTTAGATGCTGAAATAGCGGAGACTATGGCGTATGCGTTTAAACACGCAGCTGCCTTAACCTGTGACCTGATGGAAGAATCCCATCGCTGGGCTGAAACGGCTCTACTAATAGACCCGACAACGCTAGCCCGTATGATTTTCAAGAAAACCCAGATAGTTGCTAAAAGGGCTGGAGCCTCATTACTCAAAATATGGCCCTGCGTTCAGCTAAATGCTAAGGACTACCGGTTTATGCCAACTAGCTCACAGACAGAGTGTTATGAATTCATTCCCTTGGCATTCAAGATTCATGGAGGAGAAAATTCAGCTTTCCTAAATCCTCAGTCGATGGATATTGTTCCTTTTTCCCGAAAAGTAAACTGTTTAGACTCCCGGAAAATTACTCTTCAACTCAATGGAGAAATTCTGGAGATTGACCAAGTCACTGCTAAAATTTCAAAAGTGACGGTACTCAGGGATGACAATTTTCGATGGACTCCTAGTCCAATCTCTCAAATACCCACTCATGCATTTCACCATTTAGTTATGACGAACGTTACTGATTTTAATTTCCATGCTTTCGTCACCAATATGATCAAAGTTAGTGACATAACATACCAAATTCACCAAAGGGACACCAAATTGTCTTCATCCTTTTCCAGTGGATGGGAAAGAACAAAGGACGAATTGGAGAAAGAAATATTTGGCGATTGGTCCACCATATGGAAAGTCAGTATTTCTATCATCGCAATCATTTCTCTGACTGACATAGTGATCAGATTTGGGCTTCTTGCACTAGAAATATACGCTGGAGACGGACGCTTAGGCCGGTTACTGTTAGGAAACCCGGGAACGGCACTAGCACAAACGGTAGTACAATCAATGACTTCTACCCCGCTGCCAAACCCGGCATACCAAATAGTTAAGCCAGGGGAAAGGGTCCCATCTATCCGATATGTTCCGGTAAACAGACTCCCTCCCACTATCAGCGAGATGAACTCTCATAAGAGAGAAAGGAAATGCAACAACGAGTGCGAATCAGTGTGCATGCTTCGATTAGCCAGAGATCAGGCTAACTTAGAGAATTCATATTTTGTTCCCGCACATTTAGATCTTCCGATCATCCTGATCAAAGTAAATGGAGTAGAAATTCGTGCATTAGTGGACAGTGCATCAGAGACGTCAGTGGCAGCTGAACGAATTCTAAACCTGGTAAGAATCCCGGAAACAAATAGAACACCAGTCAATACTCGACTGCGTTCGTTCGGAACTGCACCAAAAGGAGCAGAAGCAACGGGCAAAGACCCGATAGGCAAAATCATGGCATGGGCATACTTCGCTAGAGAAGGGAATAACCTGGGAAAGGCGCCACTCCTGTTTATCGATAACATTTTCTTTGACCATGAAGACTTTGAAATTATCATTGGAGCCAATTTGATTGATCGGTTTGGAGGGGTGACTATTGTTCCGTCGACTCGTCGAGTCGTTTTTGGAAAATTTACATCAGGAGACCCGGCAGAAGATCCTTTCCTACATCTCCTTGAATGGATTTCCTACCCTCACTTCGAACAAAGCAAAAACAAATGCTCAAAGAAAAGGGAACCGGTATCTAGCAGACTTATATGGAGAAACAAGAAAGGTCTACCGAATGAGAAATCTAATGAGCCCCAAGGTGGTCATCGAATCAATATGATTTCAGCTACCGCCCTGGGCTCTATTTCACCAAATAGCTCGATCATCGAAGCCAGGATTAATTCTTCCCCGATTCAATGCTTAGTTGACACTGGGGCTAGCATTAGCATAGCTCCCAAATCAATGGCCAGAAAATGGGGTTGTTCATCTTACCCAACATCAGTTAAAGTGATCAGTGCATCAGGCCACACAATTATTCTAGAGGAAAAAGGCACCGTGACCTTTTCACTTGGAACCACTGAAATTGAAGTAACAGTGCATTTCGTCGATGACTCCAAATTCAAAACTCAAGACTATAAGGCTCTCATAGGCTGTGATGTCTTAGAAAAGCTACCTCCACTGACTTTTGATTACCAAAACAAAAGATTTCGGGTTGGTGACTACACTACCTCGCTAGGATCACATAAACTGGGCAAAGAGTTGATGAACAATTTAAGAATTGAGGCCAAAAACTCATTTGTAATACCTCCCAACCTAGGGATCATTGGTAAAGCTCAAATAGATTCGTTGGTACTTCCAGAAAACCCAATATACATACATACTCTGGACGAAAAACTACTGGAAGAAAATTTTGGATTAATCCCTGTTATATCGGCACCCTGTAAAGGGACTGTGGAAATGTTCATAATGAATCCAACTGAAAAACCCGTGCAGGTTTACAAAGGAAAACACCTCGCTTACGCAAGTGAAATTAAACAAATCAGTAATGGCATATTTTCTGAAGATACAGAAGAGAGAGTTTTGTCCATAACTGATAAAGAGGGGATCGTAATAGATCCTCGATTTGAAATTGATTTTTCAAAAAGCTCAGTCACAGGACAAAACTTAGAAAAGTTAAAAGAACTTTGTGCAGAATTTCAAGATGTATTCAGCAGGTCTCAATATGATTTAGGATCCTTTACTGAAGGTGAACATAACATAATAACGACCACGGAAAACCCGGTTTCAGCCAAACCTCGCAGAACACCTTACAGATACAGGGAGGAACTTCAAAAACACATTGACCAACTTTTAAAATCGGGGGTCATGGTTGAATCAGACACCCCGTGGGTAACCCCTTTTGTCATAGTCCAGAAAAAGGATGGAGGAATACGTCCATGTCTAGATTTTAGGCGGTTAAACGAAGTAACGGTTCCAGATCATTACCCACTTCCAAGGATGGATGCAATAATGGAACGCGTAGCAAATTGCCATTTTTATACGTCTCTAGACTTATCTAGTGGCTATTTGCAAATTAAGTTAAGTTCTGAAGCCTCAAGAAAATGTGGCGTAATCACAGAGGATAGGGTTTATCAAATGACCCACATGCCATTTGGACTAAAAAATGCCACTGCGGCATTCTCGAGGGCTATGGCTAGGGTCCTAACAGGTCTAAACGACGATGTCATAGCATATGTCGACGACATATTAATTTTCACGAAATCTCCCAAATTTGAAGAGCACATTTCTGCCCTACGTAAAGTCTTTGAAAGATTTCGGCAATTCAATCTGAAGCTTAGTCCCAAGAAATGTATTTTTGCAACATCCCAAATGAATTTTCTAGGCCACATTTTAGACGCCACAGGTTACAGACCGAGTCTAAGTCGCATAGAAATCATCAAAAATCTGCCGGAACCCCTAAATGTAAAAGAAATAAAAAGAGTCGTGGGAATGGCATCGTTCTATAGAAGACACATTCCCAATTTCTCCACAATTGTTGAACCCTTAACTCGCCTAACACGTAAAAACACGAACTTCCGTTGGGAAGAAGAGCAAAAGTCGGCTTTTAAGAAAATAAAGGACCTCCTCTCTCAAGAACCCTCGTTGACTTTTCCGGATTACTCTAAACCCTTTCACATTTTCACTGATGCTTCTTTGGTAGGTCAAGCGGGCATTTTGATGCAGAAAAACGAAGCTGGCACCCTGTCAGCAATCAGCTATTGTAGTCGAACACTCAGCGCTTCCGAAAGGAGGTGGCCTCCGGTTCAAGTAGAATTAGGAGCCATAATTTATGCCCTTAGGGAATTTAGACCTTACATTTTCATGTCCGACGTTGAATTACATACCGATCACAAGCCCCTTGCATACCTATTAAAAAAAGCAGAGGCCCACCCCAATTTAGCCAGGTGGCTAATAGAATTGCAAGGGTACCAGATCAAAATCGTGCATATTGCGGGAAAACAGAATAGCCTAGCAGACGCTCTGTCAAGAGTACAAGAAAATGTCCCGATTAAAGAAGTCGAAAATTTAGATGAGCTTGAGGATATCGCAGAATTCCCGATTTGCTTGTCCTTGTCCACTGATCAGAGGATAATTTTCGACCCCTTCATTAACAATTTAATCCTCAGAGCCAAAGATGGACAGACTTATCACGTTGATATGAAAAGAGAACAGAGGGAGGACCCTCAAGCCTCAAAACTGATCAAATTTTTGGAAACGGGCGAATTTCCCGTGGAGATGGATTCCGAGGACAAAGAAACGCTAACGGTCAATGCAAAAAACCTAGCATTGGACTCTGGAATCCTATATTTCAAATACTCCGACCTACCGCCAAAAATTTACATTCCGATCTCGCTAAGATCTCTCATTTTTGACGCATTTCATTCCTCACCATTAGGTGGCGGGCACATGGACTTAAAGAAAACACTCAAAAAGTGCCGTAAATACTATTGGCCCCTTCAATATTCCGACATTCTAACGTGGTATAAGCAATGCATTACTTGCCAACTGAGACATTCCCCCACCCCAGCTTATAGGGCGGAAATGCAAATGGTTCCGGCAAACACACTATTTGCACGGGTTGGTTTAGACTTAGCCGGACCATTCCCCGTGACAGAACGTGGCAACAAGTATATTCTGAATATAATTTGCTGGTTTTGCAAATATGTTGTATCAGTTCCGTTGCCTGATGCAAAGTCCCAAACCATAGCGAAGGCATTTTTGGTAAATTGCTACCTCAAATTTGGAGGGTGCACTGAATTAGTTAGTGACAATGCCACAGGATTTTCGTCCGAATTCTTTAGAGAGTTCTGTGCATTACTGTACATTAATAAAAAGTATGCCGTTCCGTACTGGTCGCAGGGTAATGCGGCCACGGAAAGGACTTTCCGTACTTTTAATAATATCTTAGCCAAATATATAACCAAAGAGCAACCAGACTTTGATGAGTTCCTAGAATATGCCAATTTTTGCTATAATACTTCTGTACATTCATCCACTCAGGAATCACCATATTTTTTAGTCTTCGGCAGAGACCCCATATTCTGTGTAGACCAAATTTTAAACCCAAAAGTCAGAGACCCAATAGCATTCACGGACGAATCCGAATTCAAACAAAAATTAGTGATCTCTCTTCGGAGAGCGTGGAAAAGCGCATCAGAAACTCATACAGAAGCTCAGGAAAGGATGAAAATCCAATATGATAAAACGGTTAGGTCTCCGGCTTTAGCAATCGGAGATAGGGTCCTTTTGAGAAATTACGCGGGCAGAATAGGAACCTCTAAAAAATTCCATATGCCTTGGAGAGGAGTTTTCAGAATTATTGGGTTAGAAGGAATTTACGCCACAATCTCAAGTTGTAACTCCCCACAAACAAACCCGCGGCGCGTTCATATAAACCAACTCAAAAAGTGCATAGAAAATTTAGGACCCGCATGTACCAGGCCCAGCCTGGACCCCGAGGAAAAAGCGGCACTTTGTGGCGCTTCGGCTGAAGAAATTTCAGGCCTTCCGGGGCATTCTCACCCAATTGTACCCACTGAAGTATCCCCCACCCGTTCTGATAACGAGGGTGAAGAGTCCGAAAATGATATTCCGACGGCACCCCTAAATATGGAAATACCCCCTCAGCGCTATGGATTAAGATCTCGCGCTCAGCTGGCCAAACCAACCCGATACTTAGACAATTCACCAAAGCCATGAATTAAGCTAAGCCAAAAATTCCATAAATTTAATACGTCTAGTCCACTTAAGTCTTATTTTTGCTTTCAAACATGACACGTTCTAACTTAATTTTTTTTAAATTAAGCAAATCTAATCAAGTGCTATAATGACTAAAAAACGTTCAGCGCGTCGGATGGTGATCAAACGGAGCGAAGGTGGTGACTCGACAAGTGCGGCATCAACGGTGGACGGTGAGCGTGTGGTGAGTGAAGAGGTGGAGGCGGCACAAGCCGAGGAAATGGTGGTGAAGGAAGGAGAGGAAGGAGAGACTGGTGAGACGCCGTCAGGCGTGCAGGAAGAGATTTTAGGAGGGGTATCGGGTGCTGAGGAAATGGCGGAGGAAGTTACTGACGCACCGTCAGGTGCAGAAGAAGTGCGTGGAAGCTCAATTGAGTTGGAAGAAGTTTTAAACCGTATGGATTTACAGGAAGAAATTGAAACGGTTGTGCCCAAAGAAGGAGTGTCCAATGGATTTGCAAATGGCGGATTTTTGGAGGAAAGTGAAATGGACTTCCAGGTTCGGGATCCAACCCCTTTACCTTTAGAAGTCGACGCGAAAGAGCCGACCAAATATTTGATTTGTCAAACTCATCCAAAAGGCATTATAGGGGGAAAGCTCAAGGGTCCGGGCCCATTTTTCATGTGGATTCCGGATGAGTTGGTAAAGAGAGACCAGGTAAGACTGTTGCAGATCGGTGACGTGGTGGTGATAAATGATTGGGAAATGAACGAAAAATTCTCAAATCTGTCCAGGGACCTGAACCCAACAGATGGAAGACCGTCCTGGCTGGTGCAAGGAAGAATCAACACTCAAGCATCGGCGTTGGAAGTCAAAGAAGTCAAGTTAAGTGTAGGCTTTTATCGGCCAGGTATCGTAACGTCGATCAATCGATACCGAGGGGGCGGCTTTAAGTCAGCAACGGTGGTCGCAGCACAACTCTTGTGTCCATTGGTCGTTTATGCCCGGCAGCTGACTCAAATTTCGCAGGAAGGACTGCGAATTAACCAAGTTGTGTACTTGGAGTTGGCCAGGCTGTCCACACCGCAAGAGTGGTGGCAATCCGAAAACTATATCCTCCCGAACATTACGCCATTTAGGAAGGGGGACGAGAAAAAGGCACATGAGAGTTTGGTGGTAATTGGAATGAAGGAATGTTCCGAATCCTTCCGTTTTCCCTTGGATCCATTTTCAGAAAGATTGATGGGAGCAGCAGCTGCAGCGCAACGCTGTTTTGAAGAGGAAAAATTGGCGAAACAGGCAGTGAACATCACATTGAGCTGGACTCGACCTCAAGTTCGACCAGATGAACTCCAAAAGCGGCTGACTCGAGCGCAATTGCTGTCCTTTGAATGGACATTGGAGACGAAGGCTGCTGTGGCGGACTTCGTGGAAGCATGGGAAGAGGACACGCCGGTTCAAGCCAAAGTGGCACATGACAACGAGGCGCAATTTTGTGCTCGAGGCAGAGTGCTGGACGTGGCGGTCAGAGAAGACGAATGGGGGACGATGAAAGCGACAGTCCGTATGTTGTTGGCATTTGAAGCAAAAAAAGGGTATGGACGCGGATGGGCGGACTGGGAAAGCGTCCTGGGAGAAGTGGATTCCCGAGTGGTACCAGTTCCTAATTTGGGGGGTTTGCCGTTTAGAGAGGTAAATTTTGAGAAATCAGCCCCTTCAGAAATCATGAAAGGTAAGGACCCAGTGGCCAAAATTCTCAAAGTTTTGATGGGCATGGGCGAAGACGAAATAAGACCAGCCGTTAGGCTGCCAGAAAACGAAGTTGGAGCAGGTCAGCGACTAAACGAAGATCAGCGAGTGGCTCATCAGCTGTTCTTGGACGATGAGGTGCGCACGCTTTTTCAGCAAGCACCCGCCGGCACCGGAAAGAGTGTTTCCGCAGCTGCTTGCATTGCCGATTTGCTGAAAAAGGACCCAACAGCAGTGGTACTGGCCGTTTCACCGCTGAATGTAGCCGTGTGTGAGTTGGTAAAGGACACGATGGAAACATTAGGTAATGAAAAAGCACCAATGTTGGCACTTTTCAGTGGCCAAGGTAAAGGGAAATATATGGACCGAATCCGGCCCTTAGGTGACAATCTGCTGGTGCAAGCCGTACAAAGGGATGGTCACATTACGGGACCCCCGGAAAGGAAATGGGACTCCAATAAAACCTATAAAAAGTACGTTCAGAACTTTGAGGTGGCACCAAGAAGAGCTCGAGAAAGAGCGGCGGCCGGAGATCTGCTGGACCACAACAAGTACAAGGTGTACTTTATGACGTTGGCATTAGCTGAGGAGTTGGCACTGGACTGGGGAGCAGTTTCACACATGATTGTGGACGAGTGTGGACAAGCGTCGCTGGCGGCAATTCTTTCGACACTCACTCAATTCAGGGAAGTGAGGAAAATTTTGCTGACAGGAGATAAGCAACAGCTTCGAGTACATTTACCGAGTCAGATGGTTTCGGTCCGAGGAAAGTTTGGATTTGAGTCAGTGTTGGAAGTGTTGGAAAGGGCCCGGGGAATTGATCGAACAGTTCTATCAAAATGTTACAGGTCTCACTCAGCCATTGTCCGCACCTTAGACAAAGGAGTCTATCGACCAGCTGGCGACAAACTCGTCGCTGCTCGACCTGACAACGAAATGGGGATGTTCCTCTCTTTCATGGGACCCCGAATTGTGACAGCGGACTGCCCAATTGTGCTAGTCCATCAACCCTCTGCCATGCAGGCGGAGAACGTTTCATTTTCTTCGCACAACCCACAACATCGGGAAACGGCCCTGGGATTTTTGGGGATTATACAAGGGACATTTCCAGGACTCATTCAGGTGATATGTTTCTACCAAGCAGAACGAAAGCAGATGGCGATGGCAATCGAAAATCGGCGCTGGAACAACGTAAAAGTTGGAACTGTGGACTCCATCCAAAGTCAGGAAGCTGATTTGGTGCTGGTGCTCACCACCCGCACGAGGGCCGGTCGAGCAGTGAGCACGGAAACCGGCAAAGAATTTTGGGCGGACTCAGCGAGGACAACAGTGGCACTCTCCCGGCCACGCTTTGGACTTGTGGTGATAGGGGACATCACCCTATTATGGCATAAGGGGCTGGTGTGGAGAAAGTTTTTGGATGAGGCACTCCGGATGACGACAGTGGTCACGCCGGAGTACGTGAACCTGATCGCTAATCCGTGGCCCCAAAGGTCCGGGTCCACCATCGCCAAAGGGGACGGAATGGTCCCGATGGCCTTCGAATTTTACGCGGACCGTGACCTCATCGCGCAGGACGAAAGTCGTAGCCAAGGAGGAATGGGAATTAATAGGGTCGGGATTCCTCCCATTTCAACAGGTGGTCCGGTGCCATTCACAGTTCAAGCATTTCCGCCAATCAGCACCACGACAACCGTTGACCCACAGGGACCCGTCTTCTTCAACCCGTCCGTCAGACCGTCGACGAGCGGCGCCGAAAGCAGACCTCCGGTGATGTATCAACCGCGCATCCGTCCGAGCGTCCGAACGACTCCGTATCCGCAGCAACATCCGCCGACGAGAGCGTCGTTTGCAAGCGCAGCACAGCAGGGACAGACGAACTCGAATGTCGGAAGAAGGCCCGAAGTGATCTGTTATCGATGCCGAAAGATCGGACACACGCAAAAATTCTGCCGCACTTGATCGCTCATTCCGTGCCTCTCTCTCCCCGTTAAAATTGGGG
Organism: Globodera pallida; assembly: GCA_020449905.1. Lineage (NCBI taxonomy): Eukaryota > Metazoa > Nematoda > Chromadorea > Rhabditida > Heteroderidae > Globodera > Globodera pallida. The sequence continues at coordinate 1,156,992 of JAIXHY010000016.1, forward strand.
CCAACCGGGCAAACTCCAAATTCGTCTCAGCATCCCACTTTTTGGACATAGATCGGGGACGATCTTCCCCCGGAAAAGAGGTGTAAGGCACAGTAGGAATCATCCCAAGGGATTTAATTGGTCCTTCCCATTTCCGGCTACTTTCCCGCCCGGGGAAGGTCCGCCTCCCCCGTCCCACACCGATTACTCCGCTCACTTGGCCATTCAGTCCACTCATTCACGCCGCCGGCGATGTGATCGATGAACTTCCCCCTTTTCCCATGACTATATGCTCGTTCCCACTTAACTGTTCTCTGCCCCATTCCAAATCCGTTCATCTTGTAGTCGTGATGAAACGACAAGGTTTAATTACCCAAGTTTGAGATGAGACAATAAACTGATGGTTACTATTTCGTGCGCCCCGATCCCGGGAAGGGCCCTCCCGCTTCACTATAGAAACTAAAAACTGAGATTTTAAACCCGTTTTTGAATCGGTTTAAAATTTTGAAAATTAAGGAAAAACCAACTTTTTGTAAAAAAAGGATAAAATAAAATGAAAGGCCACTGGCGGCCCGCCAACAGCGAGCATGCGGAGACGGAGCAAGTAGTGGGGCGAGACGGAGGGCGGAGGAAGAAGTCTGACGAGCGCCACTGGGGGGCGAGCGCGCGGGGCCCGCGGGGCGGGCGCGCGCGAGACCCCCAGCCGGGTCACGCGCGGACTTCTTCCGGAGCCCCGGGAGTCTCGCCCCACCTACTGGCCGCCGTAGTCGAGTGTGCGGTACTTTGGCTGCTATTTTCCACCTTACTGTCTAACTTTTCCCTTATCGGGCTTTGGTTTTACTTAAAATTTGTTTTTTCCTTAATTAAGAGGAATCGATTGGTATTCTTTTTTTTCGGATCCGAGCCATTCCCTGATAAGATACAAATTCGTGATTTGATTAAAACGGTTTATGAAAAGAGTTTACAAAGTTTTTTGATTAACTTTCTTTTCAGCGTGGCGCTCTGTGTACGCGGAACAGCCAATTTCAAAAAATTCTCTCGGAAGCAGCTTCTACTACGAAGTGAAAATCTCGGGGAGAGGAAAGTAAGTTAAATAAATTCAAATGCTTTAGAAGGATTTTCCTATTAAAAAATTATATTTAGCGGCATTTTCATTGGGCTTGCTACCAAACAAATGCAATTGGAGAGCCCGGGTGAACGCTTTTACGCATACTCAAGCACTGGCAAAATTTGGGGTCACGAAGTTGAGGGATGTACCCACACCCAGAATGGACGTCTTTTTATCAGCAAAAACCCGGCATTTGGCGTTGGTGACGTCATCGGATGCGCCGTGGATTTGGCAACTGGCCAAATCATTTACACAAAAAATGGCGCGCGTTTCGGTGAGAAAGAAAAGAAAGAATAAAAATTAAAGGCATTTAACCAATTTTGGGTTGTTTCCAGTGTTTTCCTGTTCCAACAATTTTGAACCTGTTCCTGTTCTGTTCTAAAATCTTTCCGAGTGAAATTCAGTCTAAAATTTTAATCGATGATTCATTTGACAAAGTGTTCATCACTTGCTAGTGATGCTCGAAACCTAACTTTACCAAGAGTTGCCCTCGAGAGTTGAGTCCCAAAAATCCGAGACTTTTACCAAGATTTTGGGTTATAGGGTTGCTCCCCGACCCCCTGGGAGCCGGGAATGTCGGGGTTGGTCATCTCGAGGGTCGGGGATTTGAGAATGGGGAAGCAACCTTAGTGAAAAAATTAAAAAATTTTGAGATTTCTGCTTTCTTCTGGAGGGAGGGGGGATCGGCGGTGCCTATCGGCACCGCCGAGAAAATTTTGAATTTTTGACTCAATTTGTTAAGAGATGTGCAACCATTTTTGAAGCTTTTTAGAAATACAAATAAAAATCTAAAATATTTTTAAAATTAACACCAAAGTTCATAAAAAGAGAGAAAAAAATCATTTACACAGTCGGAGGTTCGAAGTCGAACTCACAGCCCCAGGCATAGCCCCAGGCATCATACGAAAAAAAAAATTAAATAAAAAGAATAGAAAAGATTTTCACTAGAGAAAATTGAACCTTAGACAAAATTGGATCAAGTCACTCAGTTTAACCACAGCGCCACGTGTAAGGCTGTCGGTTTCAAACCGAACCGAACCGAGACCGAAAACCGACATTTTTTCGGTTCGGTTTTCGGTTATCGGTTCGGTTATTGGACCAATTTCTTAACAAAATTCACAGCATTTTTAAAATTTTGTTGCAAATCTCGTAACAAAATTGAGTCGCGGCGCCTATCGGCACCGCCAACCCCCCCCTTCCTCCCCTAATTGTAAGGGAAGCAAAATCGCAAAAAAAAATTGCATTTTTGTAAATTCCTTAACAAAAAGAGACCAAAAATGAAAATGCACCCCTAATAATCAAATATTTTTTGGAAAAATTGCTTAACAAAAATGCTATAAAAAGGGGAAAATGCTCCCCTAAAAATCGTCTGGGAAATGGAGTTTTCAACCATTGGGTTCGGAAAACCGAAAATTTCGGTTCGGTTTCGGTTAACCGAAAGTTTCGGTTCGGTTTTCGGTTTCGGTTCGGTAAAACCGAAAGCTTCGGTTGGGTTACCGGTTTCGGTTAACCGAAAATTTTTTGAAACCGACAGCCTTAGCCACGTGAGATCATAATTAATCGTTGGAAAATATCAAATATATTACTCAATCAAGTTCAATTCTTCAATTTTTACCCTGTTCTAGCTTGGCCTGTTCTGTTCCTGCTCCAATGATTTTGAATCTGTTCCTGTTCCTGTGCTGTTCTGAAATCTTAGAACAGAAAAGAACAAGAACAGGACCAGAACAGGCCAAGCTGGAACAGGAAACACTGGCTGTTTCTTTAGTTTAAAGATCTAATCAATGACCAATTACATATTTTTGGATTTAATAAATCTTTGTTTTAATTTATTTATTTCGTTTTGTTTATTTTTTTTACAGAAACTCCCGAGTTGCGTGTTGATTCTGCCGCCGATTTATATCCATGCGTTAAGTGGTACTATCCTGACACTAAAATTGAAGCAAATTTTGGCCCACATTTCAAATTTCCGCCGATAACATTTAGAATGTGAAAAAGATGGGCGATGGGCTTTATGCTATTGTTGTTGAGCGGTTTTGGCCGTTTTATGATTATTTTTTCTTTGACGATCGAACATTTTATTAATTCAATTTGTTTTTGAATTTGTCACTTTTTCATAAAATAAATTTTCAAAGAATAATTTTGAAATTGAAAACATTTTAGTTGAAAACCTTTTTAAGTCTAACCTTTCGGTCAGACAATTCCAAAATTTGTCTTCATCACAACGAGAGTGTGTGATGGACCATAAAGTACCTTTTGGACTTATGGTAAGTCAACGCAGCATTGAATTTCTGATTTCTTAAATGAAAAGTAAAACAATTTTTAGATAGGGTGCGTTGACGTCCAAATTACTCTCGCCGCCTAACTCACTCTCTCTTTTTAACACACTATTTTTTCATAAAATAAATTTTCAAAGAATAATTTTGAAATTGCAAACATTTTAATTGAAAACCTTTTTAAGTCTAACCTTTCGGTCAGACAATTCCAAAATTTGTCTTCATCACAACGAGAGTGTGTGATGGACCATAAAGTACCTTTTGGACTTATGGTAAGTCAACGCACCATTGAATTTCTGATTTCTTAAATGAAAAGTAAAACAATTTTTAGATAGGGTGCGTTGACGTCAAAATTACTCTCGCCGCCTAACTCTCTCTCTCTTTTTAACACACTATTTTTTCAAAAAATAAATTTTCAAAGAATAATTTTGAAATTGAAAACATTTTAATTGAAAACCTTTTTAAGTCTAACCTTTAGGTCAGACAATTCCAAAAATTTGTCTTCATCACAACGAGAGTGTGTGATGGACCATAAAGTACCTTTTGGACTTATGGTAAGTCAACGCACCATTGAATTTCTGATTTCTTAAATGAAAAGTAAAACAATTTTTAGATAGGGTGCGTTGACGTCCAAATTACTCTCGCCGCCTAACTCTCTCTCTCTTTTTAACACACTATTTTTTCAAAAAATAAATTTTCAAAGAATAATTTTGAAATTGAAAACATTTTAATTGAAAACCTTTTTAAGTCTAACCTTTCGGTCAGACAATTCCAAAATTTGTCTTCATCACAACGAGAGTGTGTGATGGACCATAAAGTACCTTTTGGACTTATGGTAAGTCAACGCACCATTGAATTTCTGATTTCTTAAATGAAAAGTAAAACAATTTTTAGATAGGGTGCGTTGACGTCCAAATTACTCTCGCCGCCTAACTCTCTCTCTCTTTTTAACACACTATTTCTTCAAAAAAAATAAAATTATCAAAAATTAATTCGAAATTGAAAACATTTTAATTGAAAACCTTTTTAAGTCTAACCTTTCGGTCAGTCAATTCCAAAATTTGTCTTCATCACAACGAGAGTGTGTGATGGACCATAAAGTACCTTTTGGACTTATGGTAAGTCAACGCACCATTGAATTTCTGATTTCTTAAATGAAAAGTAAAACAATTTTTAGATAGGGTGCGTTGACGTCCAAATTACTCTCGCCGCCTAACTCTCTCTCTCTTTTTAACACACTATTTTTTCAAAAAATAAATTTTCAAAGAATAATTTTGAAATTGAAAACATTTTAATTGAAAACCTTTTTAAGTCTAACCTTTCGGTCAGACAATTCCAAAATTTGTCTTCATCACAACGAGAGTGTGTGATGGACCATAAAGTACCTTTTGGACTTATGGTAAGTCAACGCACCATTGAATTTCTGATTTCTTAAATGAAAAGTAAAACAATTTTTAGATAGGGTGCGTTGACGTCCAAATTACTCTCGCCGCCTAACTCTCTCTCTCTTTTTAACACACTATTTTTTCATAAAATAAATTTTCAAAGAATAATTTTGAAATTGAAAACATTTTAATTGAAAACCTTTTTAAGTCTAACCTTTCGGTCAGACAATTCCAAAATTTGTCTTCATCACAACGAGAGTGTGTGATGGACCATAAAGTACCTTTTGGACTTATGGTAAGTCAACGCACCATTGAATTTCTGATTTCTTAAATGAAAAGTAAAACAATTTTTAGATAGGGTGCGTTGACGTCCAAATTACTCTCGCCGCCTAACTCTCTCTCTCTTTTTAACACACTATTTTTTCAAAAAATAAATTTTCAAAGAATAATTTTGAAATTGAAAACATTTTAATTGAAAACCTTTCAAAAACTTTAGATACTACGACCCCTGTGTTAAAAAAGGTGAAAAGGTTTATGCAAATGCGTTAACATTTAAAACATTTTTTGTTTTGAATTAAGTTTACTTTTTTAGAGAATTGCAGCTCTGTGTTCGCGGTTCAGCCAATTCCAAAAGAAGGAATTTTCTACTATGAAGTGACAATTTTAGGGAAAACAGGGTAGGTACCAGGGATGGGAATCGCGATCGCGATCGCATTTATTGCCTTTTTTGGGCAGCCATTCATTGGCAGCACATTTCGTGTCCCGACAATTACGGATAGCGACATTTGCGGCACGACACTTGCGGATCTCGATCTGTAAAAATAAAAAAAACTAGATACTAAAACTTTTATATTTTAAATGGAAACGGAATCGTCAGTGCGAGCCATTTCTCATATCCCATAAAAGCATGTTTGTGTTTCGGCCCTTTAACCGCAAGTGTCGCTCGATCCGTAAATGTCGTCAGAAATTTGTTAAAACCGCATTTGTCGTGGTACCGCACATTTCTCATACATTACATTTTTCTCGCCGGCCGATCATTAGATATCAGGATTGGCGATCGAAACTCGAGAGTTTTTCAAAACTCAACTCACGAGAAATTTTGCCAAACTCGACTCGAAGTTACGAGTCGCCGATAGGCGCCGCCGTGAAAATACGCAGGAATCCGTAAAATTTTTTGGCGGAAACCACTTTGATGAAAGTTATGAGCCCGTGACTCTGAAGTGTCTTTTCAATTTCAGACAATTTTTAGAATAAAAATCATTTTTCACAAATGGCTGACCAAAAGGGTCCCCCCTATGGTTTTGCCAACTTGAGAGGCCATAACTTTCTTCAAAGTGCTTTCCGCAGCCTAAAAATGATACCATTCTATTTCTCTCGTCGAGGGGAAGCGAATGATATATAAATGACCCAATCCCTCAGCAGGTGGTCATTACTTTTTCCTTTTAGTCGCTATCATTTGTCCCTATTTCACGTTTTTTAATCACTAAAAATCTCATCTCTAGTTATTACCTATATTTAGCGTTGTTTCTATTGGACTTGGTCCAAAACAAATGCCATTGGACAAAGAAATTGGATTTGAAGGCTACGCGTACCAAAGCTGCGGTACCTTTTTGAATCACAATGCGCCGGGATGTTAACTACAGGTGCGCTTTGACCGGGATTTCGACTTTTACCGGGACCGGGATTTCGATATCTTTTGTACAAGGAAGAATGTAACAAAAGCTTTTATTCAAAAATATTTTTTGAATTTTTGACTCGTGCCTTCGTCCAACCAAAAAGACCAAAATTCCAAAAAGTTGTAAAAAGTCGCTCAAAAATATTTTTAAAAAATCAGAAAATTTAATAAATTGTTTGCAATTTGTGGTTTGTGGGCATAGTCTTTTAATTTGAAAGAGTTGTCAAAATGTCAATGCTAATTTTGAATAAACTGGCATTATTCACTAACAAAATTTTCAATTGCGGGATCCCGCTGCGAGATTTGCGAAATCTTGTGCGGGAGAGCGGATTAATCGCAAAAAATGCGGGATTTCGGCGCGGGATCACGCAAAATCCCGCGCGGGATCAGCCCCACGCCGCGCTTTTTAGTGACATGTACGATAAAAGACTTGCTTTGTTCGAAGAAGGAATTGAAGGTATTCGTCCCGGCAACGTCGTCGGATGCGGCGTGGATTTCGCAAAAAAAGAAATCTTTTACACGCTGGACGGAAAGCGTTTGGGTGAGAAAGAAAAAAGGGCGTTAAAAGTTTATTTTAAAATTATATAATAATTTGTGTTATAATTGTTTTTTTGTGCCTAACTAATTATTTGCCATATTCTTTATTTGTTTTGTTTTTGCAGGTCCTGCCGGTGTATTTGTCCATTCTGACGACGACCTGTTTCCGTGCGTTTCGTTGTCAAAATATGGCGATGAAATTGAAGCAAACTTTGGACCGGATTTTAAATTCAAAAAATTGTTGAAATGGAATGAAATTGTAAACAAGAATTTATTGCCAAAAGATTAAGAAAAATGGGGATTCGTTGCCGATGGGGATTTAGAAATAGAAAAACGGAGATTTATGCTTTTGCTGTTGAGGGTTACGCACGTTTTGATTTATTGTTTTTCTTTGTCGATCAAAACATTTTCTCAATTTTTTTTTTGTTTTTCAATTTTTTGTCATTTAACTTTTTGGGTTTTCTAGTAAATTCACTTTAGCGAATATTTAATTTCATCAAAGATTTAGAATGATTGAGTTTAATGAGAGATCTTGACAAACAATTAAAAATATTGAGATGAATTTATTGCATTTTTAAGGAATAAAAATGATTAAAGCCATGGGAAAAAGGCGGGAATCTCGCTCCCGGAAAGTTTTTTACTGATTCTACATCTCAATGAAATTGGCCATAAATCATTTTGAAAGTTATCGCGGTAAATTTAATTGTGTATTTGGTTACTTGTTATTCATTAAAACTTGGTTTGATATCTTTGATAACTGGAAAAAAATCACCTTATTTTTTTTATTCAAAAGAATGGTGGGTTCTTGTATCCATCGTTCAATTTTTTAAGAGTTTGGGTTTATTTTAGAGCCACGGTAATTAAAAATACGGTAAAAAAATCCGGAAGCGGGAATTTAAATTTAGCGTGAAGCGCGCAAAATTCGCGACCTATTTTCGATCCTATAAAAATCCCGTTGATTTTTATATTTTTCAAAAATTTAAACCCCCGGACCCTCACAAAAGCATAAAAATGCGGAAAGAAATGTGTTCAAGAAAGAATAAATAAAAAGATTGTGGCTAAAATTTTTTTGTGCTTTAATAATGTGTTTAAAAGCATTCAGTAAATTAATTTTTCATTTTTTTTCCATAGTTGTTTTCTGTTACAGTTGTCTGCGGAGAAAGGGGGTTTATTTTTACTTTAGGTACTGAAATGTCCCTTTTTCACTGGGACTGAGTCGGCCGGTATCCAAAAGGCGTCTGATCGTGTCCCCTCATATCTAGATATGATACTGAATTTTGAGTTATTTATCCCCTTTTTTAATCAGTGGATAATTGAGACCCCAGCCAAAAGACATCTCCTCCATGCGCTTCTTCCATACAATACATTAGCCGTAATGCTTCAACCCCCCCCCCCCCCCCCCCCCCCCCCCCCCCTCCCCCCACCCAAAAAAAAATTGGCATTACAGGGGACCCCGAATGCCGCACTCCATTTCTGGCATATATCTTTGTTGGAGTAAGGCAATGTATATGTAAAAAAAGCCATCTATGCTAACGCATTCTCCCGCATCCCTCCATGCGCTTCCTCCATACAATACATTAGCCGTAATGCTTCAATCCCCCCCCCCCCCCAAAAAAATTGGCATTAACAGGGGGCCCCGAATGCCGCGCTCCATCTGGCATATTAAGGTTTTGTTTAGGTCCAAATTTCCGATGTTGGGTGGTTCCTTTGGGTTTTCGTAAAATGTGCCACGAAAATAGAAATTTAGAGGATGCCCAAAAGTTCCACGTCACCTCAGCCGCTCAAAGCAGCCCCTGTGATACGCAAAGTGCAATTCAGATTTATCGACTAATATCTCTGCTTCTGTGGCCATAGACTGCCTAGGGGCTTCTTCCATACAATACATTAGCCGTAATGCTTTCCCCCCCCCCCCCCCCCAAAATTGGCATAAACAGGGGGCCCCGAATGCCGCGCTCTGGCAATATCTTTGTTGGAGTAAGGAAATTTTCTCGCAAATGCCAACGCATTCTCTCGCGTCCCCTCCACTCTCTTCGTTGACAATGCTATTTTGAAACAAAGGCACTTTCTACGCCTGCGCGATTAAAGCCGTATAAAAGCGTTGGCATGCAGCAGAAAGCCACATCTAAAACTATTTTTATTTTTATTGCCTAAAAATGCCCACCTTTCTCTTCTTGTTCGCAATTTGCTTGCTTGTGGCCGCTTCGATTCTGCTGGAGACGGGTCAGAAAATTTTTTTTCAAATTAAAAATTTGGCAATATTTCATCGCTTTTCAGTGTGTGGGGTGACTAACAAAAATTTATTTAAATATCGTAAATATTTTAACTTAAATTTTTGACTGATTCACGTAGAGAATTCAGATGCTTCGCCAAAAAAAAAAACCCAAACTCGAAAAAGGATCATCCAGTGGCAATGATAAATCAACCTCAGGTAACAGTGCAAAATAGTTTAGTTATCTATTTATTTTTTCAAATTAATTATAGGAATAGGAACATTAATTAAACTCTCCAATTAAGAAGGATTCTCAGAAGAAAAAAAAGTGGAGATAGTAAGATACTTTTTTCATAGCCAAATCAAAATAGTGCCACTTTTTATGCAATAACCCGCACAAAAGGGAAATGTTATTTAATAATTATTCTGTTAAAGTGATTTGGGTATTTGTATCTTATCACAGGGAATGGCTCGGATCCGAATAAAAATAATACCAATCGATTCCCCTCGTCGAGCTGAGTACGAAACAGCAAAAATTTCTTGCCGGAAAAATCTATGAAAAAAGTTATGGCTCCTCAAAGTTGGCCAAAAATAATAGGGGGGAGGGACCCTTTTGGTCAAAATTTTTGAAAATATTCTAAAAATTGTCGGAAAATATGTTATTTGATGCACTGATTACGAATTCATCAATAGAAACTAAAAACTGAGATTTTAAACCCGTTTTTGAATCGGTTTAAAATTTTGAAAATTAAGGAAAAACCAACTTTTTGTAAAAAAAGGATAAAATAAAATGAAAGGCCACTGGCGGCCCGCCAACAGCGAGCATGCGGAGACGGAGCAAGTAGTGGGGCGAGACGGAGGGCGGAGGAAGAAGTCTGACGAGCGCCACTGGGGGGCGAGCGCGCGGGGCCCGCGGGGCGGGCGCGCGCGAGACCCCCAGCCGGGTCACGCGCGGACTTCTTCCGGAGCCCCGGGAGTCTCGCCCCACCTACTGGCCGCCGTAGTCGAGTGTGCGGTACTTTGGCTGCTATTTTCCACCTTACTGTCTAACTTTTCCCTTATCGGGCTTTGGTTTTACTTAAAATTTGTTTTTTCCTTAATTAAGAGGAATCGATTGGTATTCTTTTTTTTCGGATCCGAGCCATTCCCTGATAAGATACAAATTCGTGATTTGATTAAAACGGTTTATGAAAAGAGTTTACAAAGTTTTTTGATTAACTTTCTTTTCAGCGTGGCGCTCTGTGTACGCGGAACAGCCAATTTCAAAAAATTCTCTCGGAAGCAGCTTCTACTACGAAGTGAAAATCTCGGGGAGAGGAAAGTAAGTTAAATAAATTCAAATGCTTTAGAAGGATTTTCCTATTAAAAAATTATATTTAGCGGCATTTTCATTGGGCTTGCTACCAAACAAATGCAATTGGAGAGCCCGGGTGAACGCTTTTACGCATACTCAAGCACTGGCAAAATTTGGGGTCACGAAGTTGAGGGATGTACCCACACCCAGAATGGACGTCTTTTTATCAGCAAAAACCCGGCATTTGGCGTTGGTGACGTCATCGGATGCGCCGTGGATTTGGCAACTGGCCAAATCATTTACACAAAAAATGGCGCGCGTTTCGGTGAGAAAGAAAAGAAAGAATAAAAATTAAAGGCATTTAACCAATTTTGGGTTGTTTCCAGTGTTTTCCTGTTCCAACAATTTTGAACCTGTACCTGTTCTGTTCTAAAATCTTTCCGAGTGAAATTCAGTCTAAAATTTTAATCGATGATTCATTTGACAAAGTGTTCACCACTTGCTAGTGATGCTCGAAACCTAACTTTACCAAGAGTTGCCCTCGAGAGTTGAGTCCCAAAAATCCGAGACTTTTACAAAATTTTGGGTTTATAGGGTTGCTCCCCGACCCCCTGGGAGCCGGGAATGTCGGGGTTGGTCATCTCGAGGGTCGGGGATTTGAGAATGGGGAAGCAACCTTAGTGAAAAAATTAAAAAATTTTGAGATTTCTGCTTTCTTCTGGAGGGAGGGGGGATCGGCGGTGCCTATCGGCACCGCCGAGAAAATTTTGAATTTTTGACTCAATTTGTTAAGAGATGTGCAACCATTTTTGAAGCTTTTTAGAAATACAAATAAAAATCTAAAATATTTTTAAAATTAACACCAAAGTTCATAAAAAGAGAGAAAAAAATCATTTACACAGTCGGAGGTTCGAAGTCGAACTCACAGCCCCAGGCATAGCCCCAGGCATCATACGAAAAAAAAAATTAAATAAAAAGAATAGAAAAGATTTTCACTAGAGAAAATTGAACCTTAGACAAAATTGGATCAAGTCACTCAGTTTAACCACAGCGCCACGTGTAAGGCTGTCGGTTTCAAACCGAACCGAACCGAGACCGAAAACCGACATTTTTTCGGTTCGGTTTTCGGTTATCGGTTCGGTTATTGGACCAATTTCTTAACAAAATTCACAGCATTTTTAAAATTTTGTTGCAAATCTCGTAACAAAATTGAGTCGCGGCGCCTATCGGCACCGCCAACCCCCCCTTCCTCCCCTAATTGTAAGGGAAGCAAAATCGCAAAAAAAAATTGCATTTTTGTAAATTCCTTAACAAAAAGAGACCAAAAATGAAAATGCACCCCTAATAATCAAATATTTTTTGGAAAAATTGCTTAACAAAAATGCTATAAAAAGGGGAAAATGCTCCCCTAAAAATCGTCTGGGAAATGGAGTTTTCAACCATTGGGTTCGGAAAACCGAAAATTTCGGTTCGGTTTCGGTTAACCGAAAGTTTCGGTTCGGTTTTCGGTTTCGGTTCGGTAAAACCGAAAGCTTCGGTTGGGTTACCGGTTTCGGTTAACCGAAAATTTTTTGAAACCGACAGCCTTAGCCACGTGAGATCATAATTAATCGTTGGAAAATATCAAATATATTACTCAATCAAGTTCAATTCTTCAATTTTTACCCTGTTCTAGCTTGGCCTGTTCTGTTCCTGCTCCAATGATTTTGAATCTGTTCCTGTTCCTGTGCTGTTCTGAAATCTTAGAACAGAAAAGAACAAGAACAGGACCAGAACAGGCCAAGCTGGAACAGGAAACACTGGCTGTTTCTTGTCT